>MU392540.1:0-439913 GCA_022578505.1 Nemania abortiva
TAAAACTAAAAATTTATTTATTATATTAAAAAATATATATTAATAAATTAATATAAATAAAAAAATTAAATTATAAAATAATATTAATAATATTATAATATATTTATAATAAAATATAAAATATAAAATATTAATTTTATTATAATTTTTTAAAAAAATATTTTATAAATATAATAAACTATTATAGTTTTTACTATTAATAATACTAAATTAACTTATTATTATTATATAAAAAAAAAGTTTTAACTAAATAAATTAATCTGCTAAATTAGTTTATATAAACTAGGCTAAAGCCCGTGCAGCCTTCTTTTAAGTTTAGTTCTGTGACACAATATAGGCATGCTTTATGGCCTAGGCACAGTTTTAGCTATTACCACTGGTCATCACGTTCTTCTCTATACTTCCTTATTACTTGAGAGCTTAAATTCGTTGCGATGTTTTAGGCTCATGAAGCCGCCAAGCAAGATATTGTAAGGGCGAGACGGCCTAGACGCGTTGTCGATGCGGGAACCTCAGCCGCTTAAAGTCATTAAAAGTATCGTAGAAAAAAAGGGGGAGAGGGGGAATAAATCCAATTAATTCTTTCTCAAGTAGAAGCTTGTGGACTGAGACTATAAATCTAACGTGGGCTAAGAGTGCTCCAAGAAAGATGAATCAGAGCACAGAGTTGTAGCCCTTCGTAAATCCGATAAGACTGTACAACTTTCTCGGCATGATTTCTAAAGCTTTTATGAGTAATGACTACATAGTCATTGAAATCTATTTTGTTGTAAGAAATAATGTTTATAGTACATATCAATAGCTAACCTAACTTCTATGAGTGGCGTAATTAAATAATAGTCACCATTGAAGACAAGCTATTTGTTTTTATGAGCTATCGGGGTAATCCGACTAGGACGTCCGTATCCTACCACTTGAAATCGCGGATCCCCGAACCGACGTGAATAGCCATACACTCACAACTTATTACGACTAGTACCGTGCCTATGAGAGGTAAATATTTAACGAACACGTACCTTAGGTAATGAGGTATCTCCGTGGGGATGCGAAGTGGGGTGCTTGAGACACCACGTGGCAATGTAGATTTAGTGCAACTGCCGTGCCGAACCGTAGATCCACCAAACCGGGTTCCGATGGACCCAAGTTACTTAGAAGTAGCTACATTTGGTTACCGTGCAGCTTTGAGCTGTGGCTGGTGCGACGCCAAACCCGCGTATCTCGGGTAATTGATTACGTGAGGCGAGACATCCTGTCTACATACCTGGTGCGACGTGAGATCTCTCTAGCATTCTTAACGAACAACACCGAATAAACCCTCGTATTGCCTTTTACGGCTCGTAGTCGCTACAATCGCGTCCATTTCGTTAAGAGTTCTTGGGTTCCCTATCAGTGTCATCATTGGATACCACGAGATCCCAGACCACATGGCTGCTGCTACGTAGACGATTACCAGGAGGGATTTTCTAGGCCATCTCGGTAATATATACTGCGACTATACGACAGTAATATGCGCTGCCTTATCGAGGCTTTCGTTATCTCAGCCGTGAGCCACAATGGTTGGAGTCCCAGGACGCTCCAAGGGATGTCTGACTTGCAGAAAGCGGAGGAAAGGCTGTGACAAAAAGCGACCAGTCTGTACTCAATGTTCTAATGGAGGGCTCGAATGCGGCGGGTACGAGAGGGAAAGGGTATTTCTCAACCATACCCAAGGCACCGAAGGAAGTGCCGTGCCCGTTGTCTATCGAAAGAGACTCGAGCATGCATTTGCAGTCACCACCGACGTCACACTACCGAACAGTCTAGCACAAACGGCTTATATAGAAAAGTACATAAGTATATTTCTAAATCGGTACTTCCCGACGGGTCGGGCTCCTGCGGAAAACTCACTTGTCTCCTCTCGGGATTGGATCGAGATTGCTCATGGGCTTCATACCTCCGAGAAGGCAATCCAGCTCTCCCTTCTGAGTCTGGGCTTATATGCTGCAGGAGAGTCACACGACGCTATGCAGTCCTACGGCCGTGCCCTTTACAACCAGCGGACGGCGCTGTACGATCCGCGCAACACGCAGAACGACTCAATAATAGCAACATGCCAACTGCTGAGTCTCATCGAGGTAAGCTTGTCGATTTGGGCTGCCTTTCCTCGTTATGTCCCAGAGCAATAGCTTATCTGGCTGGCTGACGGCAAATACCCACCGGAAGATTCTCCATGGCGCCGAAGAGGACGCACTATTACAAGAGTCTAAATGGCGTAGCCACTTGAACGGGTTGATTGCTCTCATTCGCGCCCGAGGACCTTACGCATACCAGTCTGGTGCGAGCCACCACCTTTTCGCTGATGCAAGATATCCTCTTGTAGGTTGGCAACCTAATTATGTAGCCTATTGCATTCTACATGCTCTATTAACATCGACTATAGCTTGTTTCGGCACTGAAAGATCGACAGCGCTTCCCTCTAAACGCGCCCGAATGGAGAATAATACCGTGGGAGAAGGAACCCAAATCATACGTCGATAAGCTTTACGACATCATAGCCGATCTGGCTGATATACTGGCTGACACGGACGAGATGCGGTACTGCGATGACGTCGCTCAGAAGGCTAATATGCACAGTGAAGTATCGAGAGCATGTTGGCGTTTAGATGGAAGCCTCCAGGACTGGGCTACTGAAGCAGGGCCCTTAACGAATTTTTATGATACCGACGGCATGCTTATCGATCCCGCCAACTCCTCCGACATGCTGCTAGCTCATATTACGCTGTGGTATTGGACTGTTTATACGATTCTTTACTCAACAATGATCTCGATACACGATCCCCCGCTATCGGAGATCCCTGCAAACATTGACCCGCTGCCATACATTCGGAGTGTAGCTAATGCACTCCCTTACTTTTGGAGCCCGTCTGCTGGAATTTATGGAGCGAACTTGGCAGCCTCATCTTATGGTTTTTGCTTGCATGTCGTTTGGGCTACGCCACATCGTTATCCGGAGGAGGTTGCCTTATTGGAACAGTATACTTTGCACCAAAGCGTTTCGAGTACAGTACTACCGTTCCTCAATAGCCTCCAAAGAGCATCAGGAGATGCATCTCTGGCCAAGCTAGATGGGAAAGAGGGCAGTAAGTCATTCTCGGGCCAGATCTCAAGTGATACAGAGCGTATGTCGGGCTTGAAATGATACCCTAAGCCCTTCTCATAACTACGGAACAATCGCATATCATCTCAAAGAGGCCGAATGCTAACTTCATACGCTACAGTGATTCTCAGAGCCCAAAGTTGGATGATGGGCAATGCCAGCTACCAGAAACCTGCTCCGTAGAAAGAGAAGAGGGTGAACTTAAGCCTGCAATGGAAATTTAAGAGGTGTTGCTTCGCGTCGGGCGACGTATTCCGTGTAATCGGTATTACTACATGGTATATGCTTCATGGCCATACTAAACGAGTATGTATCCGAGAGGATCTCCCCTTCTCTTGAGATATTGTATTTCATGTACGAACTATAAGCGATATGCTACAAGCTCCTCTCATACTTGTTACTATATTTGTTAGTTACACTTATTTGCATCATTCTCCAGAGGTTCCTATTTGCTGTGTTCCAATTATACTCGACGAACGTGAGTTTACGTCCTCCCTATGCACCACTTCCCCATCCCAACTACAAACATCTTTACTTGAACCCAATTCGCCGGGTACCACCTGTATTTTTAATAAACATTTAGCTTATCGCATCGCAGCCGAAGCCCAGTGACTCATAACCTTAGCCTTAATCTTACGTGGCTTGCATTCCTTAGAATTTCTTCTGCTTCTACGTATGCTGGCCCGCAACCTCTTGGCTACGGGTCCATGGCTAGCTCAACCACTGCGAGGTAGACCATAGAGGATTCGGGCCACCGGCTGGCTATACATGTCAATTTAACGTTGGCTTCGTTCCCTAGGGTTTGATATGACTTTAAACTTCTCCAGGTACTCGTTCCTTCGATAATAGAGCTTCTCAGTACCTCTCGTCTCATGTCGACATAAATTACCCTGGTGCCATCCCCAACAAACACCTCTAGCGCTATTTCTACTGTATTAATTGAGTAATTATGCAAGGCTCTCGCGCATTTTTAGTGTTGCTTACCCTTTTGGCTTGGGTATTAAACTCAGGGTGGGCGGATGAACTGTAGATATCGCGCAAAAGCGCCATATGACCACATGCACCATATACTGTGACCCTTCCTACATTCTCTCTTACTGCTCCATCCTATAGACTATTTATCCTTTTCCATATCCTCTTCGCCGATTCCCTCCCTTTCACCTCCTCAGCCGTCTTTCGATCTCTCACACACTTCGCTCCTGCTACTACCTTCACAACGTAATAGGAACTTCAACTTCAGCTAGGTACTACCGAGTTCTTTCCCGAAATCAGGCTACAGGTAAATCTAAGTAGCTTATAGCGGCAATGCATTAGAATAGTTGATCTTGCTACTGACTTTGTCCTTCTAGTACCGCTTCTTCGGTTCGCTACATTGACCATCTCACGTCTTAAACAATAGTCAAGGCTCGACCGTAGAGCTACTATTTTTCTCTTCCCGCACCTTCTCCTCCGTCTTACATTCCTACCTACACAATGGAACGGCAAGGGAAAAAGATTGAGAGTAGCCCTGTGGCTGCTCGGGATGCGGCCGTCAAACAACTTCATGATCTTGTTACGTCCCCGTGGTCCACCAAATCCCCGACAACTGTGTCCAACATGAAATTTCATATCCAGCTTCTAGACGCATTAGATGGTATAGAAATCGCAGAACTTCAAGACATCGTGAACTCCATTGCGGCGCGCCGCCCCCTCACGGACCCGGAGACGGACGGGACCTCATTCGCAGCCCAAATCAACGATACCAAAAACTGGGCGAAAAAGGCAGAAGCTACCATGACGCGAATCATACATCGCCGGACCATAATTGAGAAGCTACACCAGAGAATCAGAGCTCAAATTTACATCTACACTACTCCATACCCCGCCCCAATGGATAGGCCAGCCAACCACATCTTCACGAATGACTGTCTACGCGATCCGATGGCCAATATCGTCGACGACGGGTTTCAGCACATGCTAAGCGGGTTTCCGCTTGGGTTTCCCTACGTCAGCAGTCTCAGAAGTCATCTCACAGAGCCAGTCCCTCGGGCTTCTACGACCTCATCCATGGCAGCCACTACGGCTACTTCTAGCCAGGATGTTACGAAGGACGCCGAGACTCAAGCATTGCCCTTCGAATTCATCCCCACGGAAAATGCTAAACCCAAATCCAAACCCAAACCCGAACCCAAACCCGAGCCTAAGCCCAAGCCTCCTGTTCTAGGGATCTGGGACAGCGAGGAGGAGCGGCGCGAAGCCCTGCGCTGCTACTCCGGGTCCGGCTCCATTCCGCTCGTATTCGAGCACGGAGTCCAGTTCCAGCCCACCGGTTCCTCCACGGCCAGCCCGTCGCGAATGGTGATCTTCTCGGGTCTGCACCCGGAGACAACCTACAGCGAAGTCCTCAGCCACGTGCGCGGGGGCGCGGTCCTACGCATCTCTCGCGCCGACGCGACG
Organism: Nemania abortiva; assembly: GCA_022578505.1. Classification (NCBI taxonomy): domain Eukaryota; kingdom Fungi; phylum Ascomycota; class Sordariomycetes; order Xylariales; family Xylariaceae; genus Nemania; species Nemania abortiva. The sequence continues at coordinate 5,573 of MU392540.1, forward strand.
ACGACCTTCGTGCACTTCGCCAATGGCACCGCCGCGTGTACCTACGTCCTGTACATCAACATCCCAAGCCGTCCCCGGCTCCAGATCCGCGGCAGGTTTCCCAAGGTGACCCTCGCACCGACGCCCTCGTACCCGGTGCGCGCGTCGCTGGCGCACGACGCCGAGCGCGGCACCATCACGCGGTGTCTGGCGCTCCCGTACTTCGACGCGCAGCTCCAGCGCAAAGTAAACGCGCTCTTCACGCACATGCGCATCTGGCCCTGGGTCGAAGCGAAGCGCATCGAGACGCAGACCAGCCTGTTTCCTAATCCCAGTGGCGACAACAGCGACAGAGACGCCTCCGAATCCCCCGAGGAGTGGATCGACGTCGAAGAGAAATCCAGACCCCCTATCTGCATCGCGCGGTCGTCGAACGAGCCGCCCCCGCCCCTGTACACCACGAAAACTTTCTACGTATCGTTCCGCGAGATCACCTATGCTGAACGCACCTGCAAGTTGCTGTTTGCGCATTTCCCGACTTCGGGCGTCCACCACGTTCACGATCCCTGTGCTAGGCCCCTGAGCGAGCTGGATGCCAAGTGATTGGATCTATCTATCGCTTCAAGGGTATGAGGAAGGAGTTGGCGGATGTTTATTCGTTTCATATTACGCAGTAGGATGAACGGGGACACGGGATAGTATTCTGGCCTCGCTTTGGCCATACGGGAGAGGATGAATGAATCGGTATATGAATAAATGGAATAGGATGGAGATGCGGAATTATGATGCTGGTCGTTCTGGTGCGGCGTAGGAGGATCTACATATGATTTGAACTCGGGATCAAGAGAGAAGAAACTAACCAGGTGATGTGATGTTACGATATAAGCATCTCTTTTCACGTCGATTTCATGCTGCGTTGCACTAATATCACAAATAATCTCATCTAGAGCATAATTCCTTAATGGTAATGCAAGACCAGTAACAGGAAATGCCTTGTAGATTTATAGGTACCATGCATCTAACCTCCTAGGTACGTTTCCATCGCTCTTGCGGCCGCGGGGTATTTAAGAGCTCAGAGCGAAAAGCGCATATCGTCATAAGCATTTATATACAGCAAATGCCTCCTTCCAGCTTCGCCCTTAACTACTGCGGGACGTTTTTCTTCACTTCTCTCACACGACCATCATAGGAGGCGATATCGCCGAGTCCTTGGTGTCGTTCTGCTATAACTACGTGAAAGATGCCGCGAGCTCCCTTACTAATGCCGGGTCAATGCGGAGTTTCTGAAAGGGCGTGTTCCCTCGAGTCTGCTCTGTGACCTGGAAATGTTCTAGGCTATCATTATCATCCTCCTCCTCCATCTGCAGGCCGCCTAAGCCGCTACTTGGTAATAGTAGAGCATCGTCATTCCCCGCAAATGCCTCAGCGACACTCGAATACGTTCTCTTAAACGTAGGTGTCAGGCCCTCAATACCTACAGGTGACGAACCGCTCTGAGCGATCTTCGTCGCTTTATTCTTCAGATACTTCCGTACTATGGCCTCTGAAATACACTCCTCGGGTTCCCATGTTGGATTCTGACCCGGTGGCCATTTCCCCGCCCAGCGGACTTTGAAGTACCGAATCAACTTGCCATCGACCTCTACGAATTTGTCGTCTTCCAGCCGCTTAACTTCCCATTCTTGCTCCTCTTGCGGTGGAGGTTGCTTCCTCTTGCGAGAACTACCGGCTTTAGCAATTGGAGTTGCACTTTTCGAGGGAGTATGGGGTTGATCTTTATGTTTGCCCCTAGTATTAATGTTACTTGGCTGCTTCCCGCGACTGTGGCCCAGGGGACTGAACCCACTCGGTTCAGGCAGCTCTTTCTTCCCGTTGAGAGAGAATGGTACGGGCGGGGGAACGTAAGTGTGAGTAACCCTATGCGGTTCCTTCACTGGCTCCGACCGGGGTACTGGGTACAGGGGAGCCGGGATTGGGGTAACCTTTGGCTCGACTGGTGCTGTCCACGGCTTTGGCCTTGGTTTTGGAATAGGGCATATCGGAGCCGGTATGGGAGTGGAAGCTACCACACGCGGCTGGATTGATGGTTTCGGCTTGGAAAGCGGGTATGAAGGCGCCGGAACGGGAGTTTCGGATATGTTCCACGTTCGCCTACGGTGCGATGGGACTGGCACATGAGTGGTGAGCTGGGTCTTTCGCCTCGATGCTGGATTTGTCTTCGATTTGGGAGATAAAGAAATCGGGGCAGGGGGGTTAGATCGGCTCGGATCGTGTTGGGTTGGATATGGTAAGTTGGGGACTAGAAATTCAGCATACCCTCGAGATGATGGGGCAAGTAGAGAAGAGGCCAACGAGGTGAAGTCACCATGGGTGTCCGGCTTAGCCGGCTCGTCCCGCGCGTCTTCCTCGCCCATTTCAGGTTGAAGGTCGCTGACACTCTCACTACCGCCCTGAAGCTGTTTGGATATGGCCTCATTCGTGTCGGTTTCCTCTAAATCTTCCATATCCGTTGCGACTCGCGCTAGCCTCTTCTTTGGAGTCGATAATGATGGCCCACTCGTGCTCGCGGGGGGCAGAGGCACGTTTGCGAGCTCGTCTTCCCCGAAGCTCGCCTGTTGCGCAATGTGGCGGGCTTGAACCTCTGCCTTACTCGGTCGGCCGCGCTTCTTTTGCCCAGGCGTGAGAGGTGTTGATGTACCCGTTGCAGGGGTAGAGGCGATCCGGGCCTTGGCGCGTTCATCTCGTTTTCTTTTTTCAGCAGCCTCTTTCTTTTCCTGCTCCTTATCCTTCTCCAACGAGTATCTATATTCCCAGTCTTCCAGTCTCCAGGGAGAGACGTAGTCTAGGATCTTGGTGGCGAGGATGGCGACGCGCGCGGCAGGCAAGTCGGGCCAGCCCACGACATAGTAAAGCTCGAGCTTAAGCTCGCCATCGATGGGTTTGCCGGGGAGGACACGCTTCTCGATGATAAACGCGCCCGTGTCGTCGGTGAGCGACAGGCGAACAGGTGCGAGCGCGGGGCCGTCGCCAGGCCTGTAATCTCTGGGTCGCGAGGGAAGAGGGATCTCGACGGGTAATCTTCGCGTGGGTGCCGGGGCGTGTGCCATTGTGTGTGTGTGGTTATGGGTGGCGTTACCACGAAGGAGGGCAGGGAGGGGAGCTCGGGCTGTGACTTGAATGTTGCGCGCTTCGCATGTTAGCTGACCCAGCAGCCAACCGCGGGGCCAGCAACCAATGCTGATCTCGATGTCTCGATACGGAGGCAACAATCGGAGTGGGTATGGTAAGTACTGTAGGTTCAAGTAGTGTGGTTATGTAGCTGACGACGTGGGAGCCGCGGAACTGTGTGAAAGTAGCCGGCAATATCAATCGATGCTACAAGTAGGAACGGAACCGTCGCAGTTCTTTGTTCAGGTGCATGGAACAAGACCGACCCGGGTGGGTGCGGGGTGTGCACGCGCGAAGACGAAGGCGAAGGCGAGGGGACGAAAGCACCAGCAAGTTGGTGAGAATTAAGTTACCATGTAAGTACTTAATGATGTATGGATGGATAGTATGTAGTATGGATGATGGTGGGCTGGGAACATGGTCAAGATGATATGTTTAAGTGAAGGCACCTGCAGGCTGCAGGCTACCTATTTCTCCCTTCGCAACTTATTATAAGCATTTAGCCTCATAGCTCGAAAAAAGGACCCAGGACAGAGCAATAATATTCAATTATTAAACGACTTCAATTCACTCCCTTCCCCTCCCTTCAACCTCGTAATGCTTCAAGAATACATTGAGGCGCGGGTACTTACCCTGTAACAACTTACACGAGTACCTACTGTAGGTAGGCTCAAAGGTACCCACGTAGGAAACTACCTAAATAGGTAAGCTACAGGTAACTATAACTATATATAAGATCTAGTGTGGATTGTGGCTGGACCTAAAAGCAAGGCTGAAAGCTTCAGCCACACCAAGGTAGTTACAAGGTGATGCAACTACGACACGCAGCTCAGGCTGCCTGCCAGTCTGAAGCTCTGATTCCCACCACGCATCCCTCCCTAAACCCGCCGCCTTTAGAAGCCTCAACACCACTTACACCGTGACCTACCATACCGTGATTTGACCATACATTCTCCCATACGCATACGGCCCAATTAATTACCTACATCTCAGCACATACGGCCGTCCACTGTTCCGTGCACATAGACGCCCATCATGGTAAACTCCCCCATCCTCACCTACGCACGCGGGTGCCAGAAGTAGATGACAGACTAACACCGAGAATACAAACAGACGTCGATAGGAACAGGCTACGATCTTGCCAACTCCATCTTCTCCCCCGACGGCCGCAATTTCCAGGTCGAGTACGCAGTAAAGGCGGTAGAGAACGGTGGCACATCAGTCGGTATCCGCTGCAAGGATGGCGTCGTGTTAGCCGTCGAAAAGGTCGTCACGTCAAAGCTGCTGAAGCCCGGCGCCAACAAGCGGATCGCGACAGTTGATAAGCACCTAGGAGTCGTACGTCTGCGCCATCCGCCCACCATCTACCACCCACCTACAATAATCACAGCCAAAGCCCAAGGCCGGTTGCTGCCACGTCTGTCCCGTCCGTCTGTACTAACCGTTTCATTGATATTTAGGTATACTCCGGCATGGTCCCCGACGGCCACCACTTCGTCGACCGCGCCCGCGACGAGGCCCGCGGCTGGCGCGAGACCTTCAAGACGCCCATCTCCACATCCGACCTCGCGAGCCGCATGGGCGGCTACCTGCAAGCCTACACCCTCTACCAGTCCGTGCGCCCCTTCGGCATCACAGCCATCATCGGCGGCTTCGACTCGGAGCTCGAGGCCCCCGTCGACGGCGAGGTCGGCTCCGGCCCCTCCGTCGGCGCCGGCGGCAAGGTCGAGGGCAAGCAGTACGGCGGGCCCGGCCTCTACATGATCGAGCCCAGCGGCATGTACTGGGGCTACTACGGCGCCGCCACCGGCAAGGGCCGCCAGGCCGCCAAGGCCGAGCTCGAGAAGCTCAACCTCTCCGAGGGCAAGCTGGACCTCAAGCAGGCTGTCAAGGAGGCTGCGCGGATCATCTACGTTGCGCAGCAGGACAACAAAGACAAGGAGTTCGAGCTGGAGATGAGCTGGATTAGCGGCGCCGACGGACCCACCAAGGGCCGGCATATGGAGGTTCCTAAGGACATACTCGAAGAGGCGGAGCGGTTAGCGAAGAAGGCCATTTCAGAGGATGATGATGAAGAGGAAGACGATGATGAGAAGAAAGAGGATGATAAGATGGAAGACTAGAGAGACCCGATTGTTATGAGAATCTGGACGGAGTCGGAATAGGAACTTGTATTAACACAGATGGCACACAGCATTACATCGGCACGGGAGCGTGTTTGATAGATTGATTTCATCTGAGAGCTACATCTTCCACAAGTTCTTGTTCCTGCCTCTATGCTAAGAAACAAAGTGTCTCGTGGAGAGTTCCTGTCCTACTAATCTAGATGCTCATCTATGTAAGCCACCTACCCTTCGGACTCTGGTCCGTCCATTTCCACTCCTTCCGGGATGGACGCCAGACACTCAGCTCAAATAATGGCGCCAATATCTAGGCCGCCAGGAGTCCTCAAAAAGACTCTATTCCGCAGGCTTTGCGCCTCAAATGGTGGTACAAATCCCGACGATCCTTCATACGCCATGAGATCTCCACCCTCTCTATTCATGGTGGACATTCCTCTTCACGTTAGTGAGGGTCATGAACCCATGAAGCCACCACTTATATACAGTACTCAAACATAAAGGGCCACAAGCCACGACAACGGGGTGTGTAGCTAGGAGCCAGTCTTCAGAGGATGCCGAAAAAAGAAAAAAAAAAGCGTCAAAACGTCTAGCTCGAAGTCGTTCGCGGGGTAGATCGAGGTTTGATCTCTCATCAAATTCCGACCCTATTCCTCGTTCAACCTCTGCATCTCTAACGCATCCACTCATTAGACATGCCTAGAGTCGCTCAGTATGAGATCATACGTCGAGCAGGGGATCGGTAGTCTCCTAGAATAGGCGAGTTACCAATCATATTGGGTGACGTTCGTCCACCACGTCCAGGCGCCGTGGGCGAATCAAACACCGTCGGCTCATGATGACCAAACGCAAAAGTCTTGGCCCGTCCTATGCCCTTCCGTTTCTGCTGAAGCTTGCCCAATTCACGTTCGCAGGTGTTGGCATGTTCTTCAGCATCCATTTCGACATAGGCCTGAGGGTAACAGCGGTCTCTCTGCAGTCTGAAAAACTCACTATAGCCACCCTCCAAGATATAAACCTCAGGATAAGTAAGATGAGGATAGTGCTCTACGTTAATCGTGCGATCTTCAGCGCGGATGTAACGGGCCATTCTAGGAGCCCGGTGAACAGAGTATTCGCAGTGAAATACCAGAATTGTCTTGCCTTCCATTGGTGTCTCAAACAGATGTCGAGCCAGGAGCTCCTTGTCATTGTAGTTGATAGCACCATTGATATGGCCACCATCGTACTCGTACTCGAAGCGACAGTCGATGACGATCTTCTGAGTGAAAGACTCATTGTACTTTCCGTCGAGAAGATCGAGAAACGTAGCTCGGGAAATTCGGGGGATACCGTCGTTTTCTCCGCCCGGGAAAAAGTGGGGCAACATCGGACCCTCCGGCTCCTCCACATCCATGACCGATTGTAGGGTAGTCTGCGGAACAGGCTCCTCGGTCTTTCCCTTGATAACCTCGCCTGGGCTCTCAAACATGCTTAGAGATCGGCGGTACTGCCGACGCGGCCGGTTGAAAGGGTTGGAGGGGCGGCGTGTATGGCCTAGACCTCCGCAAGGCGACGCAACACCACGATTCTCTCGCGTGCCAGTCAAGCTGGCGAACTGCAACTGTTTACGGAACGTGCCTGGAGCAATAGCGGATGGGCTGTTCGCTGTCTGGGGTCGTCGGTCTTGAGGCGGAGAGTCCTCAAAAAGCTCCTCCGGAGCCAAGCCCGAAGATCCAGCACCGAATCGGAAAGACGAGACTTGGTGTTCCGGATGAAGGCGGGTTAGAAAACTGTTCTGCTCGGCGTGCGGGCGAGTCAGCAAACTACTCGTAGTGAGACCTTTTGTTCGACTCAGAGAAGGCCGTCGCAAACCCAATCTCTTTCGGTTACTATTCAACCATTAGCCTTTCTTGGCACGAAACTATCATCATATGCTGCCGCAAACTTACTCATGCATTGATCTAGGGACCTCCAACATGGCCGAAGATGGACGTGACGTGAGAAGCGGAGAATCAGCCATCATGTCAATGTCTGGCGACTGCATCGGGGTCGGCGAGGTAATCTCAATTGCTGCGCTGAACATCTGTTTCTGTGGCATAGGGGAAATATCCATGGCATCTGGCATCGGCCAAGGGGACGACGTCTCCGGCAGGGGTGGAGTTGTGACAGAGGCTAGATATTGATATCAGTATCTGAATGAGAATGGAGATCGCACTGCTTACCGCGGTCCACCATGTTAGAGGTGAAAAGCGCACGGCGAGGCGTAGGAAATCGTGGACTAGTCCTGTCAGCATAGTGTTCCCGACGTCGCCAGATTCATATACATACCTAAGCTCATTATCCAAACAGAAATTCTGTGAGAGATCGGCAGCCAGGCTAGCAGAAGGAGAAGAGCCACGAATAGATTTGACGTTGAAATAATCAGGCTTGCCCCGCTGTATCTGGTCACGAATGCTCGGTCGACCTGCCACAAAAGGGTTTGCAGCGCCAAAACCGCTATGGGATGGATAGCCCCATGAAGGGGGGGCAGCGGGACGCATCGCCGCTAGAGGAGAAGACGCCTCCATTGCTTACAGGCGGTAATGAATCTGTACCAGAGGACGTATGATTATAATCCTACTTCCCAATGACTGTTCGGAATACAATCGACCATGTGTGTTGCTAACGAATGGAGGTTGCTACCACAATTAATGAGATGTTGCCTCCTACTGTCCGAATGATGTAGGAACAAAATGAACAGACTCTTGCAACTCGTTGAGTCTACCGTCGAGTCTGTGTATATACTCTGTAGCACAATGCTATACAGGCGGCGATTGCTTGCTTTGGCGACCAGAGCAAGCCTTGCACAGAGAATATACAATCGCAAAGGAATTGTGTGTAAGTCGAAAGAATGTCATAGGAAATGTTATAGCAGGAGGAATTCCACTATGGCGTCGATGGTGAGTCCAGATATTATTTCAATTCTTGGGCTGTCGACTTTCCAGTGAAGGACTCGGAGGGCAATTAGAGAAAATAGAAAATTAGGCGACGTGGGTATAACGTGGGTATCTAAACCGTCGACTTCCTTCCTTGGTTGACTCTTCTATGCCGGCATGGGTATTTTAGGGAATCGAAGTAGAAAATCAGAGAAAGAGAGAGAGAAAGAGTATAGGGAAGATAGGGTCGCAGTGCCGCTTCCGTATGCAGTATTCGTAGGCCGAATCGTGCTGTAGGCGGGCGGGCCGTGGGTAAAAGAACCGGGACCGGTCAAGAAGACGGGACACGATCCTCTGCTGTCTGTCTGTCTACCTGCTTGCTCTATTCACATATTGTCAGTTGATGTCCACGCCGCAGAGGTAAATGCACAATTGGAGTGTTGATAGTTTGTAGTACCTACTCAGAGCTGGAGCGAGTGAGGCCAGGCACACCAGGTAGGATCCGGGTCGGGCTCGGGTCGGGGTTGTGGTCAGATTGGAGTAGTAGCAGCAGCAGTAGTACTACTAACTACGGGAAGCAGGAGCACGATCTCGTTGTCGATGTACCACAGAGCCAAAGCCTACCTAAGCGAGGACAGTCGTCAATGCCTACGGGTGAGGGTTAGAATTGTCGAGAAGCGGCACTGGGTTGCACCTTTGGGATGAAGACCAGGAAAGGTCGGACTTCACTCGCTCGGCTGCAGAGAGAAGGGTAGACATGAACAGAGGCAGAGGGGAGTGAATGGTTTTTGTTCACCAGGCGTGGCACGGTGGAGTTTCACCTCCACGGGCAAGCAAGCAAGCTGGTTGCGAGGGAGATGGAGGGTGTCGAGCTGCGTTGCCAGGCAATTGACGACGGGTACAAGGTACACCGCAGAGGTACCTGCCGCGCATCCAGAATAACAGAACGGAATCCAGTATCTATCCACACTAACTACATAGTACCTCCATACGCACCCGCAGCTGTAACCAAGTCACAGCCAGGAAAAAATCATTGATCATCGCTTCTAATTGGGTGCACGCTCCACTGCTGTGCTGAAAATGGCAGGCAGCCTGGCCGTAGTGTATGCGAAGTGAATGCTGGGCGTCGTTAGCGCCGTTTCCAGCAAGCGGCAGCCGCCCAGGGCTCCTCCAACCAGGGGCCCCTACAGTCACTGTATCGGTCTCGTTGGAGCACTTTTTCTACTGCAGCTCCCGGGCTACCAGATGACGCTATGCCGAAAAGGACAAGGACTTCCCTGGTAGAAAATACTTGTGCCATGTGCGAGCGCGTTACCACAGTGTTATGCCGTAGTTACATCATTCAATGCTAAAAATTCAGGCGGTGAGCACCCATATCTATTACATACCTAGTACCTACCGAGCTAGCCATTGTTGTGATATACCGAATTTGTAGCATACTTGTTTAGCAACGAGTTCATTGCCTAGTAGTATCATCTTTATTCAGTTAGATAGGGAATAACTAGGAAGGCTCCTTGAGCATGCCGTAGAAGTACGGGATCTATTTACATTAACACCCAAGCGGTTTTGTTGAAAGCAAGATTCATGCTACTGTACCTATGTACTAGAAGCTATCATGATCCGTGTGTAACACGTAACAAGGGAAAGACACCTACGAATTACCAACCCACCTATATACTTAGATCCTGTATTATAGAAAGCCGATGTCCAACGAACTCATATCTAGCGAAATCAGGTGTGGAAACCACTGAGACAATTCATCCCCCAGAGACATATTCATCAGAAAGGGTCCAGGTACTAGAAACACGCTCGGACTTTGATGCAGACACTCTTAGCTAATACTGTAGCAATCACCGACTCAACACATCATTGAAGATTATATTCGATACTGTGCCGATCATTTGGTATGCCTTCGAATTCCCTCAGTAGCAGGTATATTATCATACATAATACAGAAGAGACATGCCTAGTTCAGGAGAATGAATGCTTCACTCGAAGTATAGCTGATAGCTGGAGCGCAACTAGGACGAGACAATCGAAGCAATTCTACTACGTCAATTGCCCGTGGAAATCGATCATTGTCAAACGAGTCCAGCACTCCCATCAGCCTTAGACCGTAGCCAACGGTCAAGTATAGGTATTCTGCCTACCATTATCGCACAGCTACATACATACATCCATACATACTTAGTATACAACCGAAACTACAGTACCTATCGTATCAGTCTCTTACGTGAGAGCTAGCCCTCTGGTTCTTGTTCGGGCAACGTGGTAGCTGGGTTCAGACTCCTCTATGACCAAGGAACCCCATGCGACGAATTGCCCTTGCTGTTTGATGCTTAGAAAGTCCTATAAAAATATCATTTCGGGCGTACGTCGACTAATAGCAAACCCGCTCCAACAGACTGGATAGCTACAAGGCTGTAAGAAATGACCCCAGGGGGCTACAGGTCGATTTTGGAGTTCGGAGTGAGCTGCTGACATATCCCCAGGCCATTGTGGTTACACGGTTACGCGCCGGACGGCACCCTCGGTAAAGAGTTCGTCCCAATGACGACAGACGGGGGCCAGGCCCTGTGACGGCTGCCCGGTATGAAAAATGATATTGGCTCGAGCAGGCGACTCAGGAGATAGGAATGGGGGTGTCTCTTTCAAGATTACGGGAAGCCAGTCGACCACGTTTAGTTCATCTACCGAAAGACAATTGTCTTTAGTTATAGGCATAATTTCAGGGTCCAATTCTCGTCGAGGACGATGTTCTGAAAATGAAGCCTGGTCTCCTTGCTAGCTACCTAGCTAGGATTGCGTGAGATTTTGGTTGCGTTGCTGGGGGGGCATCTCTGGACGGGTCAAAAGTCCGCTTCCGACAGGGCTGAAAATACAATCAAGTACCTAACCTAGGTAGATAGGTAAATCCTGCAAATGGTCTGGCGAACCCACTCCCAATCCTCCAGACCAGTCCCCCATAATTTTCCCCATAAACGATGTTTGAAACGATGCAGTTCATGCCATGCAATGCGCAGAGCAAGCACCGGAATGGTGGCGTCGAAATACTTAGCTTGGGAGCTAGTAGCGCGCAGTTATCTGCCGTGAAGTTCTATCGCATCAGCTCCAGATCGCCAATTTCTAGCGATAGAATATTCTGTACCTAGGTCTCTATTAATACATGAATTAAAAATACCCCCAGTAATATGCAAGGCGGTAAAGGTCCCAGCCAGTTAAGCGACAGGGTTTTGTAGGTACTGGTAGTGGTAGGCAACGTGTCGACCAAAGAGATCTACGGTATCACAGCTTTTTAGATTACACCCGCGAGCTAGGTACCTGATTGCCGGTCCGCCCCGAGCTTGAAGCGCTCCCTTTGCTATTGCTTGCTTGTTCTGCACCGGGGGTGTCACAGTCTGTCAGTAGCCGTATCTACAGTGACAGTCCGTAGCAGTGCACCGGCGATGCCTGCTTCGGCCCTCATGTAATTTGCGTTTCCTGGCCAATTGCTATATATTTGGGAGGAGCCCTGTCCAGCCAGGCCTTGTCGTTGGTGGGATTGAAGCCACAGATTTGTGGCCAGCGATGATTGGAGTGCACAAGCCTCAAAGCCCCATCACCCAATTTCAATCAGAAGCTTTTTTTACATGGCGACAGCAAGCAAACCCTGAACTATCCTGTTCGCGGTCAAGCGGTCAAGCGGTCGGCACCCATAAGGGATGGCGGAGAAGCGAAAAGAAATTGAAGCTCCTATTGTGAGCACAACGCCAAAAGGGATGGCCAGATGAGTTATAGTTAGCGATAATCACTTATGGCGACGAGGAGCAATTACGAAAAAGAAACAATTATAGAAATAAATAAAACCTTATTTTAAGGGCGACCGACAGGTACCCTACCTACTTAGATAGGAGGTAGCAGTTATCTGAGATCTGATTCTTGGGACTAAATACCAATTGACTATAATTGACCGTTTTCAAGACCCAGGTCAATGAATGGTTTCGATTTCAGCTAAAAGTCCCGATCCAGTGGTTCAAGTAAGACGTCATGCGCGTCTCACGAGACAGCAACGATACGAGTGAGCATGTACTTAAATCTTGAATCTCTCCCTTCAACGGTCGCAACGAAACCATGGGCCATGTCGTCATAGCCTATCCTAGGTACTCAGACTTACCTACCGTAGCGTACCTAGTTAGTGCCGGATATCATTCTCTCCCTGAAGAAAAGCCCAAGACAGAGTACCCAAGACTCGGGAAGTCAGCCCTCCGCGGTCCTCTGGGTCCTCTGTAGCCCTCTGTAGCCCATCCCGTTGCATATGCAAGAAATTCATGTGAGACGGACGGGAAGCAGGCTGCTCACAGCACGTCTATGCTCTTCGCGGTATCGCAGCCGCCTTCTGCTGCAGTAGTGAGCATAATCCCACCTCACGATCTGTCACGATCACAGTCGCCCTGCATAATCACCTGCAAGACAGACAAGGCCGCTGTTTGAGGATCCGGATCTCGATCCACTGTTGGTTCTCCCTCCCTAGGTAAGTACTATGTAAGTAGGTATCGCCGTATCGGTGCTTATTGACGGGCTAGGCGTCTTAGGCACACTAGGCGAATCCTTGGTTCTGCCTGCCCTGGCTTCATCGGCTAATTCATGGTATCATCGGCGCCAACGACTCCCAATTAAGAGTCTTTACTGGTAGAAAATCCAATTATAATTTCACACTACGGAATACACTACAAGAGCCCTACTGCTAAATATGTCTAGTAACGAACTGCCCTAGGTAGGTAAAGATAGTCAGTCTTCGGCGCGTATCTACTCTTGGGTATCATGACACCATCAAGAGGTGTAGAGCTTACGAACTACTCGCCCGGCTTTATTATAGAATCAGCTAGATCGCCGTTTTCAGGCTTGGCAAGCAGATCGATAAGCGGCATCAACACACACACAAGTCACATGTTGCGAGCTAAATCATCAAACACACTTATTGGGATTGATGAAACACGGGCACTTAATGCGACTCTGAACCACCCCAGGCGTCGTATTCCCGTGATTGCTATGTACGTACTGATTCAATGTTGAATCAGGGAGGATAAGACAGCACCGATAGATGGGATACATAGGTACCGATAGTCAATGAGGCTGTGGAATCGCCCGGCCAGGGTGGCTTACTGGTTCTGTCCTGACCCAAGGGCCGATGTACGGAGTTGAGGGCGAGTTGAGGGGTTTATCTTGTTATGGTGTAGATAGGTACTGTAGTTATTGCCAAAAAGGGAAACAAGTAAACAACAGAGGGAAGCGAAAGGAGCGCGTAAACACACGACAGGAGCTGAAAAGCTGCAGCTAAGAGCTAAGACCCCTCGCTCGACTCTCGAAAAGCTTACGGCAATCCCTGCTCCTGTCGCGATGTCACGGGGTCTCGTCATCTCAACTGGCCAATGGGTGACGGGCGAACATGGGTGTTGATGGGCGAGCTTGGGTAGCACAGGGAGCTTGGGCCTTTTCAACCCCGCCGAGGTTGCATTTCCTAGCATCTTGCTGCGCTGATTCGCAAATCCTTTACTGGGGCAGCACCTCTGCTACCCCACCTTCCCCACCATCTCGCCCGTCACATCACCGAACAGGAATAAAACCAACCCGCAATCCTACGAGATAGTGAAGGTAGTGAGGTACCCAGATAATGAAGGATGCGCGCTCCCAGGTCACACAACAAAAAGTCTACAGCCAATAGCGCCGGCGACTCCTACTGACTAGACAACAGCCGGACCTAGCGAGCCCATAGCACTGCCCATAGCACTGCCCATAGTGAAGCAGTCTGTAGACTCAGGCATCGGAAGAGAAACGGACAACTGAGCACTCATCCATCATCCCATGGTTCACCTCGATTTGCGACAGCCTGGTGGGTATTTTAGATTTATTCCTTCAGGGTCGCGATACTTTCCGTCCCGTCCGGTACCATACTTCGAGTTCTAATCGTAGTGCACATTGCCTATCTACCCGGCCGAGTACATAACACTAACATCACTTGAGGCATCTTGGCTGAGCAGTCTGCGCCGCACTATTCCGCGTATACTCGGTACACATTTGATGCCATAACAGTCTTCTCGCTGACCGGCTAGCCTAGCATAGTGTAGCATGCGACGCACCCTTATCGCCGACCATCTCTCGCATCAGTCGTGAACTCACCCCATCACTACCGACTACCTCTAAACAAGTATGGCAATGCAGCAGTTGAAACAGCACCTTGTGATCAGACGATGCGAGTACCTAAAAACGTACCAATTGGGTCTGCGTGTCATATTTAGTCTGTCTATCTATGCGTACATATCTAGTGTATGTATGTAGGACTTACTTGCATAGGTACGTAAGAACACAGTCAGCTCATGGGATGACATACATATACATAGCATTTACACGAGCTCGCTATGTGACAAGTCGCGCCCAATCGCAAAAGAGGCAACTCAAGCCCATAAGCATAGCCGCAAGCCACGAAGAGAGAGAGGGAAGAGAGCGCAGCTTGCTCGCTTGCAGCTTTCCTTTCCTCTTTTAACATCGGCTCCACACCTTTATCGGAGATTTACAAAGTGTGTAGATAGGTACCTACCTAGATTATCGACCAAGCCCATCCAATCAGCTATTTACTTAATCCATCACCCATCGTCTTAGCACGCTGATGTTAAGCTGTCGCTAGACAGGTACCGAGCGCGTCCCGGAAACCGGACGCGTTCGCAAGTCCCAGAAGCTCTCCTATGCGCATCAACATACGAACCGAATAGCCATAAGGTCAGCGCGGGATAACACAGTGGCATTAACTAGTTACCAGTGTATGCGCATAGAATGTGAGGTGATGAATTCTAAGCTTTCGTTCGCCCGCGGCACTTGGCCTGAAACACCGGGTAATGCTGAGCTCTAGGTGAGAGAAAACATCTGATCGCCAAATCCCTAATGCCGCCAACGCAGCCCACCCATGTAGTATATTGTCCGGTGTTATAGCCAGCGGTGTCGGAACCGGCCAAGATTTGTCGGGAAAGGAATGGTCTCGTACCATTCTCACTATTCTCACTGCCCAGGTCCTCATATGAAGGGGTTTATCTGCCCGACTACGGCCCATATAGGTATCACGCTTGCATGGGGCTCTCTTGTTTCGTTTTACGATCGTTAATGTAACTACCGCGTTTTAGAATCGCGGGATACCACCTACGAAGACTCTTTAGGGCTGGATTCATTACGCATACCAAGGACCTGAAGCCGACCCAATTAGGGGTAGCGTGGTAAACAGTAAGCTCTCACTAGTTATAGAACATCTTGGTGGTAAGTATAGTCACCCATCAGGATGCGACAATCTTCCTCAGCGAGAAAGACAGTATATGAAGGGTTTCGGGAGCTCGCGAGAGTAGCTCCTCATACCCAGTAAATAGAAGAGTGTTTAATTTGCCCACTCTGGCTGCCGAGACACGTGGAAAAGGGAAGGGAAGAGTCCAGGATAGTCACTGAACCTGGCCTATTAGTATGAAGTGGTATAGGCGACAAATTTCGACGCCTTCCAAATTCTAAAGGGGGCTCGCGCCTCATATAGGACGGTAGCTATATCATCACCCAAGAGAGCGGTTGCAGCCGACTGATGGGGCCTTAGGATCCTCCTTAATGTAGAGGATAGGGTTAGCAATTCGTGATATCGCGCTTTTATTATTTATTATCTATTAGGATGTGTCGGCGGTCCTTCTCGCAAGCAGAGCAGAACTAATACCTAGGTTAATCTACGTGAGGCGACGTAGGCTCAGCATCATCATTCCATTCAGGCATTCAGTCCGTTACGCCAAGCGCTCGCTGAGTCGCCAGCTATCGGTGGTGTCGCGCGAATAGCCTCAGAAGCAGCTACATTGCCTACTTCTCTGTATCTACATAGGTAGTCTTGTTTTTCATACAGATGTGACATCATAATAGCGCTTTCCCAATCATGGAGCCATCTTCACCGTCCTAAACTAGTTAGACATTTATGTACTACCAGGACGATGGGCCAAGGTAATGCAAGTGGCGAGAGGCTATTCCAAGGAACACGTCTTCGTTGCTCAGTCTAACGGCGAGCAGGTTGGCATGCAGGAGATACGGACTTACTCTACGTCATTAGCCCTCGTAAACAACGACGGAGTGAAAAAAAAACTGCATATGACACTACGTAAACTCGTTAAAATTCAAGAACCGAGACTCTATGGCTTCCCTAGCAGGAAGGCCGTTAGGTAACACGAAGTTACAGGATCGAGAGATCGTCTCCCGGGGAAATCCCCGGCAAGTGGTATCGTATGACTTGGCCTAACAGTTAATTTATTGATTCATTCTTGAATTGTAGCAGTGGACTCTCCTAGTCTGTGTTATTACGGTTTACCCTCACTAGCATTGACTCTCACGGGCCTCCTGTAGGGAGCTTATGGGTTTTTCATATGCGACGTCGTTATAGATAAAATATTAGAACTCAATAATGTTAAATTCTTCAATAGCCTTCCGCTCCTTAAGTCCACCGGTCATTTTCTATGTGTAAGTTATGACTTGTTCAAGTCTTAGATGAAATACCTACTATATGTTTCTCCAGAGTTTCTACTTCAAGGAACTCTGAGTCTTATAATTCGCTTTGAACGACCGTAGATCAATGATTATTGTGATTCACGAAGGCGATGCCGTAAGTGTGGCATGGTAAAAGTATACATGCGTATATCTTAAATCGACTCTTCTAATTTATAACAATACTACATCATTCTTCGTGCACTTCTACAACATAGTTTATTTACAGTCTGATATATTGATTTATGCTGGGATAGACCACTTCGGTGTCAGGAGCCGTAGGCTAGAGGTATGTGATGACTATTGTTGTTACGCGAAGGCCTTCTAAACTACCTTCCTAGGTGCCATCTGAGTAGATATAGGAACAGCCTTCTTTGTCTATATGCCCTGTGATAGTCCTCTTGCGTTCTCTAACACCTAGTGTCCGGTAATAGATTTGCACAGGAGGTTATCTGGAAAAGCAAAATAATTCCCCAATATATATTCCTTTCAGTTGCTACTACAATAATCGTCATGGGATCGTACTACCGAGGTGCTAAGTAGATACTGCCGTCATGCATATAAAACTAGCTAAATTCCGCATAGCATATAGCTTTGGGTGAACTAAAGTGATAAGAGGAAAGAAAAAAAGGACAAAAACTTTAAGCTCTACAAGCTTGACGTTAAAACTTAGAGAACGAGGAACTTAATACTGTAAATTTATACAATTATGCCAGAAAGGGGTATTCCAAGCATTTAGGTTCCAGAGAAAGTACCTGTAAAGACTGGCATTAAATAATTGAAAAGGTATCTTAAACTAAACAATACAGTACTAACTTAAACGCTGTCTTGAATAAATATCGGGTCGGCTGTCATGTTATATTGCTCGGACCAGCCTCATTAGACAGATTGGAAGACCGAGACGGGATCCAACAATTTGTGCCACAGTACGACAACGATGTCCGAAGAAGCGAAATAAATCCAAAACATAGCATCCAAACCGAAGAGAGCGAATTTCCAAAACACCCCTGGTCGTTTTCCTTGCCACCATGATACAGCCGAAAGAAAAACGGATTCTAAGAAACCACAGCGTTTACAGGCACTGCGAGTAGTAGTCGTTCTGAAACCTGCATGTCGTACCGGAGGCGCATGAGCCGCAGCCGCTCCAGTTCTTGCCGGCGCACTGCCCATACTTCGCGGTTGAGCAGGTCCCAGTACCTCCACCACCACCGGGATTCTGGGGGTCTATGCCAAAAAATTAGTATGTCATCTAATGAGATGGGGAAACTAATCTCGAAAGCGGAATTCTGGGGAAAGCGCAATATGAACGGGAGAGGGGGTGCCCTACTTTGTGGCTGTTGCACTAGGACAGGCGTGCCGAGTTTTGAGGTCTGGTCGATGGAGCAGATGTTGGCGCATATTTGAGGGGGAGACCATCCTACGGGAGGAGGAGTAGGAGTGCTGTCCGTGGAGTTGTAGACGAATTCGATCCATTGGATTTGCATTTCCGCTGATGAACCGGTCGTCATGTTTCCGCTCCAGGTTCCTCCGTCGCTCCACGTGTTGAAAATGACCTGGCTGGGATCCTTAGGTGCCTGGAATTGGATCGAGGAGACGAGTTTCCCGTCTGCGAGCCAACTGGTAGAGCCAGGGGTCCACTGAGTTACATGATATTAGCATTTTCTTCCTCAAGTGACAGGTGGGATAGGAGTCGTCAATCATCTAAGATGGGTTACGCATCACAATAGACGTAGAGGAAAATTGAAACCTCACTTACATCCATGCGATGGTACTGCCAGTCAGACCAACCTAGTTTAGTCGGTAAACTGACGTTGCGTGTGGCTTGGGGGATATTGCCGTCCGCATTCCAGCTTGGCTGATTCGTGTACTGAATATACTGCGGGGGATCACTCGTTCTGATTTCGAGGTCAGATTCCTGTACTTTCGATAGTGTGTCACTATTGCGAAAGGTAAACATTGCAGTAATAGCGCCTGGTGGTCCTCTTGTTCGGGCGTACATGCGGATGGATAGATACTGATAGTTGTAAGAGCCGGACTCCATCTCAGCTGCAGACTGAAAATTCTCGTGGCGCATGGTCCGCATAACAAGATACGTATTAGAGGTTGGCTTCGGGTCGTCGTTATGCTGGATGTAGATATTATTCCGCGAGTTCACCATCAGCACCGTCGCGTCGCTTCCCGTGACGTCCGAATCCCCGCCCATCTGGGCGCTGTTATTCCAAGTCTGAATCTGCCAAGTATTCGTCCATTCTGGGGACTGGAAGTAAGCGCTCGTCGGCGGCGCATCTGCGTTGCCCTGGGCTGTGTCTATTGGTGCGGGTACGCGGGCATATTGTGACAAGGACCGGAAGTCGAAGAACTTATGGTTTTTGAAGTAGTGAGATACCGATGTGTTTGTTCGATAGCAGTTGCATCTTGAATCCGTCACGAGGGGAAAGTTCTGTGCCAATACGTGAGATGAGAGGCTCAAAACCGCAAGCCCAACCCAACAGTTATAAACGCCCAACGCCATCGTGATGTGATATACGCCTCGCTTGAAGTAGGGACTTTCTCCCGAAAGTCAGGAATGAGCAAGCGGGATAATTATTTTATGAGCATGAGCGAAAAACAGCTGATAGTTCTCTAAGTGCCGAAGATCGATGCAGTCTGATGTCTCTTAACATGCGTTCTATTTTGAGTTACCTAATGGAATACCATAGCCAAGATAGTATAATCGAGCAAGATGATGACCTCAATATGAGTGACAAGAGCATTCCACGAAAACCTCCGGGGCCAAGCTGGTCTTGACGATGACCAAGATTGGAAGTCAAGGAGACCTAGAACCGCTTGGCACCTCAATATGAAGAAGGGCTACAATAGGTCGTCTGCTAATTTCAGCACCCGCGGCTATGGCCGTGTTTAATGCGCATCTTAGCGGAATGATATATCGGGGTTTCCCTGTAATGATTGGTGGCGGAGCGTACACTGGTGGTGAACGGCCGAGGAGCCAGAGTAGACGAACCAGAGGGCCGGATAAATTGCCATAGCTGCCACGTACACGCTGGCGTCAACGGCATACTTCATCGCGGCACTTGCTGCTACTTCCGAGAGCATCCTTTGGCCTTCTAAGACGGAAAAACGTGAGAAGGGATAGTCCGAGAATGAACGTTGCGTCTGGCGTCTCCAATCTGGGGGTTGACAGATCTCGCTCTAGAGTGTGGTGTGATGCTACTGCTACGTAGCAGGCCAGTCACATAATAGCCGACGATCTCGCGACCCTGAGCAAATAGATTAAATGACCAATCCGAGCAAAGCGATGACTACAAAGAAGAAAAGTTGGCTTTGCCTCTAATTTTCGGTCCATCAGAGAGTCGGTTAAACATCCGGACGGGCGACAGCCCGCATGGCATGGCAAGGTCCCGTTGACATGCGAGGAGGAGCCGGGCCCGAGCCCGACATTGAGAGCCCACTGCTAGGAATACCTGGTATTTGCGTTTATAAATCACGCGATCCCAGTTTTTGCGCCAGACAAGAACTCATAAACGACATCTTAATTGCACTGTCTGAATGAGAATAGATGATGAAGCGTGACTATATTCTGTCAGTACGCAATGACTATATAAAGAATGTAAGTTCACCGTATTGACTAGTGATAGTACTGACCAACTCACTACCCAGGTAGGCCGTAAATAATTACCAACTGCTGTTACTCCGATGAGGGTCTCGTCGAGATGTTTCTCGAGCATAGGATCCAAGTCTGGCCTCTGACGCAAGCCATGTTTGGTTATAATTACATGCGATCATTCGTATACCTCATTCGATAACGTCATGCATAACTGGAAAATGGTGTTAAAAGGTATAAGATAGACAATGGATCGGCAAGCTATGATGTTGTTATCTAAATACTACCGACTGCGGCCCCCGGTCCAAAATTGCTGTTCAGGTTGGTACTTCTCGTCTAAAAACTACATGAAATAACGATCGATAATGAATTAATCATTTACTATGAAATAAACATTGAAGCCGGTTTTGACTTGGCCAACCCGAGTAAGCGTTGGCTCAATCTCGAAAGCCTGGGTTTAGGTAGACACCACCAAGCAACCACCAAGCTAACTAAAAAGGAGATGTTTGTTACATCGAGATTGGCGAGACGCAACGCAAACGCAGGCAACAGACAGGCAGCACATACTGTAACTACATGCAGCGCCAAGGAACATCGGGACCCATATAAAATATCCATGGATGTAAAATATGTTTATCGAAGTCGCCTGCTCGTGTAGTACAATATTTCCAGTAGTACATCCGATCCTTCCCAGTATACTGGGCCTGTGGGTATCTAGATGGAAGGTTCGGTGAGTGGGTTACCTCCGTACCCCGCGATTCTTGCATGTAGGGCTAAGTAGAGGCGCACTAAGGACTACCTGATCGGCAAGGTACCAGGTACTACCTCATTTAAGTGCCTGCAGCAACGCGTTCTGGAACGCGTCTTGAGAATGATGTAAGGGGTAGGTACAGTAGGCAGGTACGTGCTCAAAATTTCAGCAAACAACCAATCCAACGCCTTGGTGGCTGCTCACTTCACTGTTTCTCTAGTTACCTCCTATTATTTTCTCCAGATTATTCCATCACGCGAAAATGGTGGGAGGCCATAAACACATGCATGCGACGCAGCCAGCAGATACCTAAATAAATAAACCACTGACTGACTCGGCCCCCAACCTACAGACTACATACAAAACCTACAACTCGCAACCCGCAACCTGCACATCTTTCTCTTTCATCAGCCTCGAGCACCCTCTTTCTCCAACTTCTTGACCAGATTGGGTGAAGGATACAGCCCAATACAACCCTACCTATACAACCAACGCTAGACAAAAAACACTTGATTGATTGATTGATTGTTCTTGCGGCACATCCCACTCCTTGCTTAATTTGATGCATTAAGTTGTCAACCCTCCAAGATGGACAACGGCTTGCGTCGATCGGTGAAGCGGGAGCCTTCAGCCGAGTCGGACGCTTCCAATGCTTCTAACGCTTCCGACGCCTCCCACAAAGGCAACGTCAAGCCTGAACCCGAGGATGCGTCGTCCCTGTCCGAGTTCCCACTTCGGGATTCAGATACTCCAGCTGGCGCTACCTCGGCACTTCAGCCGGGCTTGGACCAAGGGTCGGGTGACGATGGATCTAATGAGCCTGACACTGACTATCTAGAGCGACTGTGCAACGAGAATACGCTGCCATCTCTTGAGACTGGTGTTGAGGCTGCGAGCTATCTCCTTGATCAGTTGCAAAATACCTTGAGCACTCATAGAAACCCAGACGTCGACAGTTGGATCAAAACCATTATTGATCTGAAGAAACGTACTGCGCCTACACGCACTGTTGTTGGCGTTGTTGGTAATACGGGCGCTGGCAAAAGTTCTGTCATCAATGCTTTACTCGACGAAGAAAGGTTGGTCTTTCTTTTTTGCTCCCGAGCGGCTCAATCTCGTTCCAACGCTTCCGAAAGCTTGACCGTTGCTCATTCCTCTCGTTCCTCTCGTTCCAACAATGCTAATACATTATAGACTGCTGCCTACTAACTGCTTGAGAGCATGTACTGCGTCTCCTACTGAGATATCTTTCAACTACTCGGATAACCCTCTGGAACTCTACCGAGCCGAGATTGAATTCATCTCTACTGAAGACTGGATACGGGAACTTCAAGTCCTATTTAGTGATCTTTTAGATAGCAGCGGCCAGATTTCTCGCGAAGCCACTAAGACGGATAGCGATGCTGGTATTGCCTACGCAAAGGTGAAAGCAGTCTACCCACAGGAGACCAGAGAGATGCTTGCCAAAGCTAACCCCAAGGACCTCGCCAACAAACCGGCCGTTCGTGCTATTCTGGGAACCACCAAAAAACTCAAGGAAACCACCGCCAAGAGGCTTTATCAGGGAATGCAGCATTATGTCGACAGTAAGGAGAAATCGACTGGTCCCGCTGACCACAGAAAAAAAGTAGATGTCCCTATGGAATACTGGCCTCTTATTAAGGTGGTTCGAATTTTCACGAAGGCGCGTGCCCTTTCTACGGGCGCTGTCATCGTTGACCTGGTATGTTGAGATATCCTTGTTTTTACCTCACCCACGGCTTGATTTACACGATGTCCTATCCCTCGCGCAGGGTCAGTTGCCCGTAGCCTGACTAACTGAACACTCTACTATTAGCCCGGTGTTCAAGATTCGAATGCAGCTCGAGCGGCTGTAGCAGCCAACTACATGAAGTCCTGCACGGGCCTCTGGATTGTCGCTCCAATCACTCGTGCAGTGGATGACAAGACGGCCAAGTCTCTCCTCGGCGATACTTTCAAGAGACAGCTCAAATATGATGGGACTTACTCGGCTGTAAGCTTTATCTGTTCCAAGACGGACGATATCTCCATCACCGAGGCTGCCGAGAGTCTTGGTCTTGAAGTCGAGACTTCGGAATCGTGGGAAGCCGCCGAAGAGATGAGGAAAACTAGACTATCTCTCCAGTCTCAAATTAATAACCTCAAGAAGAAGAAAGCGATGCTGGGTGAACAGCTTGATGACCTTGAGGCTGAGACCGATGTGTGGGAGGAGCTCCAATCCCAGATATCTAATGGTGAGGCTGTCTACGCACCATCAGCTAATCCGAGGAAGCGAAAGCGAGGTGGCACACCTTCCGCAAGTCTCAATTCCGAGACAGACGATAACCAGGATGCCTATGATTCTAGCTCGAGTGATAAGGAAAACTCGCAGCCAGAACCAAACCGCAAGCCTCTGACTGAAGACGATATTGAGGAGCACATTTCATCACTCAGAACGCAACGGAAGCAGATACGAGGGGAGAGGCGGTCACTTGATTCCCAGATCGCTGGGCTTCGTCAGGAGATTGATAAAGTTCAGCAGGAGCGGGAGAAAGTCTTGGCGGATGTCAAGGCTATCTGTATCCAAGGCCGCAACAACTATTCAAGAGGTGCTATCAAGCAGGACTTCGCGATGGGAATCAAAGAGTAAGTCATTTCCCAACGATGCGGATATTCTGATACCGAGATTTCACTGAGATTGTTTATTCTTTTGCAACTGCGTTGATCTAGCTAACACAGCATCAGATTGGACCAAGAAAATGCTGTAGAAGAAGATGATGAAAATTTTGATCCCGATGAAGATATTCGGGATTACGACGAGGTTGCCCGCAGCCTTCCCGTATTCTGCGTCAGCAGTCGCGCTTACCAAAAGCTTAGCGGAAGGCTAGAGAAAGATGACTTCCAGAGCCATGGCTTTCTATCTGTCGAGGATACTGAGATTCCACAGTTGCAAGAACATGCGAAGAAATTGACCGAGGCTGGTCGCACAAGCCATTGCCGCCGATTCCTGAATGACATATCACAACTCCTCAATTCGATGAAGTTGTGGTCTGGGAACGATGGCACCGGGTCGACTCTAACGGACAGCGAGAAGCGCTTGGAGGAGCAGCATCTGAAGAAGTTATTGACCCATTTGGAAGAGGTATGTGAATCTGTCATACTCCAGTTTTCTCTACTGTGACGGACGGCTAGCACGTTTATCGCGGTTACTAGGAGACGACGAAGCAAGCCGTGGTGCAACTAGGTCATGTAACTTGAATTCAAGATCAGTATCCCTACTAGTTCTGGGCTCAATTTCTTTATCAAAAATATGACTTGTCTGTGATACCGTGACTCGCTCAAACACAATTAACTCTGTTACGCGTATAGGAACTCGAATCGTCGCTGAAATCATCGGTCAATCTCATTCGGGAGTCCTTAGAGGAGCACGTATTCGAAAACATCAACACATCTATCCCTTCAGCAATTGAGGTTGCCCCTGATACTGCCTACTCTTGGGGTGCGCCCCGAGCTGAAGGCGGCTTATTCTGGGCAACATACAAAGCAACTGTTCGTCGTCAAGGGGTTTATAGCGGTGCTTCCGGACCGCGAGATTTCAATCAAGATTTGTTTGACCCCATCTCTCGAAACCTAGCAACTGGCTGGGAGCGAGCCTTTCAACGCCGGCTTCCCGCCATACTGGAAAGCTTTGCCAAAGAGACGGGAGTTAAGCTCCAGCAATTCCATCAGGCTGCAAAAGCTCGGGCAGAGCAGCGTCATACTAACATTACTGGTCTGGTTACCCTGTCCAGCCAAATTCTGGCACACATTCGAACCGTACATGGGCTTCCGGCAGTCGTACGCGCAAAGATTACGGAACTGCAGCGAGAGGCTAGCCGACAGTTCACTCCCGTGATTTGTGACGCGATGGCGAATGCCTATACTATCTGTACTAATGAGCACGGCCAAGGCTCGTATGCACGCATGAAAGACGCAATGATTAATCATGTTGACACCACCCGTCATTCCATGTTCCGTCAAGCTACTGAAGTCGTAAAGGGGCAACTTGAGACCATGTGCCGGTCCGTGATGCATGTAAGTGATAACTCCACATTCCCTGTGAGGCAGGTTCTTATGCTTAAATTATGGATAGGACATCGCCGAATCGATCCAAGCCGTATTTGACACCATTTACATGGACTACATGCGTACTTTGGGTATGTGAATACCCTTCTTCCCCCTTTGGATCTAGCACTGACGGTAACCTAGTGGGTGCTGAAGTAGACCGATCAAGGAAGATTCCTATCGAGGAGCGAGACATGCGAAACCGCGTCAATAAGATTTTGCTTAGCTGCGACAAGATGTTCGCGCCGGCGCTAGGCGAATCGGCATTTGAAGCGGATGCTATGGAAGCAACGACGGACGAGGCTGTTATCGACAATGCAGAAGCCTATGGCGCCAATGAGGCCGATGCGGAAGATAAAAAAGAGCTTCTTGCCAACGAAGCCGATGAGTTGATGCAAGCTAACATCCGGCAGCAGGGCTCAACAAACGAGGTTGAGGACCCCTTCGTGTCTGATGACGAAGAGTTTCCAGATGTGATGGATTTAATCAAGAAAGAACGACCATCGTAGAGTGAGATACCTTAGGTTTTGAGAGGGAGTTGAGGAGTTTCGGATCTGTCTGGCTAGAGAGGTGCTTTCACTGTGAGCTAATAATCAAAAATTTGCTTTGCTTGGAGTCGGGAGTGTGCAGAAAATTCGGATCTCTCATTTTTCAGCTCAGGAAAAGAGTTTAGTCATCCGTGGAAGTACGTCGGGTTCTGCAAGGATATGGCAAGGATATCATGGATCAAAATGGCTTGTGTGTATATACGGTGAGAACGGAGGCCTACTTTCCACTGCGATGAACCTAATTGTGTTTCTATAACAGCCGAATGTCTTTGCCAGGACCTTTCGATTCACGGAAATTTCATTAATTGATCAAATATTCGCGAATCCCGGAGTGCTGTGTGATCAATCTCTGGAGTGTTTATATTCTTCGAAATCATGAACGATGTTGAATGAGGCCTATACCTAAAGGTCCACCTTGGTTTTTCTCTTCTCCTATCGTCACCCTGCCGAACGCCTAGCTCATTTATTTCGTAATTGAACCCATTCAACGGTGTGTAAATACCATGATAAAGCCCAAGCCACATTTACCAGATATATAACGAAGATCAGCCCCCGGTAAACTCCTCAACGCCAGCTTCAAAAAACTTCGTACGGGAAGCCGAACGTAGATGGAAAATCAGACCTGTCCCCTGTGCATCTCATCCGGCGATGCCGACATGATTGAGACCGAATCATACCTATCATCCTCCTTTGAATTCCCCGGCTCTCCCCCGGGTGATTGCTGATGTCGCTGCTGCTGTACATTCGCCATATGCGCCTGGTAATGGGGACCGGGTTCGTACGGCGGGCTCGGGATATCCATGGACACAACGGCAGGAGGGGGCCTTGCTAGGCCGTCCTGGTCGGGGGTACGAGGCGGTTCAGCAGCAGCAGCAGCCTCTTGCTCTGCAGGCGGCGGCGCGACCCTGAATTCGCCTCTGCCACCACGAATACCTGGCACATACCCCCTGTCTTCCTGGATGATCTTCTCCATCTTCCTTTGCCTGTCCTTCGCGGCCGTCGTGCTCTTATACGTCGCAAACAGGGTAGCAAGGACCCAGAGAAGCCACATGACGCCCGCAACGACGGAATACGCAATAACGGGTGCCCCTTTGGCGCCCGCGAGCGCCAGCCCGAGGCCCCCGTTGATGATGCCCAGGGTGATGCCGAGCCGGCCGACCCAGAGATGGACGTGCGAGACCGGGGTGCGGCGCTTGAGCTTCTTGAACAGCCGGTGGTGCATGACGCCCCAGACGGGCTGCGAGAACAGCAGGACGAGCAGCGCGATGCCGATGATGGGGTGCGCGTTGGACCGCGCGCGCTCCAGCGGGTCCGCGCCCGACGCGACACGGATCATGCTCGTCAGGTACAGGCCCAGCCCCGCGGCGGCCACATACAGCGCGTACGCGAGCACCTGGATGCCGCCGTGCGCGAGCAGCGCTGGACGCCCGGGGACCACCCGCATCACGATGGCGCCGAGGGGGAAGAGGAAGGCGAAGGCGAGGGCGGCGAGGGCGCCGTGCGCCGTGCGGTAGGTTAGTAGTTGGGTGTACTCGTTGGCGAAGATGTCGAGGCCTGATCCGAAGCCTGCTGAGGGCTGCCCGTTGTTGCCGGCGCTGCCGTCGAAGTTGCCTCCGCCTATGTTGTTGTTATTCCCGCCTCCATCCCCATTCCCACTGCCACTGTCGCTATCACTGCCACTCCCGGATCCGGTCCCGGTCCCGCCGCTACCGGTATCACCTCCATTGCTGCTCCCACTGTCGCCGTTGTTGTTGTTAGGATTCGGGTTGAACGGATTGCTACTGGGCCAACCGTCTATGTCGCCAAACGATGGACCTTGGGCATTGACGCTCGTAGCTACTAAGTAGAGGGCAGCCGACGTCAGTTATACCGATACTTTCATCTCTTCCCTAGAAGAAAGAGGAATCAGGGGAAGCGAATGAGAAATGGCCTTACCAATAGCTACGAGGCCAAGGAGAAACGCCGTCCTCTGGATGAATGTTTTTACCCTCATGATCCCACTCTCTCCGTGTGTGACCTTTGTTGTCGGACCGACTTCTCAATTTAGCTTTCTCAATCGCAACACAGTTGGTTATATATGATCGCGTTTCACCCCCTAAAGCTGGGTTCTACACATCTTGGCAGAATCAAGCAGAATTTCATTGCAACGATTCGTTTTGGGATAAGAGAGGAGAGGGGGAAAACGAGACATCGTGAATCAGCATCGTCCCGCCATGCGAGACAAGGATGGTTTGCATTACCTATATAACACCCTCTCCAGCCCCCCAAATCTAAGCCATCCAGCCCATATTCGGATGACGCAACCCTGCCCCTTCCTCCCCGGGCGCGCGGCACTCTCCAGCCATGTCTCGGACTGGGGGTTGGGGATGTGCGTTGGTAAGTCGCACAGCGCAGGCAGTAGGGTTCGATCTCGGGACCGAGATGGCGCCCGCGCGACTCGGCAGGGCGAAAGCATTGGCTGGATTTAGCTAGGACCCCTAGATGCGAGAGAAAAAAAAAGCAAACTCTATGCCGTCGGCTTGGTGACCCTGTTTATTATTAACGGCTTTGTATTGTGTCTGACATGTGCTGCACGGCCATTTGGCTTGCATATCAAGGTTAAGCTGCTGCTATATACGAGCAAGCCACCAGCGCAGTCGGTGCCGAAGCTGCCGAAGCAGGATTTACGACGTTACCCCGAATTACGCGTGACGAATTTTTTATCGCGAATTATATCTTCCTTCGTATGCGTTGTAGAACTTTGTTGAAGCCTCCTCGTCTTTTAGATGGCGCCAATCTTGCCATTACAGCTCGAGAGGCAAGCTTCCCTTCACATATTCATTAACTGGCCGGCATGCTATGTGGCTATTTGCCCCATGTCTCATCTACCCGTTCAGAATAAGGGTCCTATAAAACACTTCCCGAGGCCTAGACTTGGTAGGTGATCCCTTCCCGATTCTTGGGAATGGTCTAGCCCTAGACATCACTCCTGTATTTTCTCACCACTTCAGTCGTCACAGCCAAGCCTTGAAATGCTAAGAGTTGATGGACGGTGGGGGTCCCAGGAGGCGTCAGACAACTTCCTGCATACGATGTCTCGGCCCCGAATGCAAGTAAACGGGAAAACCCTGTGAATGCATCAAGTCGCCGCAGAATTTTTCACTGCCAGCATGTGCTCAGCTATAGTCCCACGCACATACGATCATGTAGTATCTTGGTCCCTACGTGTTAGACGTGCCTTGGTTTACTCCCCCAGCCACACCGTAAGACGTTTTGTCTCAGGTGGGAAATTATTATATATATCATATACTCCTCTGTCTTGTTAGTTTCTCAATACCAAGACTACAGCGTCATGATAAAACTAAGACTCATACCCTCTATTGGCTTGGTAGTGATAGAATACTTGTTTCCTCCTTTATACCGATACTAAAGCCTAGTTACTAGGATCAGTTGGTACATGATAGTTAGAAGCGCCTTATGTCATACGCGGAGAATGAAATACCAAGCGTAGCAACGATAAGAGGCCTTCGTGAGTGAACCTAATCTTATGTATTTCTCAACTCAACTAGACATCATTTTTCTTGGAGGCTTTCCTGTTGACCAGTAATACTCCTCCATATTTAATTATTATATGACTCGTTACTCTACACGTGTTGCGACCCATCCATCCTCATATACTCAAGTTGGGCATTAACAAGGGCCAAGACGGTTAATCCTGTTATTCGGAACCCATTAGGCGTAAGGGTACGCTAATAGGTACTTATACTGTGGGATAAGATGCATGGCCTAGATATTCTAGCAGAGATACCCGCTTAGAGCACGGTATAGAATGGTAAGCTTCTCCTTCTGGGGCTCTGGGAAGGCTATCAGTTCATCAGATGACTTTCGGCGAAGAAACTCCTAATCCTACGTTCCGATCGTCTCTCCATTTTGTAACGCCAGAGCAAACTGTATCTAGGGCTGTGAGAAGCGCTGACCCTTTTACATAGGTAGAAGCGCATCTATAAGCTCACCTCGGCTCTTTTATTGCATCCAGATATACATAAGGTTGTGCCTCTATCGCTATTTCATGCCTGGAGACGTCCGGGGTAGAGAGCCCGAGGCGTTCCGCGCGACCCGTGCGGCTTTGGCATCCATCTTTCAATAGGTATTTTATTTGAGCTACTCAACATAAACTTACTGTGGCTGTTTTGTTGTTAGGAAGACGCCGGGCCCCAGTCTCGAGGTTGGGCAGCTCTTTGTCATCAGTGGCATCAACTGTGGCTTTATGAAACTCTACCATATGATGCTGATGCGGAAAGACTCGAGCGGCAGCGACTTCGAGAGATGTAATTCTCGTAACCTATTTTTTTTTTTGACGGCCCGTATCCTTGGTTCAGGCATTTCACCCTACTGCTGTATTTATATTGGACAGTCGTGAACATCGCATTATGATGGACAAGAACTGGAAACGTTAGGGTCCCTTCTTACATGTGATAGCGCGAATATGTCGACGGTGTTGCCTAGCAAGATGTCATATTAGTGACGATCAGCAACGGAGCAGCTACCGTGTCTCGGGAAGTGCCGCTGACGGTAAGCAGTAGCGCCATCATGTGCGATTGTGGTGGAGTGTACGGACGCGGCGTCTCAGACAACAACTAACCACCAAGCGGCCCGCTGTCGTCACCACATATTTAGCGATGCTACCTCGCTCGTTGTTGCGTACTCTACTGACCCGATTCGAGACTCTGGTTTTATGTCAACGTGGGGTTCGCGATTGAAATTCTGCTGCCGGCCTGCCGAGATCGGTAGACTACTAAGTAACTAGCACGGGTGAACACGATGCTCGTGTGGATTATTGTGGCGCTATACATACCATACCGCGCATATAGTTCATGTTCACTGCCAATTATTGGCATTTTACTGCCTAGCTGATCCTTGAGGACACTTCTTCGCTCCTCGGGAGTTACGAAAATAATAATGGAAATGTGATAGAGCAGCTCGATCTCAGGCCCTAAAACTATTCGTTGAAGATGAGCGCTCGACATAGGATAGTCACATTGCCGTGATTAGAAGAGTAGGATAGAGTATGTAATGAACATATTTCTCGGATTTTACTATAGAATCAGCTCGCTGGAATGCCATATTCACATACTATATTTTCACCTACTTTTGCTCGCCAGATTACAGAGGGAGAAAAAGATGATAGAAGTGCGAATATTTCCTTCAATATGCTCAGAATATCTTCGATTTCGTGACGTGTATATCATGTCGACGAATCGTCTCGCAGGCGCATAATTCGGTTCCTCGGGATAACATATTTTCACGTAGATTTTATTCTCTCCCTTCATGTGGGCACGTGATTTGCGAGATCAGAATTGCTGACATCTGGGTGATTCCGCACCCCCGGCGTTTGAAATAACACATGCACCATCAAGACAAGTCACTGAACCACGCGCACACACGCAGATTTTATCAACGTAGTGTATTGTTAGGAAAAATCGACCGATCGCAAGGCCTATCCGAGCATAACTATCTATTCCATGATTGACTTTCCCCGAATTCAGATTGAGCTGCACGAAAACCTCCAACCATGTACTCGAGTATGCCGAAAGGGGTATATTGCAAGGATGTAGGAGCCGAGGCGAGGATGGCGAAGCAGATGGGTATGCAGCAATCACAACACGTGAGTCAAAGCCTTCGTGAGTGAATGGCGGTGCCCATCAAGCTCCCTATCATCAAAGGGGAAATGCTGCCAGGTTGCCTCTAGAAAGACGAGATATCGATCGGGTCCGAGCAGGTCGACAGAAGAAAATAAGAAATCATAATAGGAAATCGTCGGCGTCTTAAACTGTGGTTCACTATTCCACCCCGAGCGCCAGCTTTTTGGTGCAACAAGACGTACAAAGGCAACGCATCCGGAATGTATCAAGCGCCCGCAATACAGCGCTTGACTTAGCCGCAATGGCTTCAAAGTCTCATGACCATAAGAGCAAATTCATAAGCAGCATCAAGACGTTCCATCAGACCATTCGAAAATTAATGCAGCAAAACCGGAGATATCGATGCATGGATCAATTGACCAGGCCATAACGCCAGAAACGCAGGACGCCAGGATGCAAAACGTGCAAAGGATGATCACTATCACAACAAAATCAATATATCAACCTGAAAGGCGGTCATTGAGGAGCTCAACATACCTGAGGTCCGAGTCCACCAGGAGGACCCTGGTGACCACTGCTGAAAGCAGGTCCGCCAAAGGAACCAGGACCAGCAGGACCAGGAGGGCCGGGAGGGCCAGAGGGGCCAGGCGGGCCAGGGGGAAAGTAATGCGGGGGAGGCGGAGCAGGACGATAAGGTGTACCGACGCCAGAGTTGTTTTGCGATCGACCCCATGATAGGCGGACGCGTGAGTTTCCAATTGGATAGCCCTGCATCTGATTGATGGCCATTTCTGCGGCGTGTCGGTGGACAAACTGGACGAATCCGCAACCCTTTCCAGGGGGGATCTTCACATAGGTGATCTCTCCGAATCCCTGGAAGAACGAGCGTAGTTCGTCCTCAGTGACGTAACCGGATAGACCGCCGACGAAGACGGTGGTGTTATTCGGGTCGGTGAACTGGTTCATCGTCATTGGATTGAACGTTCCGGCAGGCTGGTAGCCGTAGTTCTGCTGAGGCTGCGTCATCCAAGGAGCGCCGCCACCCATCTGCCCATGGTGCGGAGCCTGAGGCGGGGCAACCATTTGTTGCGCACCACCGAACTGGTTAAAATGATTTGCTTGGTGGCCACTATTCCATCGAAATTAGCATGTTGAACGTCTAAGCAGAGCGGGATACATACCGGTTCTTAGGGGTAGCTGGTGACACACGCATTGGTCTATTACCGCAATATACACCTTGCATCTCTGTAAGTGCACGCTGTTGGTCTTCTTCATTAGAGAAGCGAACAAATCCATAACCACGAGACTGTCCGGTCTGCTGGTCTGTCATGATTTTAGCCGACTTGCAAGACGGGAATCGAGCTTGGAAGAGGGCAACGAGAACGAATTCATTCACTTCGTGTCCAAGATCACCAACGAAAATGGAATATTCCGGGCTGCGATCATCACGGCGATCGACAAGTCCCCCGCCAGAAGCCCAGTTGAGGCGGAAAACCCGATCAGTGTTTGGGATGGGCGTGCCGTTGAGCTGGAGAGCCTTTTGAGCCCCTTCAGGAGTAGTGAATTCGACGAAACAATACCCAGCATTACTACATTAGATTAGTCTAAGTGTACAAAGAATTTTAGATGAGAAGCGATTGATGTAGATACGTACCCGGAATGTCGATCACGAATAATTTTGACCTGAACACTTTCATTCATAGCCGAGGAAAAGATGGTGCGAATGTAATTCTCATCCATCCAGCCAGCAAGTTCGCCCATCCTGTAACTCATGAGAACACGTTATATATGACCCTAGAGACCAGTCACTTACCAGAGAGTTTGGCGAGCAGAGTCGTTCTGGAATCCTGGGGCGATTTCACCACCACCTTGTCCGTTGGTAGGCGGGATGGCAAGACCAGCAGGGTTGACACCAGGCGCACCTTGTGATCCGGCATCTCCTTGAGATCCAGAGCCGTTGGAGGCCGGCTTACCGTTGTAAGGATTAAATCCGTCCATGATGCCTATATCTTCTGTTAGCTTGGAATTTCCGAAGAATGCATATTATCCTATGGCTAGATTTGTGTTTGCAGACCTAGGTCAAGGTCTTGAAAAGGCTGGGGCTATGCTTACCGAGAACAAATGACCACGGGGATAATGAATTCCAGAGACGAAATTCTATGTCAAAGCCGGGAGAGTTAGAAAATCTTCAAAATCGATAGAGGAAAGATTGAAAAAAACATGAGAAAGCAGATATTCTGTTCTGAGTGTGATCAATAGTGACTTCGGTGGGAGGTTTCAGACATGGCAAAGGCGATTAAGGCATCCGTGCGCTTTCAGCACGGGCCACTCAATGATCAAGATTGTTGAGGAGACTTACATATGGGGGATAATCTGTTATCAAGGAACGAAACGTTGGGCAAGTAGTCCTATTATTAAAGTTAGAATCTATCCTTATAATGAAAAGTATAATAAGTCCGAAAGATTGATGCCCGAATATAAGAGAGGTAGATTCGACGACGTATTTGGAAAGGCAATTAGCACTAGCTAATGCCTAATAGAACTGAATAACATATGGACATGTACTAAGTGGAATGCTATTTGATAAGGTTGAAAATTGTCGATTGGACGGGAGCAGGATATGTCCTTAATTGTAGAACCCAAATTGGCCCTAAGTCTTTCAAAAAGGCTAAGGGTATTTGGTTGAGATCGGTGTGATTGTTTAGGGCTGTAGACTAAACGTACCTGGATTACACCGTAAGACAAGGGGGGAAGATGATGACCACTTCTTAGGGATGTGCAACCTTTCGAAGTTTAAGATTGTAGTCAGGACGAGCGAAGAGCGTGTAGCTTGCAGAAGCAGTGCCTGTCAACAGTGAACTGCATGCAAGTCAGCAAAGCATGAGTAGAAATTGAACATGAACATTGTTATTTGGATGAAGCGGACTTTTATTAATTTTCAAAACAATGGGTATCGCCGGCGTTGAAGATGAGGACAAGGACTTTGGTGGTTGTAGGGTAAGGGCTGTGGTCGACGGTTCACTGTTAAGGCTATCAAGAACAAAGGAATAAACGAAAGGCCAAAACAATGCCATTAGGTTTGTAGGCTTATAGTAGCTTGGAACGGTACGCCTGGAAATAAAAAAGAAGTTCAGATGGTCCATGAATGATATTCTGCCCAATTCAGATCAAAGCTTTTTGGACAAAGGGTTGGGGGTATATTGCTGCACACTATGTGGGCGGCAATGCAGCATCTACCATATTGGTAAAGCGTTCTCGGGCATAATGTATGATGTGAAATATACTTCCGAGATGTAACACGTGAACTTGTATGCATATGAAAAGTTGAGACAAGAAGTATGGGAGAGACGAAAATCATTTGCTAAGCAATAATTCTCGCATACAGGTTGTTACTTGCGGCGGGGGAAAGTTTTGGAAAGCCAGCACGCACCGGCTACCATTGAAACATCAACGCCACTTGGCGTAGCTAAGAAACAACAAGTCCACATGCTTATTCGGACTGTTAAGGCTGACTGACTCTTTATTCTTAAACCGCCCTTGTGGGTGATGGGACTGGGGCACAGGACGTTGTCATGGGAGAGAAAGGCTCGTAGGAGAAGGGATGAACGCATCTAGGGCGGGCTGGGATAGAAGTCGATTTGCCTCGGCATCACTAGTTCTTGTCGCGAATGAAGAGAATAATGTCGTCTGTATAGTACAGGTATTTTCAACTTACCTGGCGGAAACGGACCAATTGACTGATATCCAGATCGTGCAAATCAGAGAGACCAGCAATGAACGCCGACGCCCAAAGTCCGAATGCAGAATTGAACGCAAACGACAGCAGTTGGAGCCGAGTCTAAGGTCTAATATTTTCCGTTTCGCCAACCGGATACAAGGGGATATTTGAGAAGGAGATTAAACCGGGAAGTCAGGCCGTGACCGAATCTAAGTGGAGGCAGTAAATAATCCGTAACCTAAGAAATACACGCGTAAGCATAGTTCATGATTAGTTGTTTGCTGCTCAATCAGTGTTCGAGATCTGATATTGCCTGCCCAGCGGATTCCGCGAAAGTATTCACCCGCAGTCTAGGGCATGGTCGAGGAAAGCTAGAAATTACTAAGAAGTGCGGAGGAAGCGTCTGGACTTAGAAAAGCAGAGAATCCCCGAGCACTTCCATGTAAACGTGGCCCAACAACTTATGACTTCCTTATACATGTTTCCCTATCGCGAATAAACACCGTTGAATTCGTGGCCCTGGCTCATCTCTAGAGTCGTCAAGGTAACTAACCATACTCTATGAGGCCGTCGGGCTAAATTCAATAGCGCAATCAACTGAGCACTGCCGGCGTCGAGCGGCAGTGTCGAGGTTTTGGTCCTGAGGGTTGCTAGGTGAAATTAAACCCCCAGTCGATGTAGGCGCACCCCGAATTAGTGGCTGATCGACTCTTTCTTCGGCCCTGCGCTATAATATCTGGCCTATCTAAAAGCGAGTGGACTGTACCACCCGAAAGAATCGGCTTAAGATGATCGGAGAAAGACGCACCCAGGCACGAAGGGCCTATCATGCCTGAGACTTGTTCATCATCGAGCTATTGGGTCGAAGTGCCAAAATTGCTTGGCCAAGCGGCGAATTGAGTGGCAGGGCTCAAAACATGTCAGGTTTGTAGATGAGACGTAGAGCCTAGACGACTTAAACACATCGTATCACGATGCTTTCGTTTGTGCACCAAGCTTCTCTAAAGTGTGGCGTGTCGTGGTGGAAGCCGGGTGGGCGGTGGACGGGTGGAATCGATGTCAGATCGCAGGTGGGGCTGAGAGGTAAGGCGAGCTCTGCAGGCGTTGGTGATGCGATCGAGGATCGCTGAGGCATGAATCGCTAGTGCGGGGCATTGACGACAAGCGGTACCAAGTGGCGGCACTCCCAAAAAGGGACGCAAGTACTAGGAGTCGACGACGCCGTGGTGTAGTAGCGAGACTCCATGACTCCGGAGTCACCTTCGCACCAGGCGGCGGCGGTAGATGTGGGAATTGGAGCTTCGATGACGCAGTGTTGGGGGTGCGGTCCGATGTCGATCTATCTCCGAACCAACGCGCAACTGTACTTGCTCGCCGCCTCAACACACGGCTGAATTGAAGGCGAGCGCGAAAGCAACAGCAGCAGCGACAGCGACAGCAACAGTAACAGCGGTCGCGCCGCTTCCTTTGAGGATTGTTTCGGAACTCGAACACTGAAAGAGCTTGCATGGAAGGGGACGTGCGAGGGGGGCCGGCAAGGCGAGGAAAAACAAAGGGCGACTTACTTTTGGGCACCAATCGGAACAGAGTGGGAAAGCAGCAGGGACGTAGTAGGGCCTGGGGCGAACTCCAACGATGTCGAGGTCACAACGTAATTGTCTTTGTCGATAGAATGAAACGACTCTCAGAGCTCGAGCTACCCTTGTGGTAATTTGCTAAGGACTAGAATGTAATGACAAGAAAAGCCGGGTCGACCCAGTGCCTAGGCAATGATGCGACAATTGAAGGATGGAGAACCGAATTGTCCGCGTAGGCGCACACAGAAGACAACCAGACCTGGTACGAAAGGAGGCTTTGACACAGCGCGCGCAACTGACGAAACTGACAAGTGGGTGGGTGGAGGGGTGTCACTTGTGAGATTAGGGTTGGAGGGTAGGGGACGGAGCGGAGGAGGGAGAGGAAGAGAGAAGAGAAAAAGGGACGAGGTGGGAATCGAGTGAGTGAGAGAGTGAGAGAGAGTGTGTGTGAGTGAGTGTGCGTAAGAGAGAGGAGAATAAAACACGAGCAAGAAACGCAAAAAGCAGAGACAGGACAACGACGGTGCCGGTTTGGTTTGCGGGTTTTGGTGTGGATGTGTAAGTGTGGAAAAAAAAAAGATGGGCGGCCGGATGTGGACTTGGGCTTGGGACCGAGCGAAGGCTATTCCTCCCTCTACTGGCCTTTGCCGGTACAGAAACTCACAGGCATATGTGCGTACGAAGTGGACAGCGTGTGGAGCCCTGAGCTTACACACTAGAGGAGCTGCCAGGCAGGCTAGGCTAGGTATGTCTGCTACCTAGTCTGCTGGGCCTGCTGGGCCTGCCAGGCTCTATTTTCCTAGCAAGCTTGCCCGACTTGTGTATGTCTTGATGCGGCCCTAAAGTCTAAAAGGGCGGCCTCCAGCCTAACAAACCTTGGAAGCGTGCAGGTGGAGATTTCCTTACCAACATATCTACTTACATAGGATTCAATACACTCACTACCTACCTAAACACTTCGCTGTAGCTAACCACCTACCTGTCTGAAGGCCGGAATAGGAACGTTTGCGGACTACAGAGGTACGCAAAGTAGGTGCTTTAGATACCTGTTTAGATGACCTTCGCGATCATGGTTCGTACTACTACCTATCTAGGTACTAACTACGCATCATAATTCATGTATAGCTATGAAACCGCGTGTTCTGTATGGGAGGCATATGGATGGTTGCCGATTTATTTAACATCTTGAGGAACGTATGATGAAGTACCTGAACAGTGCAGTCCTAGCCACACTTTTAAGCTTGAGTTACCTACATGTAAGTACCCTACATAGTAATAATACCAGGTAGCCATCACTGTATGCATGCGTTAAGCAACCTATGTTTTCCTATAACCTGAAAATGTAAGGATGTATATAGAATATCGCACACACTTATGATAGTCGGGAGCAAGCTGTTTGCTAGCAACCTCGATCTCGGGTGAGGTCTCTTTGGTTGAATTTGAGTAAATGTACGGAATAGGTAGCTTGGCTCTAGAATGGGTACGAAAGGCCACTAATTAGCACTGTATGCCTACTGGAGATCCATATGTATTTGGGTTACACGATTTTTTTTTATTTTTTTAATGGGAGACGTGTTGAATAAATTCTGCGTCGCGGGAATCTAGTAAACAACAGCGTTATGCGTTGCAAGAATGTGGCCAGGTATCATTTTTTTTTTTCGAGAAAAATTCACTAGGCACTAGTGCCATACCCATGCAACCGCTTAACTGGGTACTATATTTCTTTCCCAGCTGAATTACATACCGTAACTCCCGCCAATTTAGTGTATTTCGGTACTGATGATGTAATAGGTATAGGTAGGTAAGAATTCAACGGTCGACACTGAAAGGCTATAAGCTTAGCTACCTGCTGTTTTCTGGGCGGGCACGAAATTAAAAAGCATTAGCATCTGTGCGCGCGCATTCCGAAGGATCCCAAGTCCCTGTCTAGCGGTTTTCCAGAAGTCTGGCATCTTCTATTCTAGACGCACGATGGAGATTTCGAGAATCCTTGGCGGTAAAATCCATATGTCTAGTAGAATACCTACAAAGAATAGGCGTGCCGATATATCATTCAACGCGCCTCGGTTTCCCGAAGCCACAAATCTAGGACCCTAACAAAAGTAATTGATAATTAATAGTTAGACTTCGACAGGTGGCGTTTTGACGGACAAGAAAATAGTATACGTAATCTTCCCACGGACGCACTCTAAACTATCTCCCAAATTCAATATGGGGCGCAGGCCTGTCCTTATGACGAAAGTGGCCGTCTTGATTGGTCTCGGGGTCAAGGGAATCGATCCAGCCTTTGCCTGATCGTGGATAGCACATCCATATCCGAGGCTAGTGTATGTCGACACCGCATATTCGTGTACTGTACGTGTACTTAATTTTAGTGTCGTGAACCTACAGTATGTAGCATGTTTGCAGGGCTCTGCGGTTTGTTTGCTCACTCATCTTTTGCTTGTTAACTGGTTCTTGGAATCTAACTATGGAAGCGGTCACGGAGTGAACACCTGTACCTCTACAATTCCGCCTCTCCCTCCTTCTATTACCTAAGCTTGGCAACTCTATCGATCTGCAACGCGTTCTACGTGTCTCCGTTCTATATCTCTGTGTATCTAGGTAATCTGAAGAGCAGCCTGAATGGTCATTCGTATGAGAGTACCATTTACTACCTGGACAGAAAATTAAGCTCTGCTGGTCAAGGCGGTCCCCCGCAAACGCCCTATGAATTAGGTAGGTAGGTATGGAGTTACCGTCAGTCATTAGGTAGTGTTCTTGCGGCCCAGCGTGGAGGGCGAATAGCTTTCTCAACGATCGCTAACCTAAACCCTACCTCCACGTGTGAGAGAGCACACATAGGCTCGTAAATGGCACTAAGCCTAGCTGTTCGAATCAGAAGTGATTGTTGGGCTCCAGGAAATGCGCCGATCTACATAATCCTTGTTCCTCACCCTTCCCTTTCCTCGGGATTGGGGTTGTACGTGCAACGGGAACCCGCGAGTTACAATGTGTGAGACGAGACGAGGTGTCCAGTGCTTCGTAACCTCAATATGACCCCGACGAGACCAGATAGACCGGTAAGTGGCCTACCAACTGAGACGAACCTTCAATTCCAGGAGTAAAGCATATAATAGCGTAGAGCATGTAAGGTTGATAAAAATAACGATTCTCTAACAGTAACAAACCGCAATCGAGTACAGTGTACAGACATGGTACCACGCCGAGCTCGATCCCACAAGGATGGAAGAATCCACCTCACGCCGCACGCCTGGGAAGTGAAGTATTTTTTCGTGTCCGCGTGCCAATCAATTTCGCATTTCTCGCGTGGCCACAACATAGGCACCCGCGATTTGCTCATCCCGACATCGCCGACGAGCGTAACGACGTCAAAGTAGAATCATTTATGTGCTATCACCTGAGGCGGGATGGTTGGATGTTGGGTGTAACTATGCCCAGCTTGATGTCATAGCCAAGGCCGCTCGCATTTTCTCAGCTACGAGAATTGCGCTGTTGCTCCACACTCTCTCGAGTCAAGGATGCCTTATGTACTATGTAAGGCAGTGGGTTAGTGTAAATAAGAGGGAACTATGTACGTACATAAGAGCTGATTGATTACTTAGGTGAGGGAATTGGCTTTGACGGCTGGGAGATGGAGACGACAGCAGCAAGTATCCACCGCCGATCGCCCAGGTACGGTGCGCCTGTGATTTGGCAAGAAAACCTGAAACGTACCGCACTATGAAATGGCGCTGCTCGTACCATTGTTCTGATTGCTCGCTTCTAGTCCTGCTGCACGAAATCTGCACCACATTACTGGCGTCGGATAGCGTTTTTCTTGTGCTAGTTACTAGTCCAGGAAGGTTAGGTAGGTATTCTAGGCAGCCAACTGGTTGGCTATGCGGTTCTGCATACATACATACGTTCGCTTCCGCTTAAGGCTTCATCTTTCCGAGATGGCCATACCATCTAAGTGTTGTTGAGCTGGTACGTACTTAGTCCCGGTCCTACGCAGCAGCACGAAGGTTGGTCGACATAACAACCGTGATACCTAGAGTGCGCCCATTAGCTACCCGAAGGTGTGCATGCCGTCTCTCGCCTTGGTTTGGAATTGCCGTGTTACTGTAAGGGTACTGTGTCATTACTCGTGTTGGGTGCGCTGGTTAAAGTTTGATGGCCGTCACTAGAGTTGATTAGGCCATGAGAAAGATTCGCTCGCGCAAGGCGCTTGCAATCATGACAAGGGTTGTTGATAGGTCGATGGCGACGACACACACTCTGGAAATAAGTAAAGGCTGTAGACACAGTTAGAGGCACACACATGTATGGTATCTCCTACGTACAAGGTAGGCATCTTAAACCTACATTTGTGTATGTACGCGTATTCTAGGCTAGCCAAGTCAACAGCATCTCAGTCGCCTGGTGCTGTGAAGATAGAACACCCGGACACCCGGACACCTTAAGCTGTTGTGGAACGAAGCCAACATCAGCTAAATTGTATAAATGCGTGTATCTTCACATCAAGTATAAGCAGGCCTGATCAAGTAATTTTGTTGAGTATCACATTGAAATCTACCTAGGAGTAATGGAGTGTAATAGGTAGTTTCGAGCACTAACTTCCCTACAGCAGGCAGCCTAATGCTCTGCCGACGCTACTACATGCACTAAAACATTTTCGAGGGGAAGCACGTCGACATCAGGAAATACCCGTCCATAAATAAGGCAAGTATACCAGGCTCCAGGTCACGTCAATATTATTAGAATGTGCGTTTTCTCTCTTGTAAGATTATTGCCTTGGGCACTCCTGCCTCAGGTGGCATTTCAGACCAAATCTACCTAAGTACATACTTACGTACACGAACCAGTGTGCTTGCACCGCCACGATTCGCCAATGTGGAGCGCTTCCTCCTGTGGCGTCGCTGCCGCCTTGCATTCCATCCGCTTCTGAGAGTGGCGGCCGTATCGACGTGACGTGAGCAGCTTGCTGGCTAAACTGGCTCCATATGAAGGCACAACGAGACTGGCAGCGACGGCCGCAATATTCAAATAAAGCCCTTCGCTTTTATATCTTAGTTTTATTATGATGAGAAAGTCTGTAAATCGCGTCACGCACTCTCTTCTACCCCTCTCGTACCTGTCTAGTACCAGTACCAGTGTCTCGTCCATCGAACTGGGTCTGTAAAGCTGCGCTTCTAATTCCGAACCGCCGCAGCGCATTAAGAGATTCTATAGAGTCTATACCGCCCATTTCTACGAGAACAGCGACCTACAATACTAGCCCATCAAGCTGCCCTTAACAGGGTGGTTTCTAGCTCCGCACGTATTGCGCAGGTAGTTGTCGTTGTAACCGATCGGACATCATGGCTGCACCCAGCGAGAGCGCAGAGCTCAAGCTTGTCTCGTCAATTAGATACAAATTCGCCGCTGTATCTGGCGACGAGAAAAAGCTGAGCGAGGCTCTC
Source organism: Nemania abortiva (assembly GCA_022578505.1). Lineage (NCBI taxonomy): Eukaryota > Fungi > Ascomycota > Sordariomycetes > Xylariales > Xylariaceae > Nemania > Nemania abortiva. Next base: position 47,627 of record MU392540.1, read on the forward strand.
CAATCACAGCTGACCCCACTACTCGAGAAGGCCGGTAGCCGACACAAGGCCGTCCGAGAAGATGCAAGTGGCCATTACCTCGATTCTCTATTGGCATGACTGCTTATTTCAAATCAGACATTTAAGGCTTTCATGAGTGTCAAAAACTTTGTGCAGCCTTCTGGGTAGGATATATATATAACTCTCGTTGAATACTGGCTTGGAAAACTGACATAGATAGCGTTGTCCTACCCGTCGCCGCGCTCCTAGAGCAGTACAAGCGGACTACGTCACCCATCGTTAAGCAACTGGATCTCGCTTTTATTAGAGAAGGAATGTCTCGTCTTGACCAGTCCAAACGTCGAAACTTACTTCCGGTTGTACTCCGCGATATATCGAAGGAGACTAACTCGGCGAGTGCCGCTGGATTTTTTAATGTATTTCTTCGTCTGCTTCTGGAAATAAAATTCCCTGGAAGAGGCAGCGCTGACGATATTGCACTTCGGGAATCGGTCGGTCTTGCAAGTCCCGCTGACGCGAAATACGTGGCGAATTGGCTTGGGAAGCTATTTTTACTAAGACAGGACATCGCTTTAGCATCTGATGATGAGATACCAGCCAAGCTCGATGCTTCGCCATCCGGGCTGACTAAGGAGGATGTTGCCTTCTTGCGTAATAAGGATCCAAAGTCCTGGAGCCCGAATGTCCCAAATAGCCTTAGTCTACCCGAGTGCAAGACGAAGGCCGCCAGCTTCCTCGCAAGCGGTGCGTTTACGGATGACGAACGCTACTTGCCTATCATATGCGCAGCGGGCTCTGCTGATTCGAGAATATCATCGGTAGCTGATGATGTTCTCAAGCGAGCCACCGTTGACCTCGAAAGCGAGGACGTGGTGCAGTCCCTGTTTGCAGCACACAGCACACTCCCCGCAGCCCATAGAATACAGATTCTCAGACTCTTGTCAAAATCTACTTTCGCATGTACTCCGAATCAGCAAGTTGTTGATGCAGTGAAAGAGGACTTCATTTTGACTACTGGAGAAAAGGCCCCGATAGTCGGATTGGAGGCATTGAGACTACACAAGGCGCTTTTGGGCTTCCTCTCCTGGATTGCGAGGAATAGTTCCGAGTCTGGAAAGGTAGACACAAAAATGGGCCCGGCTCTCGTGATCATACTCAAAGATTACATACTCGGGCAGGGCTGGCCGAACCCCAATCCTCGAAACAACCAATCTCAGACTCAAGACGAGCAACGGCTTCGTGCAAGCGCCTACGAGACGATCGGCACCCTAGCAAGAGTAAGCAGCCTCGAGTCCAAGGCAAAGGATTCTCTCCTCAAGTGGCTATTCGACTCTTTAGTGTCTGACCCTAGCCCGGATATCGTTGTTTACATCGAAAGCGCTCTTTCTAGCATGATGGGCCTTTTTAAGACCACTGATGCTTCTCAACACCGAGATCTCGAAGTATTACTTTTAGAATACATGAATATGCCCGAGCAACAAAATATTAGGACGGCTCGTCATGTAGCTGTGCGATTCGCGAATAATTGCTTGCCATATAATAATATTAAAGCACGCTGGATAAGTATACTAGCCCTTGCTGCTGGCTCCTCTGAGCGACGGGATATTTTAGAGGAAGGACAACGAGGATTGGATCCTTGGTGGGCTACGAAAATCCATCCAGAAGAGACGTTGCAGCTCCCTGACTGGGTAGAGCTGGTGAAATTTCTCTTCGATTCTACAACTCGCCAAGTTGAAGAACATGAAATGGCCGTGGACCAGACCTCCAAATACGCGTTGTACCCGAATAACCGGCTTCAAGCATTTCCGATCGCCATACGTTTTGCCAAACAAATGTTCTTTCTTGCCGCCCTAGCTCAAAATAACGTTGAGATGGACTGGGAGTCGCGGCTAGATACACAAATCCACAATGACCTCGCGGTTCGTCGTTCTATCAGAGAGTACATTAAAGCATCAGACCCGAATCCAGTCCTGCTCCTGTTGAATGCAGCACTTGATGGTATTCGGGATCATCCTGACATAGGCATAGAAGATTGTATCAGCTGTTTAGCTGATATTTTATCATTCGCCCCGTCAGAGACCATCATCTTGACCCTTTCTGGGAGGACCCATGAGTTGTTGTCCTCGCGGGGGTCCCACAATCAAAAAGTTAGGCAATTGGTCTCTAAAACATTTGGCATCCTTGCGCCGTGGGATGACCGGGCCCCTCTCGCAATCTCTCAATTACGAGAACTCGTGTCGTCTACCGATGAGCCTCCGGCGTCTCTGTCGGCGCAGTACCAATGCTCGATGACTTGTATTGCTAGTTATCTCTCTAGGGCAAAATATTACGGCCGGTTGTCCTCTCTAGAGGCGTCCGATCTTGTCCAATTTATCAGCACTTGTTCTCTCAAAGGTCTCACAAGAAGCGACACCGGAATTCAAAGCGCTGCTATGGACTCACTTTCACAATTGTGGACTGCTGACATCGGCTGGCCTTTGCAAGAGAGCGACTTAAATACCATAATAGACCGTCTTGTTTCTCTTGCTGTGCAAGGCAATGAGAAATCTATTCACACACTTGGTAGGCTTGCTATTCCACAGTCAAGTGAATCGTCGAAAGAGGGAGAGACGCCGGCTGGGAAGGTACTAGAGAAATTGTTTGGTCTCTCGGAGATTAAGAGAACGGAAGTTCATTTTGCCATTGGCGAAGCAATTGCTGCCGCAATAGCTCGCTGGGATTCAGATTCCGTTCAGCTTAGCATTGACGTTGAGCCGGCTGGACCCGGAGAGGATATCGTCCGAAGCCTTCGAAAGAAGCCGGAACAAGTCAGTGCCACTCTAGACAAGCTTATCAACGATTGCAAAGCAACAAAGCCATCGCTCATAAAAGCATCGGGTATATGGCTATTTTGCGTTATTCAATATTGTTCCAGTCTACATGACATCCAGTCACGACTCCGGGATTGCCAGGTGGCCTTCATGCGGCTATTAACGGCCCGTGACGAGCTTGTACAAGAAACTGCCTCTCGTGGTCTTGCCTTAGTGTATGAGAAGGGCGACAAGTCATTAAAGAGTGATCTTGTCAAAGACCTAGTCGGTAGTTTTACCGGCACGAAAACACAACTCAAGGTCGAGAAAGACACGGAACTCTTCGATGCGGGAGCTTTGCCTACGGGCGAAGGCAAATCGATTACCTCATACAAGGACATCATCAATCTGGCTAACGAAGTGGGGGATCAAAGTCTTATCTACAAATTCATGGCTCTCGCAACAAATGCCGCCACTTGGACTGCTCGCTCAGCATTCGGGAGATTTGGTCTAAGCACTATTCTATCCGATGCCGAACTTGATCCTAAAATCTACCCAAAGCTCTATCGTTATAGATTCGACCCTAACCCCAACGTGAGGAGGTCTATGGAGGATATTTGGAAGGCTGTTGTCAAGGACCAGACAGTCACGATTGACATGCATTTTGATGCCATCATGACTGACTTGCTTAAGAGTATTCTTGACGGCCGCGAGTGGCGTGTCAGGGAGGCCAGCTGTGCTGCCATTGCTGATCTCATCTACGGGCAGCCTTATCTCAAGTATGAGAGGTACTATGTCGATATCTGGCAAGTTACGCTGAGGGTCCTGGATGATCAGAAGGGATCTGTGAGAGAAGCAGCATTGAAACTTTGCATGGGTCTCTCGAAAACTTTAGTGTCACAGTTGCAGGAGAACAACTCTTCCTCTTCGGCTCAGGCGATGATTGCCCAAGTCCTTCCTTTTTTGCTCTCCGACAAGGGAATTGAGAACTCGGTGGCGGAGGTCAAGTACATGGCTATCAGCACAGTCTTAGACGTCGTGAAGAACGGCGGTGATACCTTGAAGCCCTTCATTACTACAATCATAACCCACTCCCTCGGACTACTCAGCACGGTTGAGCCAGCTCAAGTAAACTATTACTACCAAAGAGTCAACGAAGAAGATCGTGAAGGACTAGACAAACTACGGAGCACGGCAGCGACGAGATCCCCATTGTTCGAGTGTATTGTCAACTGTCTTCGGTTCACTGACGAAGGTGTTATGTCGCAGCTAGCTCCTCAACTAGTAGCGACTATCAAGTCAGCACTCGGGTTGCAAACTAAGATTGGGTGCAGTGAGGTGCTTAGCACATTAGCTCTGCGTCACAGTATTTTTCTCGCTCCTTATAATGCCATGTTCGTCAAAAGCCTTCACACGCAGATCTTGGACCGCAACAACGAAGTAAGCAAAGCATATGCTAAGAGCGCTGCGTATCTACTTAGGTCTGCGTCACCCGAAACCCGGGATCGTTACACGAACAGGCTTGTGGACTTGTATTTCGCTGCTGAAGACGACACACGGCGACAAAAGGTTGCAGATGCTGTCCTTGCAATTGCCAAAATATCACCCGATGCTTTTGCGGATCTAGAAACTCGACTCCTACCATTCGCGTATTTTGCCAAACTTGACACAGATGATTATGTCTCGGAAAGCTGCGAGGCAGCCTGGAGCCAACATGCTGGAGGCAATCATACGGTAAAGCGTTATGTCAGTGAAATTGCAAGCCTCGTATCAAAAGGCTTGGAAACCTCGAAGTGGGCTTTACAGCACGGTGCCGCATTTACTGTTGCCGCGATGGTTACAGCTTTGAGCAACGCCGCTGGGAAAGACGGACAGTTTAGCGAATCAGACCTTCAACATATATGGCCAGTGTTAGACAAGGCACTCTCGCTTAAAACATTCAAGGGCAAAGAGCGGTTAATAGCTGCGTATCCCCTTTTCATTAGCCACGGTAAGAAGCTCTGGGAGAGCAACTCGACGGTTTCGGCACAAACCAAGAAGATTGCGATCCGTGAGGCCAAGCGCAACAATGATGAATATCGGCCCTATGCTTTCGAAGCGCTGGCCGACTACGTGGCTGCACGGGAGGATCTAGACATGCATGCTGAAGCTGTGGCGCTTGTATCAGAGTACTTGACCCCGGATAGCGAGGCACATAAGCTCACGGAATCGGAGCGAAAAACCGTGGATGCAGCATTAAAGACCGCTATGATGGCTTATAACCGCCCGAGGATGCGATCAACACCTGCTAGTATTTTGAGCGATGTAGTCGCCGTCGTCGAAGGAGCAAAAGAGGCGGTCTCCATCGCCAAAGATACACTATTCGTCAACGCTCTCGACCTTTTCGATGAAGCGGCTCAGTCAGGGGTGGTCACAAACAGTGATGAAAGCTCTCTGGCAATGAGGTGGTTTAGGATGTTGCTCCACGATGAAACTGGTGTTGTGCTAGAGAGTCAAAGAGCAGCGAGAGCGAAGGCTCTATTTTCTTTTGCGGCGGCATGGAGAAAGGGCATCTTCGGTGTCGCCGACGGACAAGGCTCACTGAAGGAGGAGACGCAGCAGAAGCTGATTCAGATGAAGACCGTGGAAAGATCGCTAGATGTACAGAGGCTCTTAGATCAGGCATTACAGAAACTCGGAGACAGATAGAGAAGCAGGCTCTTCTAGCTATGTACCTTCGGTAGTATGAATGAACGGATGACTGAATTCAGGCTTGTATGATTGATGCGCATATACGAGAACATGCTTGTATCCGGGCATAACCCCACTAACTACATATAAGTACATAGGTACATGTACCTCAGGTACAAGGTTCTTCTATCAGTCAGAACTTGGAAGTAAATGCTTTGGCATGTAGACAAACAATAATTACAGCAAGGCCATCTATTATTGCCTCTGAGAGGCATGATTGGAATTTTTTTGGATTCCATTATACTTGCTACGCATGAGCCTATATAATGCGCTTAGAAACGAGCCTATCGCACCATGCCTCGTATTCTGCCCTGGAAGCGCCGTGAACGAGACACGCCCGAGATTCTCAGCTCGGCGCGTTCCAGCCCTGCCCAACGTATCAAGCGAGAAGACGCCGGCCGAGTTCGTGATGAACCGGATTCGGTCTCCTCTCCGGATGCCGTGGGCACGAAAAGAAAGCCCGTGAAGCGACCTCGTACGTAACTCTGGCCTCTAGGGCGCTGTATGCGACCGTTCTGTTCTAACCAGCTTGTTAGGTCGATCTACATCGACATCTCCGCCACCAGAGCCGCTACAGGAGAGGTGCGTACAATCTTCCAGACTGAGAAAAAGGCGAGACTAAGGAACGAATAGGTTTATGATTGAGGGCATTGATGGAGACGATCGTTACCGGATGGTCGAGGACGAATTCCTGGCCACGGCTCAGCAATTCACAGCGCATCTGCATGCCGCAGAGTACAAGCGCCTCAAGGCGGCCTCCGAATTCGAGAACGCGCAGATGATTAAGAACATCTCGCGGCCTGTTGTTGGGAGGATGACGAATCTTGTGAATGTGAAGCAAGAAAGGAAGACTCTTGCTGAGAAACAACGCCTCGCGGCTCGGAGGCTGCGCAAGGGAACCGCGAGCGGTGATGAAAGCACCGAGACCGATGATACCAAGGATTCGTGGCAGCAGCAGTCTCTTTATGGTCTAATGGAGAGCCCTGGAAAACGCGCCAGACGGTTAAATGGGCTGCCCTCGGCCACCCCTGCGACTCGAGCGGCAGCCGGGTATCAGAGGCAGGCATCTGATATCGTTTCCCCGAGCCGACCTAAGATAAGGGCGCCATCTGATATTGCCCAGCTTCATACTAATGAAAGCGAAGATGATCTAGAGGCCTCGAATAGCTATTCTCTTACGCGCCGAATTCCACAGCCAGCACTTACGTCTTCCAGTAGTACACCAGGGCCGGAGACTGGAGAGGTTAAGAAACCGTCTCCAGGCGATTTTTCTAAAGCTACAGAAAGTCTACAAAACCGCCAGCAGGAACCATCAGAGAATACAATCGTCTCAGAAGGCGAAGGCATGGATTTCATGGCTCGATTGAAAAAGCGACGGGAGGAGCGCAGGCAGAGTCGAGGACCGCGAAAGTCAACGAGCAGCAAGCCCAAGTCGGATTTCGACGATATTCTACCCGACTTTCTCTGAATTAATTTACAAATGGAGTCTCGTACGGGCGCTCGGCCTGGGGCGTGATACGCGCCAAGTGCCGTCGCTGTCCGTTTTTCCAGTCTAGCAGAGCCGAGTGCTGCGTCACACGGTTGTCCCAAACGACCACGGTCCCCTCTTCCCACTTAACCCGGGCTTGGAAATCGGCCCCGAAGGCGATATGGTCGTATAAGAATTTCAGGATGGCATCGCTCTCTTCTCTCTTCAGTCCAACAATCTCGCGGGTGACTAAAGTGCCGAGTCAGCCTTCAACTCACACTTACATAAGGCGGAAACTTACACTGCGGGTTCACGTATAGGGCCTTCTCTCCCGTGGCGGGGTGGGTACGGACAATCGGGTGGACGTTAGTAACCGGCTCTCGCCTATTGATGCTTCCTCTAGCATTCGCCACCGCGACCTGCTCGACGCCGGAATGCGTGGCCTTCAAGCCGTGCAGCCTCTCCTGGAACAGGGGGCTTAGGCGGTTGTATGCCTCTACGGCATTGGAAAAGAGCGTGTCGCCGCCGGTCTCAGGCGTGTCAAGGATGTACAGAAACGTCGTTCCGGGAGGCTGTTGTTCGTATGACACGTCGGAGTGCCATGCTACTGAGCTCACGCGTTGGCAAAAGTACATGTCTGCCCTGTTGTCGCCGGCGCCGCGGTGTACGAGGTGAATCTCAGGGTGCCCGGCGGGTGCGCCGGACTGCGTTCGGTGTCAGTAACTCCCATCTTAAGCGATTTAAAGGGTTTTCGCGGGTGCTTTAGGAATAACTTACTGTGGGGTGGATGTGGTGGCGTCCAAAGTAGCCGCCAAATTTCAAGGCTTCAGGGATGGACAGATCTTTGAAGTCCTGGTTCCTGAACGCTACTACCTTCCTCTCGGCGACGTAGCGCGCGAGCTGGTCTTTACCAGCGTCGCTCAGAGAGCTCAGCTGAACGCCACGGACCTCGGTTCCGATGGTCGGTGTGAGATGCGTTACCTGGGCGCTCTCGGGAAGGAGTTCTGGGAACGAAGTGTCTGCGTCCTTGCCATGTTCGTAGTGCTCGAAGGGTTCTAGAGGCGGATACTTCAAGGTCTTATCCCACGTGGGAAGGTAATGGGGGTATTTCGCTGCCTCGAATCCCTCTACCTTCCCCTCTTCGGCCTCCTGGGAGAAGTGGTACGTCTGGAATTCTTTATACTGGCCAGCAATGCGGGGGTCTTTCAGCTGCTTTGGCGCGCTCGCTGCCTCAGTGACAGTCGCAGTAGCAGAAGGGGCCATGATTTCAGAGCAGGTTTATAATGTTAGCTTAATTGGAGCGTAAATCCCAGGGTATGTATTCAGGCCCCGAATTCAGGACGGGCAGCTCTATTTTATATAGCACAACTGCGCAACTGCGCAGAGCTCTCCGATATCGAGCCATGTCGAGACACTGATGTGCGAGTAACACGCGATTGCGCAAAGCACCAACGATCCAATTGGAGTGCCATACCCCTCGTGTTTTCCCGCAGAACGTGCTCCAACCCTCCCACACGCCCGCTCTGGCTCTGTTATCGGAGGCGAAGCTGTCGATACCGTTGGCTCCCCTCTCGGGACGACCCCGCGCTCGACAAGGACGGACGGTGGTGGGTGGTCAATGTTGCTAGCGTGGAGCTCGATCACGCAATCTGATCAGCCATTCCATCCCATTACAACGCCAACCGAGGCCGTTCCGGGCGGGCGGCAGCGATTTATTTCCCCAATGACGACGCATGCCAGCCCCTGGTTTTCCTCCGAGGATCTGATATGGGAAATGCTTCTGAGTTGCCAGTTGAGATGCCCTGCATGGGAATAGAACGGCTTGGGATGATCTGGTTAATTTCCGGACGGCAGATGCCATTTTTTATAAGGGGCCTCGTGGCGCGAAATCTTGTCGGGCTGTGTGTGTGTGTGTGTGCCTGTGTGCGTCATTCGGAAGCGCCTCCGGGGCCCAAGAGCACGCCTTATGAGGGCATCGCTCTCCACGTGTATGTATATCCGGCTTACATATGTATGTCGGACTTTATATACACCTACGTAGACCACCCGGCAAACGTGGAACAATTAAATACTTATCTATGGAGTACCTATCTCCGATCTAGCGCCGATAGATCTTGTTCAAGTAGTAAGTAAGAGCGGAAAAGCCACGCTGCGCATTTGCGTGGAACTTGTTCTCGTCGATTGATCATGACGCCATGGTGGTTTACTCAAATGGCCTTGCCAAGTAATGGGTATCTGTCTATAAGCCCAGTCGTCGTTCACTAGCGCGGTGACGTGATCTTAAATTGAGTGGCCGTTGATATAAATGTTACGTCGTTAACTTCGGAGTTGAACTCGAGAAGACATAGCATGTAGTCGTTGGGAAATAGCCTCGGATTCCGAGCTTAAGGACATTAGTGAGATGACGGATGGGTTCCCGGATCTCGCGGGGTCCTTTTTATCATGGCTTTTGCGGCATCTTAGTGCCGGCAAGATATCGTAAAGTAGGCTATACTTGCAATGTCCGGCAGGACAAATCTTTACGCGTCCCAGTAAAAGTCGTGAAATTTCGCAAATCATGGCAAATATATCAGTAAGGATTTCTCGTCGGATGTGTCTCTAGACACATAGATTTTTTTATAGCCTAGCTTTAGTTAAATGTAGTATTTGAAACAGACTGGAGGCAATGCTACATAAGGGTACTCGTTCTATAGACGCGCCAAACAAAGCAAATGACTGTATGCAAAATAATATAACAGGAACAGTAGTAGTTGAATATCCTCATGCGGAACGAGTACTGAGTACTGATCCATTAATCTTGACACTGAGTCATGTTCTATTCTTTTATGAAAAATACCAAAATACCCTGCTTCATGTACTCTCTATGAAGAACATTGATCATTCCGCGTAATTCCGTCTCGTTATTATAGCTCGGATGCGGAATGATGAGACGAGGGCTTCGATACCAGCTGTGTATTTTTATTGGTACGCCCTATTGTTACCCTTTCAGGGTATGGATAAAAATTTACAGGGATTGTTTCCTCCATATTATGCTCCCTTTGTATTTCATCGATCACGAGTAGCATAATAGAATACGTCTTCCACACTAGATCAGGCATGCTGATAGTCAGGAAGGAGACATTAGCCAGCCACAACAATGCGGAGTTTGACAACTTCTATAATACGCCTAATGATATTTCGACGTTGAGGGCTGAATACTTTAGCGAGATTGGGGTGTTTGGATCTGGGCTGGGTAAAAGGCTGGGCGTTTCCCGTTGTGGGCAGATTAGCTTGTTAGCAAGCAGCTGAGTTGATACAATCGGATTAGTGTATAGAAACGTGCTGCTGGTGAGCTGATGTACGCAGACTCGGATTTGCCTCGTTTCTGGCTCTGTCTTCAAGATTACGAATCAGGTCTGGTAGTTTACAAACGTTAGCTAACGAATGTCATATTGTTGGGGTTGGCAAGGGGTGTATGGGTAACTCGGCCATAAATGTCGATCTTCAAGGCTGCTTCCTTCCACCGCGTATGTAGCACAAAAGCGTCTTATCTAGAATGTTGTGATCCGGTTTTAAGATGGTATTTTGTGTCCCGAACGCACTGGGAACTACCACAATGGTTAGTTGAACTACGTCGAATCCAATTTTCTCTACCATAGTCATGCATTTGCACGAAGCTCAAAGGTGGACAGATTGTTGAATGTTGGTTATCGTTATAAATGTAGTCATGCAAAACTTACTAAAATTAATGTTTGATAGAACATGAATGGTCTCTAGCTGTAAAGAGTGGTCATGTGTAGATAGGATGGACATGAAATGCCGTTGTCAAGCTGAACATCCTCGGCTGTGTGGGTCAATAGAAATTACGGGTGCCTACTTGCCGGATTCTAAAGTGAAGAGATCTGCGAAGAATAGAAGAAAATTGGGGGCTGAACATGGTGGCCCCTAGAAAGGAGTGTGAAGGGGGTGGATATGATAGCTATAGATGTGTATGAGATAATGGGTTACGGGGGGCAAACTTGGACGTATAAGAGAGCACAACTGTTCGAACGAGTTGCAGCTCAAGATCATTAGAAACCATTCACTCATTCCCCGAATAATATCTACTCTGGAACCTCGTTGTCATAAACGCGCCCTGTCATCATGAAGAACGTCCAACTTACCCTTCTCGCCTTGCTGTTAAACGCAGTTGCTCTCGAAGCCAAGGCCTACAAGAAGAACATACCAACCTATGAGATCGGGCCTGGGGCGAAGGTCATCGGAAACAAGATCGAATACGACGACCCCGACTGCGATGCTGGCCTGGACTGCAAGACAACCAAGACCTGTAATACGGCGGGATACACTCCCACTTTAAGTGCAGACAAGAAGTACTTTGCTTGCTGCGCTGAGGGACAGAGACTCCTCGGCGGCCCCGACACCGCGTTTGACTGCTGCGCAAAAGGCCACGATTTAGTCGGACATGCCGATACTGGGTATCATTGCTGCCCGACTGGCTTTGACTTCGACGGCAAAAGTTGCAAAGAGGTCTGCAAGAATGGTAGGGCTCTTGTTGATGGCAAGTGTGTCTGTCCCGAGGGGACGACTGATGGCCCTGATGGGACTTGCAAGGAGAAGCCTACGCCCACGAAGTGTAGCTCTGGTCTTGAATTCGGTAAGCACACTGACTGAACTAGTCATGGAAACTTTGGAGTATGCGATTGCTAACTTTCAACAGGAAAGTGCTACGTCTTCACAGGCGACAATGGCAATAGACTCGGTCTCGCCGTCAACGGCTTCTACTTTGCCGCTCCCGACAGCAAGAGCCAGCGCTACGGCAAATTCCAGCTCTGTGCCGACCAAAACTGTACTCCCGGAGAGGAGTTGAACCCATCGAGCAAAGTCTACATCCGCGATACCTACGGCGACTTGGGCACCGGTGCCAACAGGGGCCAGTGGCTTAACAACGCCAAGAACGGAGATCATATCGGTCGCACCAAGGATTTCGCCAACGCCGGCAAGTTCAGCATCAGCAAGTGGCCCTGCGGCAAATACTGCCTGGGTGGGCTCACTTGGGGCGTTGGCCCGGCCTGTCCTGCTGAGACTCCGGCCATGACGTTCAACCCGGAAGACCCGCAGATGTGTGTCGAATTCGAGGTCACAGAAGTGCCATGCGATATCAAGTCCGATGTGAACAACTGCATCTGGAAGAATGGGGACCAATGCTGCAACAGGGTCGACTGCTCGAAGAAATGTGAGTAAATTCAAACTTGGGTTTCATTCGGTTTCGAACCAGTAGAGAGGAGTGTGTTCCCATGCAAGTCGCATTCAGGGGCTTTGGCGGACTCGGACGGGAGTTTGGTGGAGATGTACCTAAATTATCCTTCGTTGTCTTGATAAACATGACGATATTTGCTTTATTGCATGATGTAAGATAATATCTAGCTAACTTATACCGCGCGCTCTGATGTTGTCTTATTAGACGATGCAAGAACTTTTAACAGTCTCGTCTCGCAACACGCGGGATTTGCGCTCATGGCTGTGACTATTATAACCTTGTTTTGGACTATTGTCCGAGTTACAAAAAGTAGTGGTGCCAGCATTGCGCTAGAGAGGACGATCCCAATTGGCTCTGTAGATGAGATGGGCAAGCTCGGAGATGCCGTTGTTTTACATCCTGCGGGTTCTGATGAAGCTGTGGAACAGCCTGACAAACAACTGACAGCGAAACAAACGAGTTCGTATCAAAAGTTTGAACAGAACGAGGAGATGACTCAGTTATTGCATACGACCAAAGAGAGTCGGTTTACGCAATACCAGGGGTTTAGTGCCACAGCCAGCAGAATACCTAGGTGGCGGCGAACGGAATAGCCACAGATAGATTAGGTACCTTAGGTACTGTGTCGATTAGTGAGATAGGCTTATCAATCAGAACGAGGGGCAACATTTTTTGAAAACTCCACCACTATCGTCACATCGATTAGGTACTGCTAGCGCTGGTCGTCCTTAAGTATACTCGACAACAACCTCGACCCAACTCCAGAGGTGTTCGATCTTCAACGTTTAGGGGCGCAATCCGACGCATTTATCTGCCCGACGAGCTTGCCCATGATGTCGATGGATTTGGATACCCCGATGCCCATCGCGGCTCCGGCACCGTCGCAGGGTGTCACTGCAACGTATGTCATGATCTCTTCGCCAACATCTCCTTCGGCCTATTTGCGCTTCCCAGGTCGCTATATCTACTATATGGACACTTGGATTGCGCCGCTGGCGTTTATCGCCCATAGTTCACAGGGCTGACATCTACACTAGGATCCTCTGTGCGGATTGCGGAGCGCCTATCGATGGAATGACAGCGATTGATGCCAAATGCTACGACTGCTTTAAGCTCACAAAAGACATATCCCAAGGCATCCAGAGGGAGGCTACGTTGCATTTTTGCAGGGACTGTGATAGATGGCTTCAACGGTATGTGCATGTTGCGTCCAATCCCTGATCTCCGCATATTGAGTACCCATGCTAATCCTGTCTCAGTAAGTATACGAACCGATCTTTCCGCCGAAACTTCGCGAGCCCCGCTGTCAAACATTTCGAAAGCCCAGGCTTGAAGCTGACACAATATTTCGTATCATCGCAGCACCTTCGAGTTGGGTTTCCGCAGCACCCGAGAGTCGAGAACTTCTTGCGCTATGCCTCAAAAAACTGAGTCTCAACAAGACGAGAATAATAGACGCCTCCTTCATCTGGACAGAACCTCACAGTCGTCGAGTTAGGGTTAAACTAGTGGTACAACAGGCTGTTGCAGAAGATAGGGTTATGCAACAGGCTCTCGAAGTTGTGTATGGTAAGTGATATTCTGTTCCTTTCCGCCGAGGCCAGTTATATAGGGGAATCTCCATCTTTTAAAGGGTCACCTGGTTTTGAAATATATTGCCATTTATGGGAGAAGATTTCGCTAACCTGAGCCTTAGTTGTTGCCTATCAACAATGTCCCGAATGCGCCAAGTCATACACAGCAAATGTGTGGAGGGCGAGCGTACAAGTACGGCAAGTAAGTAGCTCACTTGGCTCCCAGTCCTCTGACCTTAGATTGCGGTATCTAACTTCTGTCATAGAAAGTTCTCCATGTGAGTAAATGCTCGACCAGAAGATGAGATTCCGTTCGCTACACGGATAAATCTTGATAACGATAATTGAATGAAACTAATAGAGATATGGTAGAAACGTACTTTCCTGTACCTCGAACAACTCATATTAAAACACGGGGCACATCGGGATACGATCAATATTAAAGAAGCCAAAGACGGTATCGACTTCTTCTATAGTGCGAGAAATCAGGCGGAGAAGGTATGCCATATTTGATAAATCTCGTACGACATGGACGTGACGGCTAACCAGCTCCCAGTTTGTTGACTTCCTCAACTCGGTTGTACCAGTGCGGGTTAAGAAATCGTCGGAACTTATCTCGCAAGACAGTCACACAGCTAAAAAGAGTTTCAAATTCACTTTCTCGGTTGAATTAATACCAGTATGCAAGGATGACCTGGTCGCTCTCCCGATATCGCTTGCTAAACAAGCCGGCAATATCTCCCCTCTTTCGATATGTTACAAGATCGGTACTTCGGTCTACTTAATGGATCCTTCTACGCTCCAAACAGCGGATGTTAGTTCCCCAGTATACTGGCGGGCTCCGTTCGGAGCGCTAGCAGAAGCAAAGGATCTAGTTGAATTCATTGTAATGGACTGCGAGTTAGTTGGGTACGTATCTAGAATGTCTTTCTTGCTGAACCATATTGATTATACGTCGAACTGCTTTTTTGATTCGAAGATCAGTAGTAAAACGTTGCTGAAGTTTCTTACTGTCCACATCTTCGTTCTTTTTCCAACACCGATATGTTCAATACCCCCACATGAATTCCCAACCGGAAATTCATCTTCTCCGCATCTCTCATAACTTCACCGAGTAATCATCACTGACAGTTTTTTAGTCCTACGAAGGGAAAATGGGTTCTAGCCGATGTCGAGGTAGCAAGGGCTACGGACCTAGGGACAAACAATAAGACATATTGGGCACGAACGCATCTGGGAGGCCTTCTACATGCGGGCGACTCCGTTATGGGTTACATGCTCTCAGGCACGGTTTTCAACAACCCAGAATTCGAGGCCATCGAGCAATCTCACACATACTCCTCCAGGATACCAGACGTCATCATCGTCAAGAAGCACTTCCCGAACCGCAGGAGGAACAGGAAGCGACAGTGGAAGGTCAAGCGTATGGCGAAGGATGAGGGCGAGTTGCTACCGAAAAAGACTGACCAGGAGCGCATGGATCGCGAGTTCGAGCAGTTCTTGCAGGACATTGAACAGGATGAAGAATTCCGTGCCGGCGTGGCGCTGTACAAGCAGCCGAAGAGGCAGCCACATCCAGACGAAATGTCGATGGCTACATCAGGTGATGAGGATGACGACGGACCGCAGGTCAATATGGATGAACTACTGGACGACTTTGATGAGCTTACGATGGAAGACGGCGAATAGATTCGTTGAGGAAAATAGTCAATGCCAATACCCTATCACACGTTTATGTCCACTATCTACCCTCGTGAGAAATGTTGCTCATAGTATAAATATCTCTGCTCTTAACATGTAATGGAGATGTGAATGACATGCTACAAATGTAACGTCGAGTTACGGCTTGAAAAGGGACCCCTCGAGCGGAATATTCCATACTATCTCGGGTTATAGCATTTTAGAGGGAATAAACTCTCGCCTTAACGAAGCTACTAGGCCCTAACATGTCAATCTATTCATGAACGCCCGTTTCGCTCACCCATATGCCTTAGTTGCGGGATATGAGGCGGGTACGAGGTTGACGAGAACAGCATGGATCGCATGTTTAACCGTGGGGGCGATGAACGTGATGATTTTAGAGAAGATGAGTCCGCCAAGTTAAATGTCACAGTGCCTAAACAATCGAGGTCTATTCGGATTCAACGCAGAGAAAGATGGCTACGTTTATTTCCATCAATTCTGGCAGAGCGCTATAAGTGTCTTAAACATGGGTATCATTGCTGAAAGTGTATTAAAATAATTGACTGAGAACCCTCTGCGCGGCTGCCGAGGTTTTCTCTGGGGCTTTCCTGCCCGCGGAAGCTTGTTTGAACTTGCGCATAATATTTGCCTCGGGCTCTTGAACAGGGGCGGTAGCCCTCTTCGTCTCCTCCGTCTCCTTGGACTTCTTGGCTGCTGCCTTGGACTGTATGCCATCGAGCTCCTTCGCCTTCTGGATATTCCGTACGAACTCTTTGTTCTCCTTCGATGCCTTGCTGATTTCGGCGCGCATTCTTGATGATCGCTCTGCTGTCTCTGCTGCTATCTGCTCGGTGAGATTATCTGGGAAAAGTTATGTTAGCCGATTCTTCTATATAGGTACGGAATATTGCCGGCTGGCGCTATGATTTCATGCTGCTCGAAGGAATTTTAAAAAGGATTACATACGCCACTTGAATCCTTTCAGGTACCGTAAACTAAGGCGGTGTCAGCGGTGAAGCGCAACGAAAGCCGCTGTGAACAAGTCGCCTTACCTCCAGATATCGTCGCGGTAATAACTGCCCTTCTTCGCCATTCCTATCGCAGCGAGCGTTGTGCCGTTGAGTGACTCGACCGCCGCCTTTGCATCGGATTTCTTTATAAACTCTAGCCACCCTTCGTTGAAGTTTTTCTTTCGGTTCTGGCCCTGCTGTAGTCTCCGGGCGCGTACTTGCGAGTCCTCGGGGGTTAAATAGACCCTGTTGATCTTTCCAAATCGCTCGAAGATGGATCGTACCGTGCCGGGTTTCACTACAAGAGCGCTAGTTAGTATGCGGACTGGACTAGCATACCGACACACCAGCATCAGGGACTCGAAGGAGTCTGGGGATGTTTGGAATAAAAATGCGATAGACCGCTTACTGAAAGGTGGTACGCGAGAAATGTAAATCACGCCACTTCTCTTCACTGCCTTTTCCGTGGCCACGAGATTCTTTTTCGTCAATGGCCGCGCTATGTCGGGTAGACCTGGGGGGTCCTTGGATGTTGATTTATCTTTGCCCATTGGCTTTGGCTTTTCGTCGTTTTCTTCTGGGGTTTCCTCCTCTTCCTCTTGTTCACTATCATCCTCATCTTCTAGAAGCTCATCGGCGCTTAGTGGCTCGTCATTATCGGTGCCGTCATCTGGGTCGAGTTTGCGACGCTTTGAGGTACCCTTTCTTAGTTGTTCGGCTTCTGAGTCGTAACCTTGGCTACCGTCGTCATCGCTTTCATCGATATCTAGGAAATGGTTCCGCTTTTCGGCTGGCATGATGGGGGTTATAGTAGATTCGGAGTAAATGGGCGGGGGATTAACAGGAAAATGGTTTTATACTACCTCGGGCTATGTTGTCGCGACTGTAAGGACATTAGAAAATAACTGGAGCCAAAGTTTAGAGAAGCTGCGATAAGATATGATAACGTTGAAAGTGGGCTATTGATTTATCGGGGTATTTGGCGGGGTCCAATTGCCCCTCCGTTATCTCCTTGATCGGTGGTGACGTTTGTCGCATCTCTTATTAGACATTTAGACGTATAATGAACATTGACTTATCTTAATACTAAATTAACTGACCTGAGAGGAAAAAACACCTGATTCTTGTAAAACCACCTTCTAACTTTATTATCACTATTACTATTGCTATTTCCTATCCGAGTCAAAATGTCGGTTGAAACGATCACGACGATTTCGCCTACAACGAATGAACCAATCCTCACGCGCAATGGAGTGAGCGCGTCAGAGCTGGAGCAGATTCCAACAGTTGCCGCAGAGGCTTTCAAGACATGGCGGGAAACATCCTTGACGGATCGCACAATCATCGTTAAGAAGGCATTGGAACTCTTAGAAAAGCAAAAGGACCAGCTAGCCGAGGAAATCACAGTACAGATGGGACGGCCCATCGCCTACACCGCAGGAGAAAGTAAGGGGTTCTGACTGGCACCCGGATATTGATGGAGTCTAGCTCTAATGAGTAGTGTAGTTGCAACGGCTATCAAACGTGCAAATTACATGGTCAAGATCAGCGAAGAGACATTGAAGGATACAGAAGGTGAAGCTGAGAAAGGATTCAAGCGTTTCATTCGCAAGGTCCCAGTGGGCCCGGTCCTTGTCATCTTCGCATGGAATGTGAGACGCTATTCACCATCACATATGGATATGAGTATTAACGGCTGACACCATCAGTACCCTTACTTGATCTTAGTCAACTCGCTCATCCCGGCTCTCCTTGCGGGCAACACGGTCATTTTGAAGCCCTCGCCTCAGACGCCCACGATTGTCGAACATGTCACCAAGATCTTTGCTGAAGCTGGCCTACCGGCTGGTGTTCTGCAGTATTTCCACTGTGGCTCCCCATCGATCATGCAATCGATGGTGCGTGATCCCAAGATCTCGCTGATCTGCTTCACGGGCTCTGTTGCTGGCGGCCTAGCGGTCCAGAAGGCCGCCTCTGATAGAATTGTTAATGTTGGGCTGGAGCTTGGTGGCAAGGACCCGGCGTATGTCAGGGGAGACGTCGATCTAGATTGGGCGGCAGCAGAGATTGTTGATGGTTCCATCTTCAATTCCGGTCAGAGTTGCTGCGCTATTGAGAGGGTATATGTTGACGAGAAGATCTATGACGCCTTCGTAGAGGCTACGCAAAAGGTCTTGAAGGGCTATAAGGTTGGCGATCCCTTGGAGAAGGAGACCCAGATCGGACCGGTCATTTCGAAGCGGTCGAAGGAGACCATCGAGGCCCACATCAAGGATGCTATAGAGAAAGGCGCCAAAGATGCGACACCAGAGAACTCGACATTTAGCAACCTTCCTCCCCTAGGCAACTTCGTCAAACCCACCCTTCTGATTGACGTAAATCACGACATGACGATCATGACGGAAGAAACATTCGGTCCAGTTGTATCTGTGATGAAGGTGAAGGACGATAGCGAAGCCGTTCAATTAATGAATGACAGCGAGTTCGGGTTGACTGCCAGCATCTGGACGAAAGACACGGACAAAGGCTACGAGCTCGCGCAGCAAGTCGAGGCGGGTACCGTCTTTGTCAACCGTGCAGACTTCCCGAGCCCAGATCTCGCCTGGACCGGCTGGAAGAATTCAGGCAAGGGCGTTACGCTGAGCAGATATGGGTTTGACCAGTTTGTAAAGCTCAAAAGCTTCCATCTGAAGGACTACCCCAAATAGGTTACCTTACCTTACCTTACATACAAGTGGTACCTGGATGAGCAGGACAGCGGGAGACAGGGGTATGGGGACAGATCTGGAATGTGGATCACTCTGTGAGGGGTCCCAAGGGAATGGGACATGTAACTATAGCGACGTGATTGGGCAGACGTAGCCCTACGGAGATGTTTCAGCAGCGCCAACGTGTGCCGTCTCGCGTAATCGGCAAGGGTGGTTGTTCTAAAGTTGGCACAATATAATCTCTAACAGTTTGCCACCATTCCATTGTCCTCAGCGCTCTGCTCAGCGGGATGAGGTCACTCGGACCAGAAAGTCAGGCCACGCAGAGCAGAACTCAAAGGCATCCAATCTTTGAATAAAGTACATGTGTCCCTGTTCCTGTTCCGAACCCTGATCCGTTTCTTAGGGATCGGTCACATTCTGCGGTACGACCCGCTGTCCAGGGCGTTGGTATGCTACGCTAAATTACATATAGGAGCACGGGTAATGGACGATATTTGTCGTTCTTAATGGACTTCTGTTCTTCTCGCTTCTTTGTGATAACATACTTACATATATCCCATGAAATCTTGCTACTTGCTATAAATCGACCACTCAAGTTCTAGCTCTATCTTGACACTTATTCCGCTCTTTCTTCAGTGATTTTTACATTTCCGCGGCGGGGACACTGCCAATGCCGTACCTACTGCCGTAGCGCTGTTGCTTTGTGTACCTTCGCCGTCGTCCATTGTTGTTCGACGTACGAAGTTGTTAGAGCTTTAGAATAGCCCAACCGCAGCCTCGACCAACTCCGCATTGGACCATTGCATCAAAAAGATTCGCAAGCACTATAGTCTTGGCAGATATACTTACGTCTTCGTTGCTGGTCTGGCTCTCGCTATTAATTGCCTATTTCCTACGCTGAAGGCGCAACACATTCATTCACTCCTTTCACTGCTGCAACAGTACATAAACTTATTATTGATTGATTATTCCATTCATTACTCATTCCTCGGTCGCCTACCTTCGTTTTACGTTGCTGCCCAGCAACCACGCAGCAAACACCATAGCGGGTAGACCACGCCTTACAAGTTGTGTGTCATTCTACAATTCCATACAATACAACACCACTTCCATCACTTTTACTCTTCTCTCCTCTCCTCTAGTTGACAACTTGGCTGCACACTGCCAGCAAGCAAGCGCGCCAACATCATTTAACACACTGTTTGCGTTCGGCTCAGGTCTAACAACCTTTTTCCAACCAGAACCTGACACACGCAGACAGACACTTCTCGCCCACTCCAACTCAACCCACCTGTCACTCCCGTAGTCTAGTTCGGCATTTACAGTTTCCAAACCCCAACGACTGCGCTGAATTGTATGCGTCTGCATCTGCGCCCCCAGCTTGTAACAAACACAACACTCTGCATTCTACCTAAGGCAACCTCCACTTAGGTACCGCACAACTTGCCTCAACTCAACCTACCTACCTTACTTCAGGTACTTATTTATCTTAACTTATCCACACCCACACCCACACATCCTGCATCTACCTCCTTCCTAACCAGCACCTTCAACACCTTTGTTGGCAACCTTTCACTCCGACTTCGCCAACCAACTATCACCATCACCATCACTTGTCCTTTTTCTTTCATCCCAAACTGTCAATTACATTCGCATCTATTTTCCCCCGGGCCTGGTCAACCATTCTTTTATCACCTTGTCTTTCATTACCAATCGTCGAATCCAGTGCCACTTCTGACCCACACTCGCCTGTCGGCTGACCTCGTCCCGCAAAGATAACCATGATCTGCCTCCCATTGAAGGGCTTCACCACGAGACTCCAGCGTCTCGTTGGTTTGAAGTCCAGAGCCGCCGGCGCTGCTACGAACGAGAAGCGTAACTCTCACATTCTTCACATTGTAAGTTTTACTTGAGTCCGCCACTACCCTCTCCCCCCCAACTTCCCGACCGAGATGGTGCCAAGACAGAGCACATGCATGCTCTTAGCTACGACGAATACTGACCCGCGATACTTTTTTCCCTACAGTCTGCGCCCTTCAACTTCAAGCACGAGAGCATCAGTCTCCCCGGTCTTTCCGAAGATGAGTAAGTTCCACCATGCATCGTCGTCGACCATCGTTTCAAGCTTGTGCCACGCGCTGCTGTCCTACACACCACCACACACCACACACACCCCTCCTCTCCTCCCTCCCTCCCTCCAACTACCTACCCAGTACCACCGCGCCACTATAGCGCCGCCCACCTACCTATCACTAGCTCGCCTCGCTAGTCTCTGTCATGCTTTTCAGCCCCAAGGCCCAGATCTAGATCCAGGTCCAGGTCCCAGACCCAGCTCCAATCATGCGTGCACCGACGCCAAGAAAAAAAAAATCAATGCAAATCAATTTTCAATGCATTGCGGCTGACTGACTGACATTCTTCAGCATCGCCCTCTTGAGAGAGAAGGCGGCCGCCTCCCGCCTGGGCGTCACCGACGTCCACGACGACGGCTCCTCCTCCGCTTTCGGTAGCCCCCGCAAGGCGCCCCGGGCTCCACCCTCACCGGTGCGATCTGTCGCCCCCGTCCTGGTAGGTTCTTATTCCAACGTCGTGTCCTATATGTTGTATTCAGCCACTTCCTGCGCTCCTGGTTAATCTCGTTGTCCGCCCCCCAATGAGACGAAACGAAATTAAGCTCGTGTTGAGCGGCGAAGAGATCTATCTGTCTGGTGCTAATGCTCCAACTCGTATATAGGTCAACTCCGGCACAACCCTGTCCCCTGAGGACAATGTCATCTAGGCTTGTAGTCGCGTCTGTCTGGTACGAGGTACACTGTTCTCGACACTGTCATGAACTTGTCTCGCTTTCGATTGCGCGCCATGTTCGGTGTTAGTACGAAGACAGCTACAGTGACGGCCATCATGACACACAAAAACTTGCATAGATCCGCCTACACTCATAGGTAGATGTCGAGCAAATCAAACGGCACTTCTTGCCTACAGAGCAGAAGGCTTTGATGTACTCTAGTTTTTTTCCCCTTTTGTTTCTCATCATTCGGCCCTCGGCTTTCGGGTCATCATCATCATCTTTCTGCGGCGTCGACTCCTACAGTATACCCCCGCGGGACCACAGCCCCCTGTTGAGATCCCCTTTATTTCGGTCCGAGTCTGGCGGTTGTTCTTGTCACATTTGCCCTCTTCGTTCTGGACGGTTTGGCGTCGTCGTTGTTGATATTGCGGAGTTAAGGGTGGTTAGGGGCACATTCGGTAGATGAATCATCAATGCTATGCATTCTCACATGGCCTAATTTTTATGCATGCCATCTTTCACAAATGTGTTTCTTAAAAAGAGTTGAGGTGTAAAAATGGTGGCTAGTGTGCTTTCTTTCAAAAATAGGAAGTGATAAACCTCTTCCGCTTACGCGTAATGATGCTATTCCCACCTACAGGGTTGGTCCTGTGTCGTTTAGGCTTTCCGTATTTACCCCCTTCCGCAAGTACTAATATTTGCGATTATCCCTTCCATCCTATCTAGTCTAATATATTCGGGCGTTATTCTTTATAATCTATATTGCTTTAGGGCTAGAGAGCTAGTCAAAGATGCTACTTTCATTCCCATGTTCGTTGCGCTATCCGGTTCTGTATTGTATGAAATTAAAATTATTGCCGTCTTTTCTCTCTTCATATAAACCAACGCCTTTGCGAATCGGGTTAGATCACCTCAGCCCACGCATGTCGACAAGCTGGAGGGGTGCACCAAAAAACTACGACATGATTTCTTTGAACCTTGTTATCTGAATCCGAACCAGTTCGATCAGTCAAAGGGCTTAGATGCTTCTAAATACCGATCTTTCTCATCAATCGAATCAGATTTATTACGATATTAAGCTTGGTAGATCTATGACATTCATACAAGGTCACACACGATCGCCCCTATATAAATACAACACCTCTACAAATCATCTTTCTTTGGTTCTCTAATCCTAATCCCCGAAATATGGCGTTATGTTTCTCACTCTCGTTCAAGCGACTTCGCATTCTTCTAAGACGCAGACGGCGAACGAAAGGCAGGGATCATAGTACAAAGTTCACCCACCGATGCTATTGCCACGGAATCGGCTGCCCAGATCAATAATCTTCGCTATCGGCGAGGTATACGAGCAAGGTGACGAACGGAGCAAGTGTCACAGCATCCGGGATTCTAGGAATAAGATAACCTCTGGCTGGTCTCGGCGCGGAGCGCTGGACACTATTACCAATCAAGATTTCTTCTTGGAGTGGCTTGTCGCTTAATATAACCTAAACACAACTGCTCGTATGTCTAACAGACCTCCTTTGCCTACGCACCACGATATCGCGTCTGCGGTTTGCTAGAGCATTATGGTCGTGTACCCCAGAGCAGCTCAGAAGACAGCCGAGGATCGCCGAAGCCGGTGTAGATGTAGATGCCGCTGCGTCGTTGCCAATCCAATCTCCTGCGACCAACTCGCCTCGAAAACGAAGATTTGCATTGTCCAAGATGCAATATGTGGCACCATTCCCCTGATTCTCTTCATCCCCACATACAAAACAAGAAAAAAAAAAGCAAGCGGAGGAAAATCGAAATAAAGAACAAGATAAGGAGTCGAAGTAAGGGCTGGAGATACATATATTACACTGGCCTTCTTTGGGTCGGTATAATCCTCTAATTATGTTGTATACTGCAAGGCAAGGCAAGGCAAGGGTCCCGAAACAGGCTTCTAAAACATGTCTTCAGAGCTGAGATCCTTCCTAGAATGGAAATTCAAGCATCCAGGGACCTAGGTAGGGAGACACTCGTAGAAGGGATCCTTTCAGCACCACGAGAGAACAGTCTAGGCATTCGTACAACTAGCGTACGCTGCCAGACCACATCCTCTTCCCCACCTCAAACGGTCGCTCATTTCTCGTCTGGTTCTACTTCCTCCTCTCCTGTCATGTCTCGTTTTGAGGCCGCATTCATACTTTAATGTCACCGCATGATACGGATGGCACGCCGCCAATTTAGGCGGAATGAAGAGCTTCAGCCAAACCGCCGCCGCGAAGAGGTGCCTAAAGAGTGATTAGGTGGGCGCGCGAATGCTGATAGGGACTGATGATTACGACATTAGTGTACCTGTTGAGCTTATGGGTACTAGAAAGATACGCCTCCCGGAGTATCCTTTCATCTCAGGATGCGGATATTGATCATCATCTGCTTGTTTCTGGGCTGATAAAGTTTATTGTTTTAACTTGAAAAGGAGGTGATATCAAAAGCTGAACTCCGGTGAAACTGACGGAGTTGTAGACCACGGGAACCCACTACCCCTAACAACACACGCAGCAGCTAATTCAACAACTATGGTAGGTGAACATTTAAAATAACTCTCTGTAAGGAGGCTGTTGCTTTAGAGGACTCCCATATATACATACGAGACTAATGGTAACTAGATTTGGAAAATCTATGATTCAGAGGGAATGATGGCGAAACGGCCATATTACACATAGTCCATGGACATGGTAAAATTAGTCTACAATCAACCACTTGCCTCCAAGGGGTTCTACTTGAGGTCTAGTCATTTCAAAATTGGTAAGACAAGGGAGAAATTACTTAGGACTACGCTCTGAATTAAAGAAGCCAAGGCTCCCGATCACCGTAGAGCAGCTTCTGATCCAACACAGAATACCATGGCTGAGAACATTAGACAATAGGGTCGGTAATAGTGAATGAAAGAGCTTGGCGAAGCTTCCCATAAATCATGGATTCTTTAATCGTATTGTTAGGTCATTTATAAGGAGAGGCATGCGTGGACAATCGGATAAAATTTCGGATTACAACAATAGCAAGATTCTTTTCTTCTTTGACTTATCTTCAACAGAACAGGAACTGGGCCATGTCCGAAACTGCAACTATTATTGAAAATTTTGCTCGTTAATGAGGTTTTCGCCCCCGAGGGTTGTAGTTTATCAGGCTTTATTACCTATCCCTGTGACTAGGAGGTATCTCAAATCTCCATCTCTTCTATCCAAAGTTACATGCCAGGGCTTTAATCAATAAAATCATGCGTGTTACTTTAGTGGATATTCACTCGACCCGTGTGAATCGTACGTCCCTATTGTCTTCATTCACACATCGATGTCATATTGTGGCTCCCGCTGTGGGCCCTATTCACTATTCACGCCTTATGTTGATGTTGTATCCTCGCCCCCCTGCCCTATTGTATCGTCGACCTGGAGCCTGTCCATCTGGCTCTCGGCACAATCACTAGGCCGGTAGCGATTTATGTATATATACAATGCCTTTCTTGCCAATGGTGTTTTTTTTCGTCCCTTCCTTCCTCGCTGTCAGTGGCAAAAAGCCGTAGCCCGGAGCTCTACCCTTCCACCCTTTCCTCCAACCATCCATCGGTTCTGTTTATCACTGTTCATCATCAACAATACCAAACATTACCACAACTATTCACCATTACGCACAACAATAGACCACAAAGAGGCTAGTGCCGATCTCGAGTAAGTTGCATCAAGGCTTGAATGTACTGCTATGAGCATTCATGGGCGTGGTTCTAACGCATTGAACATAGGGACGCCTCGGTGTCTCGCGAACTCCCCCGTTCCCTCCGACCCCTACAACAGACGAAATGGCGGGCGGAATTAAGACCCTCATCGAAATGCCTGGTGTCAACTTCGAAATTTCGGTAAAAGGTAGTGACCCTATCTCTAAAAGTCTCGTAAACTATGTTGAAAAGACTCTTGTCAATCAAATACTCGCTGACTTCCCCGAAGGAAGTTATGTAGAGGAAGAGACCGAGAAAAACAACAACGGTGGTTCCGGCAGCCAAGGCGTCGAAAACGAAGGCTCCAGCCCAGGCGGCTCTGATAAACCTCACGAGTCCGGCGCTGGTAACCCCGAAGTCGGAGACTCTGGCGTCGCCGCCCCCGGTGGTGGTAACGGCCCGCGCGCCAATGCCCCGAATGGCGGAGACGAGCACGACAGCAACGAAGACGCCCCTGGGGAGGAGGATGACACCTATGAGCAGTCACCCATCTTCACTTGCAGGCTCTGTCGTAAGAGATACGCTAAGAACAACAGCCTATCCCTCCATTTTGCGGATAGACACGTGGGCACCCGCTGCCACTGGCCCGGCTGCGGATTTCGGTCCGTTGGGGAGACGGGACTCCTCCACCACTTCCAGCAGCATCAACGTGATGCCATTGAGAATGGAGTAGCCCGTGAGACATGCCCATGGCCTGCCTGCGGCAAGACGTTCTCCCGGGGAGACTCCGTGCAGCGGTGCATCAAGCGCCATAACGTTGAGATCTCCAGTCATCGATAGGTCCGCCGAAGAGACTAAGGATGGATCAAATAGATGGGAGGCCTGATATGGTTTGGACCCTTGGGTTTGGTTCATGGTCTGCGGATGTGATTGTTATGGTTGGTGTAACCATTGAAGGTTACAAGTCTTTGATTTCATACTAGGGTTCTGTTGCAATAGTTGATGGGTACTGAGTTGAGCTGCAGATTGCTGATTGAGTACGTGGCTAAATACTACAAGTAGTCACACATGTGATACTGAATAAAGTTTCTACTGGTTGTTTCATAGCAAAAAGTCCAACACATGCTGATGCTTCAAGTGAATAAACGCAACGCAACAATAGTACGAGATTTTTGTAAGTAACTTAGAATCTAAGTTATAATGTGTCGCTCTGTTGATTACGGCGTGTTGGGATGGTGTGGGAATATGCTTAAGGTAAGGGATTGTCGATGTTATGCGTTATACCTAGTAGGGCCTAATATCTATCTATTCTCTCCCTCTGGTGATTATTTATAGTTTCAAGCAAAATCCCGGTATTTCCCCGAGGAAATAAGGAGCTACGTAGCCTGCGCGTAACGAAATTTTGAATTTTGGTGGGCGTTCGTTGCAGCAACTGTGTTACGACTGATACTCACTTGATATCGAGTCCCTCCCCGATAACAGCAGCAACTATCTATTAACGGATACCAGCACTTGTATGAGGCCATTTATATGTGGCACAGAGTCAGAAAACAAGCATCCAACCTTGTAATCAGATCGTGATGGAGGATTGCATCGTGGGAAGGCTCCTCGACTACGGTGTTGGCTTTAAGGCAGTGCGCTTTCGCGGGCGTTATTACTTCCACAAAAACTCGGCTCTTCACTGGTGGGGCCCTATAAACGACCCCGCAGGTTCTAACGAACTGTATTATAAGATTATTGCAGAGATCCCTCCCGATCCGGTGAAATACCAAGGTACGCCTTTAAGAATAAGAAAACCTGAGTACAGACGGAGCTTATTCGTTACAGTACGCTAACAATTCTTAGAGTGGCTTGGGTCGATGCGGGCCCAATATGCGGCCCAGGAAACTGATCTAGAAACAAGCGTGTACGAGATCCATGACTCTGCGGCGTTTTATATTCCCCGCGGCATGTTTGTTGATTTCCCCAGCGATCTTCCACTAGATCTGAAACAGGTAGAGATGCGGGCAGTAGAACGGCCCAGGTCGTTGGTTTACATCATTAACCTAGATCAGGAAGTCCTCACAATGGGTTACGGTATACACTGGAAGCTAGCGAATATACCACGCGACGACTCGTGGTCTAGCTTTGTTCAACATAGTATCTATCCGAAGAAGCCCACTGTCGACCTCCGCCTTTGCCCCGGAGAACACGTGGCATCGTTGGCTTTAGAACTGCCCGAGCCGAACCCTACAATTGGATATGAACATTGCTTCGTCACACCGAAGAGAGACATAACAGAAACTCGACAAGTCTTTCTCACATATGCCCTAGCTAAGAGTTTTATCGAGTATAAGGAGACAATTACCAATCATGGAAGGGAGTTTAGTCCAGACTCATTTCCCTTTCGCGAGCTCGCCTTTGCTCTTATCTCAATCGCGTCTGGCCAGGCCGAATTCTATTCATTTCCCACCAAGATGTGTCTTGATAGGACCACTTGCGGTCGTCATTGTCTTAAGACACGAAAACACCTAGTCACATTAATTGGCGACATATGGCTTGATGAATATAGAGTTGGCGATAAAGCCCCGCTGCCATTTTTCGGCTCCATGTTCCACTTCCCGGGTCAAGCCCCAGGCGTATCGCCTGCAGAAACGATGTACTGGTTCGAAGGAGTGCTTATTAGTCTTGTACTGGTGATCGATGGCGAGGCTATTACGAAGGCCGTGGCCTGGGGCATCGAACAAGGACGCACCAACTTTCGGATCGTCGTCCTAACCCTTTTCCAGGTGGCCTTTGCGGAGGTCTCCTTTGGAGATAACGAGAAGCCGTTCGTAAGGGTTAGTGAAGCTGCCTATCTTTCTCCCCTGCGTGAAGAATATTGCTTGAGCACACATCCACGCGAGCGACCAGTGTTTACGGGAGAAGACGTTCACCAACGAGGGGAGCTCATTATACGGGCGGACTGTACTGCGACGAGGAGAAGATTACGGAGCCAGTTTCCGGGGCTCGCGACACTCGTCGATTTCTTCGAAACCGCCACAAATCCTCGCGCAGTTTCCGGGAGGTTAAGCGTTCTTTCGCGAGAAATATTAGATCTAATCATTGATCTTGTCGACTATGATACGTGGAAGGCCTGCTTGGCAGTGTCGATGGAGCTTCGTTATTCTTGCTTCAGAAGGTACAAGCTTAACGATCGAACAAGACTTGTAGCAGGCCCCCTCGTGAGGCAAGGACCAGACAAAAGACCTTTGCTGTCCTTTAATTTCCAAGATGTGCAAACTGGCAAGACCACTCCGATGGTACAGACTCGATCTTTTGTGCGCCCGGAAGAAGATGTAACTTTTTTGCCGCTTATTGGTCAGAAACGAAGAGCCCTCATGCTGAATGTACCTATACAGTTTGAAGCAGCTGAGGATATGGTGGTACAACCTGACGAAGATGACGGATGGCCTCAAACTCTCTTGGAAAAGTACCACAGGGTAGTTTGAAGATAGCTTGTTGGGCTGTTATTGATGCCGATGAAAACTACCGGAACTACGCGACGTCACTACCGGCATGAGACTTGTCTTACGACGTGATGATTTATGTCGTTGGACTAGATATGTTAATCGAAATAATAAATAACTGAAACACCTTAATAGAATACTAAAGATACTTGCTAGAAGAACTGCTGCTATACAGTATGTCTATGATCAGAAACTCATCTCTACCGCCATGCCGTCATGCTGCATTGCCTGCTAAGTGCTTTGTGTAATACGCCTTATGGTGCGCCTTGCGGTGCGCCCGTTCCAATGCATCTGGATCACCCCGGCGACACGCGCCCCCATTGGCCCACGTCGCGTTTCTGCATGTAACCACCATGTATGGTGCGATGCCTTAGGTATATATGTAGCTGGGTCAGCAAAGGCGGCCTAAATTGAGGCTCAGCTCAGCGCCAAGCACTCTTTACTCTTTCCCGACAGCACATCAACAAGACGTCACAACACCCCCGAAATTACCTAAAACTGTTCACTACCCAAACTGGTCTACTTCAAACCTCCGTTCGCTCATGTCTAACTTAGTCAGCGCCATCACCGAGCCCCGCATAGAGCCTACCATGCCGAACATCTCTCTTAAAACCGTCGTGTCTGCGGCTCTAGCAGCTACCGCCGTGCAATCCGTGGGGATCGCCTCCTCGGGTCTACGCCTAGCAGCTGACCAAGGAAGGGAAGCATCCGAGTGGGCGACCGAGAACCCAGGAAAGGCAGTAGCGTTAGGGGTGGCGATGGGCGCCGGGGCCGTCATGGTTGCCACACCGATGGCAGTGGCCACTCCGCTCCTGGGGGCTGTCGGGTTCGGAGCAAACGGGGTCGTCGCTGGTACGTGGTGACGCAAGTGCGCATATCTACTTGTGGATGACTAACTGATCTCATCTGCTAGGCTCCGTCGCCGCAGGAGCGCAGAGCGGTATCGGCAGCGTCGTGGCCCCATCCCTCTTCGCCACGCTTCAGAGTGCCGCAGCTGGCGGTTACGGCGTCCCAGCAGTCGCCGTGACTGTCCAGAGTCTCGGTGGTGTCGTCGCCTCATCTCCCGGAGTGATATCTGTTTTTAAGAAGATATGGAAACAAGGAGAAGAGGATCAGGATCAGGAGGGGGACCATGGTGAGATGAGTGAGGATAATGGAGAGCCCGCTGCACGGCTGTAGAGGTGCGCCCACGGAGGTCGAGGCTTGTCGCTAGTATGTGTGGCATAGTGTATGCTAAGGATGCTTCAGAACCGTTCTAAGCCCGCAGACTGCGTAGGTTTTAGTGGTTAGACAATGCGAAACAAGTGCCTCTCCCAAGTTCTGAATGCCTACAGGAGGTCCAGTATAACAGCAAGAGGAGATCAAAAAGAAAAAAAGAAGCGACGAATAAGAGCATTCTAAGGTCGAAGGAACCAATGAAGAATACCTCCTTAGCTTTTACGGTATTATCACGTTGCATCTTCAAACCGCAGCTGTGAGAATCTATGCTGAATAAGTGTTGAATTTGGACCACGCGAGCTTTGGCGTGAATTAACTCCACTAGAACATTTACTTGTCGCAGAAGAACACAGAGTGACGAATTTGCCTCTTGCTTTTATTATGGCTACCTAGGTAGAGTTTAAATGACAGCCCACAAGCCGAAACTTTCGAGGGCCGTCAGTTTCAAGAGGAAAATGTATCCCATCCACATTACAACATCAAAATTCCATCCAGAGCAACAAGAAAGCCAATATCGGTTCAACAACCCTTTGTATCCACTGGCTAGATGAGTCCAACCATCATGATTCATATGCACAGGCCAAGAACCAAAGTTGTTTGGCCCCAAACATGTCCAAATCCCCCCAGCGATTCCATGCTTCCTCGAAGTCCAGCTCGATCAACACTACACGCCTCCGGCCCGTTTGTTATGGGCCTTGATGCAGCGCTGAACAGTATCTTTACGGGAGAAGTTTTTGGTGCAGCCTGGCCATGGGCACCGCGTCTCAGATTCGCCTCGGTTGATCCAATCGCGCTATTTGTAACACTGGAGTCA
The DNA here is from genome assembly GCA_022578505.1 of Nemania abortiva. Classification (NCBI taxonomy): domain Eukaryota; kingdom Fungi; phylum Ascomycota; class Sordariomycetes; order Xylariales; family Xylariaceae; genus Nemania; species Nemania abortiva. The sequence continues at coordinate 78,818 of MU392540.1, forward strand.
GTAACGTCCACTTATGATAAGAATCACTAGGGGTATTAGAAGATCGCGGGAGTAGCTAGAGCAAAAATTCCCATTAAGGCAATTTATGGCTCTCAGACATGGCAAAAAGAGGAATAAAGCTCCGGGGAACTGACCTGGTGCTCACAGAAATGGTTGCGGAGCTTAAGTTCTTCGTCCGCGGTGAATGTGCAAGTAGGGAAATAGCACCGGGTACCAACATGGCTATCACTTCGATGCTGACGCAAGACACCCTTGTCTTTAAACACCTTGCTGCAGCGGTCGCAAGGGAAGACCGCAGGTGAAGGGTCAGCGTGACCCTCATCGTTGCCGGTGGGACTGTCTTCCATGGCAACGTCGTCATCCTGTGCAGACTGATTCTCCCCCTGGTCCTCGGGCTCGTCTTCTTCTTGGTGCTCCTCGTTTTCCTCTTGGTCCCCGGACTCATTTTCCTCCTCGTCTTCAGACTCGTTTCCCTCTTGATCTTCGGACTCATTTTCTTCTTGGTCCTCGGACTCATCTTCCTCCTCGTGCTCAGACTCAATCTCCTCCTCTTGCGTATCCCCGGCCTCCTCATGTTCATCAAGGTCCATCTCCTCCTCTTGCGTTTGCTCGGCCTCCTCATTTTCATCAAGCTCCATCTCATCGCTGGATGAAAGCTCAGAGCTCTCTTCGCTCGAGGACTCAGCCTGCTCCTGGCGACGCCTCTCCGCCTGCTCCTGACGAAGCCTGTTAGCAAGGTCGGTCAAGCCACCTTGGGAAGGAATCGCATTCACAACGGCGTTAGCGTGGTCCCATTCCCGAAGGGTGGGATCGAGCAATTCATTTCGGACAGCCCGAATTGGGCGGGTGTCCCGGATGCTAGTGGCTCTATTGCGCGGCATTGTCTCAGGAGATGACAGTTGTCACGCGACAGACTATATGCATTGAGTTAGCTACGTCAAAGGTACGCCGAAGAAACATTAGATGTACAGTGTGAAGCGTTGAACAAATATAAAACTTACTGAGGATCAGCGACAGACTGTCTGAAAGGTATTGCCTATATAAGACAGAGTGAGAAATGAAATATTGTGGAATTCCTTGTGAGGCAGTTGTGACAAGCCGTGTGAAATTGAACAGTTATATAACTGTGTGCGTGAAAGGGTGTGAAGGTGGAAGGGCTGGAAGAGCTGGAAGAGCTGGAAGAGCTGGAAATCGAAGGCCGAACAAGTAAAAGGAAGGGTGCGACAAGAATTACTCTGGCCGGGAGGCATGTATTTATAGAGAAATAGCGAGCGTACCTAGGCGGTGTGTCGCTGCAAACAACGTCGCTAGGCCGAGGAGTGAATGAGCTCCATGTTGGCAGGAACGATTCGGCGGGAACGACAAGGCATCGACGCGTCGATAGGGCCAATGGTGCCAAGCAGGCAATCGCCATAAGGCCAAAATCTGGTAGGGGTTGAGTGCAAACCACACGTGGAATGTACATAGGTACACGCTCATATAGACGGAAGGAACGGTGAAGCGGCAGATAAGTGCCATAAGAGAAAGCACGTCTGGCTATTGCCTCAGGTACTGGACACAAGGCCAAGGCATCATTGGCAATAACCAACAGTGACTGCTTGAAGCTCTAGTTCTAAGGACTACCCACCTAGACAGGTACCTAGTCATCTAGGTCCCCTCTGGTAGGTAGGTTCTCCTTTTTCTTGTAACGTTTATTTGTAGCGCATAAAAAGTGTTCTAGAATGTTCGTTCTGCAAGTTGTTCCATTCTAAGATTTAATGCTGTTATATGTACATAATGGACAATACAGTGTCTGGGCAGTAGGTAATCACCCTTTTGGCTTAGAGTGATTGTGCAGACAAACGTTTGTTATTTTTAGAAATAATCATTGCAGTTTGTAGATATCAAACGAGCAGTTTTATATGGGAAATTGCAGGCACAAGCTTTTCCATCTGGTATGATCTAAACAGTCTAGGTACAAGATAAGCCATGGTCTCTGGTGGTATTACAAGCTCAACCTGAATCAACGGTGAGGGGTTACCATTCTAATTTCTTCTATATAACAGTAGTAGCAGTTACGCCCCATAGAGCCACTCGCTATGTATATGTCACCGAGTTGTTGTAGTGGGGGTATTACTATTTGAGTGCTGATACTTCGGGAAGATGCCATAAGATATTTGGCAGAGAGCCTGGCATAATTCGGGTAATCTCGGAAACTATAAGTGTTCGATTAAAGGTGATCGGCACCAATCAGCCTAGATGATCGTCCAAATGTTGACACAGGATTGCAATTTTTTAAATTTCAATGTTTTCATAGCGGACATTAATCAGAACCAAGCCCATCCTACGATTGTGTATTTTAGTTAAGCATAGAATCCCTCTACCATACCCGGAAGTTGGTTGGACTTTCCGCCGAGTTGGTCTGTTGCCTACACTTGAGCAACCTATATCCTATGCTAGATATTTCTTTTTACACCTCCTGCGCCCTTCTTGACTAGCAGATGATGTGGCCCTGAACCCAAATCTCAACTCTGTCTACTTGACTGGAATGGCTAGAAAACACATTTACAGAAGAACTATATCATCTTGACTGACGTTGCTTCCCCAGGATATACTCGACCAAAGAATACACCTGGTATGTATGTCTCTATATCACCCCCAGGTTGAATTAATCCAGGTGAGCCAAAACTCCACTCCACCCCTGTTGCAACCAATAGAGTAACGTCTTCGTCAGTCCATATCCTCTCATAGGGAAAAAAGAAGCCGTGCATGGTAGAGATACCCTGTGAGCTCCCTTTGAAGCCCATACATTCAAGCGCGGCAGACGTGGCCAATGCAAGGTCCGGCGAACCTGAGAGTTCGATTCCCATCGCCATCGTCTCAAGCTTGGCCTTTATAAATTTCTCCCCCCTATCTTCCAAGGGCCCGCGCCCAAGTACAACTACATTATCAAGATATAGGGAGCCAAACTCTTTATGGCCTGGCTGACCCTCTCCGTACCAGTTCCAAGCAAATACAGGGGGCAGACGAAGAGTAGAAGCGGGGCGCCAGCGTCGTGTTGGCGACGAGTCGCGCTTTGCGGCAGAGTAGATGAATGAATAGTCGCCCTTCTCTTCGCACATGGACATGAATGCTTCGCAAGCATCAGGAGTCTCGAAGCTGGAGCATAGGGTGCTGATGGCGCCCATCATAGCGTAGAAGTAGTCTTGTGGATAATGATGGCGTCGGCGACTCATCTGCGACATGACTTGCAGCGCCGACCGCTCTTGATACCCGGAGATCTGATAGTCGGCTACCAAATCTTCGAATGCGTCTAGGTTTGGATACAATGCTTTCTTTTCACTGACTGCCTGGGGGCCTTTGAAACGAGATAACGTAAAGCCGATGCAGTTCAACAAATGTCTTCCGTCAACTATGGCGCTATTAGGCGCTTCGCATGTAATGAAAAGGCGCTGGCTGTTCACTGCCTCTTGGTACGTCCAAGCCCTCGAAACCCGGTCTTCCTTCTCTAAAATCCCCAAATGATTAGCCTCAAGGCGATCCGATACGGCCAGTTGTTCCAATACAGGGTGGGCGGCGCTTGACAAGACCGTAATGACTTCTTCGGCATGGGAATAAATGTATCCCATGCTCTGTAGAGTTAGATTCCTTTCGAAGGGTTCGACGGGAACACAGTACGCGTCTACCCAGATGCGCTTACAGGACGGACGGCGAGTCACAACCGCGGCCAGTGCTGGTTTGGTCCGATTAGATACATAGAAATCAGGGTGAAAGGGACTAGGCTCCCTGTCTGTCCCCCATACATAGGAGAGGCATATGAACGATACAGCTTCGACATCAGATGCATCTAAGTTGTACGCGGTAAGACCCCACCGAGCCTCGCCGATTTCAATGGTGACCCCGCCATCGACGGGATCGCGTTCGAGGAGATATAGCTGCATCACGTCAATAGAGCCGCAATAGTACGGAACGTACTAAGAAGAAAGATATTGATAGAAAAGATTGTACGAAATCAGGAATATGCGGAAGTGCGTGAAGTAAATGTATGAAGGACTACAAAATGGAACATGAATATCTGAATCGTTTATTTAGCTGCCCGAGCTGAGCGTTGCCTTCGCCTTGGCGCGGCGCTACTAGAATTAGGCGACCCAATGTAACGAGAATCGTGATATATGGGCAGTCATGCAACATTATTTTAATCGTAAACTATCTTCTCTGAACATTTTATAAAATGAGTAAACCTTTCGAAACCAAACGGTATTTTCTCTTCAATTTTGAAGAAAGAATGGATCACATGAAACTATGACACCCAAACTTCGTAGAAACGAGGATTTTCGTAAGATGATACCTCCGTATTAGGATAAAGGTTGCAGTTATCGTACGCTATAAAGCGATCTATGCAAATACCAGTGTCACTTCTCCGCTAATGGCGGTATAACTCTTGGCTAGATTCCCAAACAGAATAATCAGACTATCAAACTCCAAAACAACTAGAGGTGCATCCCTAGAAGAATACTACAGGCGAATGGGAGTACGCTAGCATAATGGTTTAGGTACAAATACGCCGTGGGCCGCCGGGGTTCCCGACATTATGTATGTCGCGCTCTCCCCGGCTCCCCCCTGGCTCCGTTCGCTCCACAATGGCCGCAGCCAGACAATACTCGTTTAACTATCTCAATGGTCGAAATGATTGAGGTGTTCTAACTGTGCTCTGGCGACATCGATGGCGAGGATACGGGTGATCTCTACGGCACTGCTATAACAGTAGATGGTCTCGGGCGCCAATACATCTAATGACGGACTATTGTAGTCTTCAATTTATCGCTTGCGACGAAGTTGGAGCGAGATAAAGTCTAGAATTAGGGAACTACCTAGGTAGGTATTGACATTATGCAACTACTGTAATCCATAGTCGACATAGAAAAGTCTAAGTTTGGGGTTCCACATTTCTGCCTCCTATCCCACAATCGGGACGCACCAACTAGCATGTACTTTGGAATCTCCAGGCGCTAAGTACTTAATATTGGAGATTGACTTTTCCTGATTTGGTCCTCCCAATTGACTCTCTATACTTCTAATAGGAAAACTACTCGCAAATTCCCTGGGAATGAGCTAATGGGGGGGCGGCTGATCGTGATGCAGGTGGTTTGAGCATCGGGAATGGGACCAAAAGTAGCGACACTAGTTACCACGTTGTACATCGATCTACAATATCTCCTGTTAGTAGTTACCGGGTGTCGTGATACGCAGGAAATCCGCCGCACGACATAAATGCGTAGCATACTTGCTACAGCAGCTGCTGGGGTGCGGATATTGAGCGTAGATATGGGAAACTAATTGAGTGTGCGAGGGATATATTATTCACGTTTAAAGTGGTTCAAGGAAAAGCGAAATAGAATGAATGAGAGAGAAAAAAAAAAAAAGAAAAAAACATTATATATATATAGATATTATATACCTGGTATATGGATATTATATATATGTGTATTTTATATATCACAGGCCCTCACTCGAACACGCTTACTCTTGTACTGGAAAGGAGGTATCTGGGAGACAGAAACACCAACTTACCACAGAGCTAGACGGACTGCTCTGAGGACCTGCTTGGAGGTGTGTGCTGTTAAGCCGATTTATAAACTCGTGGTTGGGCAGGTACCTGTTGGTCATGTGGGCCATCTCCCCTATTGTTTGTTACTACAGCGACATTACCTACATTATGTGGGTATGTAGGTACGCGCCGGTTCCCCTTCCTATAGGCGAGAGGGCGTGTACCTTGAGTAGATCCCTTAAGAGCGTCATTACCTCCCTTCGTCTAACGTCTGCGTCGCTATTTGCCACTGTAGGCGCCGTAGCTAGAAGTTTGCTTCAAAGATGACCTGTACCCTTTCCCGAGCAACCCTTATGCGAATCATATATACCGATAGCAATACGGCAGGACAAATCCAAGTCTACCTGGAGTTACATGTTTATCGCCTGCCGAACTTCGACTGTTTCATATCATATACCCGTCTCCCTTACATTGGAAAACATTAAGCCTGTTGAAGAAGACCAGCACGTTACTTCAAGCAACCTTACCCTATTATAACTCGACTCACAAGATTCGACCATTTTGGAGAAAAGTAGATAGTCTTCACAATATTTCTAATTTGATAAAAACTTCAAGCTTGTGATTTTTTCTCGATGCTTAGTGACACAGTTCGTCGATATCCAAGAACAAATATTTACTAGTCGCTCTCATGTCACGAAATCCAACCGTGGTATTCCTTAATGTTCTCCCTCCTCACACCCTCCATCTCTCCCTTAACATCCAAGAGCCTGACCTGTCCGCCCTTCTCCTTGCTCCACTTGGCCACGAAGTCCTTGACGCGTTGCTCGGTTGCCTCGTCATCCTTCATCAACAAGGCGACAGCATCGTAGCCACCAGCTCCGGGGACAACACCGTTGTAGACTCCCTCGACCTCCATTAATGCGTCTAGGAGGCTCGTCTGGCTCTCGGGTTCGATAGGGACGTCGCTCTGAGTGCCCATGGCGCGGATGAGCTCGCGGATGTCCGCGACGGCGGGCCTGATCTCATCTAGCTTTCCTTCGCTGAGAATGGTGCCAAGCCTCAGGTTCCGCGACTCCAGTTCGTCCCACAGCTTCTTGGACTCTGCGGGGTTGGCCTCCCGCCACTGCAGGACCTTCTTTACCATGCCGACGGTCTGGCTGCCGCAGTCGACATCGCACATACGCAGTACGGTTCCTGGGGGAACGCTGACGCCTTCCTTCACAATTTCCGTGTCCCATGACGTCCCGTCGATGAGCTTAGTCAGAGCGGGCGCGAATCCTGGCGCGCCGGCCTCGGGTATGCTCTTGAGGATAGAAGGCGAAAACCGGTGGTATCGGCAGCTGCCATACACAGCGGCGGCAATGTCGAATCCTGAGCCGACTTTCCCTTGAGCAGCGCAGTGAGCTGCCTGAGCGAGGTTGTGCAGCTTGCGCTTGCCCTCAGCAGAAGTGATGTCGAAGTCCGACGCGGGCAGATAATGCGTCAGCAGAGCCGCCGTCAGGGACGTGACGAGGGCGGCGGATGAGCCGAGGCCGGTTTTGTTGGCGCCCCGCAATGTCGTCGGGAATTTGGCGAAGCGAGTGGGGTTCTTCTCTACACCGGACATGGAGTGCGGCTGTGAATAGTAGTCATTATCTGCGAGGATAGTGAACTGCGCCGGGTCGAAAGCGTGCGACGACCTGCGGAAGGCCGTGCCCGCAATGTAGCTGAGCGCATAGCTCAATGTGACCTCGACGAAAGGGTTGGAGTCGACGGCCTCGCCGCTGTAGTCAAATAAGCATGTACACCTGCATAATGCGCATGAAAAATCATATGTAGTGCATGCCGGTGTGGCCACGTTGGTGGTGACGCAGTTACACAGCATATTGGGTTTGATGAAATCGAGGCACAAGCTGTGAGATGAGATGACTATACTGACCTGTGCAGCTGTGTCACCTTAATGCCGCCATCCTCGGGAGCAAGATGGTAGCCGTAGCGCCATTGAGCCTCAAGGAATTGGGGGCTGTCGACGACAATCTCGCTCAGCTGAACGCCCGGGCTCGTCTTAATCTCCCGGGCGACAACGTTAATGCGGGCGCTCAGGCCGAAAACGAGGGCGGTGTAGTCCTTGTCGAGTACCAGGTAGCCTCCAGCCAAGAAGACCTTGCCCGGTGCGGAGACGGCGGTCGGGGTTTTGCTCGGCATTGGGCTGGCTGGATTAGATGACGGGATAGGACGGCTGAAGATCTTATCTCAATGATGGTCGGTCAATCAGGGCACAGGCGACCCGAATCGGACTGAACGGACTGGAGTCGACCGGACTGAACTGGGTTTGGTCGAGTTGAGCTGAACCAGGAACGGGGAGCGAACCCTGCGATCTCGGTATGGCGGACAGACCGACAGTGAAAATGATCGACAGGGGGGGTTGATTGATTGATTGATTGATTGATTGGAGAATTGGCCTGAAGCAAGTGGGAGGAGAAAGAGAGAAGACCTGAGACCCCGAATCCGGATATGTTTTTATATAAATGTATATGTCTGCGCAATAATTCTACGAATACCCAGGCATGTAAAGGAATGGGATCTTCAGGTCGGTTGGTGCGTTTCGTCGCAAAGCAACGATTTGAGTTGGCGACGGCGAAGGATAAAGTGAGAGTGAGCGCGCTGGCTGTGCTCCCGGCCCGTTTCATCGACTCGCTGCGGGGAAGCTCAAAATAGCTATCCCCGAAGCTTGCGTTGACAGGTTAGGTTGGGTACCTGCCCCACGCTAACTACAGAATCAGCAGAATATTCTGTACCGGTACCAGTGTCCCACCAATCCATCTACGGCGCTGACACCGCGCAAACACCTGATAGGTGCGCTGCGGGGTCTTCTATGCTAATAATAATTAGTGCATGGAATAGCCAATCCTTATCGGAGTGAGACTTGAGACTGTGCACCGCACCACCTACCTGCCTATAGACGCTGCCGCCGACCGAGTACCGCAGGTATAGTATGTACATATAAGCAGGAAGTGAATGAATGGAATTGACAAATCAGAATTGAATATTTGTCACCATTGATTACACCAGGAATTGTGAAACCAAAATAAATGACTTGATATAAGCCACGCGACTGGCTGGCTCTGTCTGCATGTAGAAACACCATCACTATGACAGAACTCTCCTATCCACTACTTTAACTTCATCCGTACATGACATATCGTATTGTAAGGCTGAAACAAAGCGCTTAGGTTCACACAGAGTATGTAAACCTTAAAAAATCATTGATCGGGGGCTCGGGTCCCGAAAGTGGCTCAGAATGTCAGGCGATATAGGTACCTAGGTATGTAGGTATGTGTCAAATGAAATAGACCAAAAAGACGCCGTGCCTGTTTTCGAGGAATGAAATTAGGAACTTTTCGAGAAGCCTGAAGGGCATGTCCGGTCTTTTCATACAGTAGATATGCTACAGCGACTGAAGTTGCATAGGCACCGCGGGTAGAATCATCATCGACACGCGTAGTCTTCCGATTGAGGATTAGTGTAGAAGTGCGAAGCGGTAATCGCACATCAGCCGCACCAGATTAGGAAGCCAAGCATTGTACTCTATGCGTTAGGTGCCTAGATACTGTACACCGTTGCCGTTCCCTGCTTGACGACTGCTCTTGACTTGACTGCTTCCGAGTTGTTTAAACCGTCGCATTTCCCGGCGAAGTTGACGTTCATATCATACATGTGGATTCAACGGTTGTTGCGATAGAGAAAATAATTTGTGCAAAATACCTGAAGTGGCGCGACGTTGAGATGTAGTCTAACTAGTAGCAAAGGTATGTACCTACCAGTTCAGCTGAGGGGCTCCAACCGAGAAGAAGACTACTGCGCCACGTGTAAATGGGGCACCTAGACTTGATATGAGGCGTTCAGTCCCAGGTGTCGTTGGTTTCAGGGTTGGTACGCGTCGAATCGAGGCGCCAACAAGGTCCGACCCATGTCACCCTTGCGCAAATGCAAGCCTCCTAGTGGAAATAGGATAGGCAGACTTCAGCTCTCTGCAGCCGTCTTATTTCAGGTATTTTAGCGAAGACCAAATTACCGCTAAGACGCGGCCAAATATACGCGCTATAGGTATATTTAGTATAGGTAGCCTAACATGGACGTAAACCTTGAAGAGCTAGAATTACCTTACAATATTTCGGTCAGTAATCTATCTAAGCTTCACGCCTCGAGATATGTCTTCTAAGGTCTCCTCGCGGGCCGAGGCAAAGGCTTCGGTTGAAGCCATCCGGCGAAGCCATGGCTATCTCGATGAACATGTCTGTGAGTACACAAAGCTTTCGGCAGCTAATAACTCGATATCGATAATCATTTGTCAATGATACACAATCTGCAGTCTCGTGTTGAATGCACCGCAGTCTTGAGGACGAGATCGCTAATGAGTACCCTTTTCAGTGAATTTAATGGAATCCGATGTTAGACAGACGGTAGAGGCCTCGTTGATGAAAAAGAGCGAGATTGGCGATGCGGTTGACGCGTACGGCAGTTCTCTTCTCCCCATTATGATGCAAGTTGACAGATAACTCCTAGGCTTGTGAAGAATCTCGAAAAGAACGACGGTTCTTTCGTTTTCGAACTGCTCCGGAATGCAGATGATAACCGCTTTACAAAAGCTAGAGATCGTGGAACCTTCCCTTTCGTGAGATTCACGATTGCGCCCTCATACATCACTGTGCATTGTAACGAAGATGGATTTACCACCGAAGATCTCAGAGCTATTTGTGCCATTGGCAAGAGCTCCAAAGTCGATCGTCCGGAATGTTTCGGTGAAGACGGCGTCGGTTTTAAGTCCGTGTTTACCGTTGCGTACAAAGTGCACATACGGTCGGGGCACTATTCTTTCTCCTTCAACCATCAGCGTGGTCAGTCAGGCATGGGCATGTTTTCACCGACTTGGGAAAAGTCTGGGGATGGCCCACCCACTATCCATACATGGATAATATTGTTCCTTCACCTCGATATACTCCAGGACACCGACAATCCAATAATGAAACAATTTGAAAGGATTCAAGAAAAACACCTCTTGTTTTTGAGGAACCTAGAGCGCATTGAGATTATTCAGGTCGATTCAAGGGGTGCAACGATATCAACCCAAAAATATTCCATCCGGCGAGATACGGTCCATATCATGACAATATCCGGGGAGAAAGACGGTGTCAAGAACGAAGAAAAGAACTACTATGTTACCAAATTTCTCCGTGAAATTCCACGAAATAAAAGCGGAACTCACTCTAGACTCAAAACAACAGCAGAAAATGAGCTGTCGTTATCAGAGGTTATCCTCGCATTCCCACTAGACAGTACCCATTCAAATCCGGTCGTCGACAATCAAGAGGTTTTCGCATTCTCACCAATTGGGACTATGGGATTTAAAGTAGGTCTCAGTACCCGGTGCTTTACGGTTGATCTGACTTATTTTCCTAGTTCCTTATACAAGCAGACTTTGAGCTTCAGCCAAGTAGCCAAACTCTCGACACTATATCTAGCAGAAACCATGCCCTCCTTGATTCGATCGCGACAGCGTTTGTTCAAGCAATAGGGTTTTGCAATTTAGACCTGGCGGATCGTCTGACGATGGGAAACTTGGATGCTAAGTGGATGAGATATTTACCACAGAAAAACGATCATCCTTGGGACGGCTACTGGAAAGAATTATACGAACACATCAAAGCCAAAGTCGAAACTACACCCCTGGTGCGCCGCCTTAACGGATTCTTTTCATACAAGATTAAAGAGACGAGAAGGTTCGGGCCTCTAGCTACGGACAGCAATGGGGACCCGATCTTCGAAGACGCATATCCTCTTTCATATCTGTCAAAGATATATGAGGAATCAGACTTGGATTATTTAACGGAATATGGCCTAGAATGGATTTCACATGCAGACGTTCTGACCTTCGCGTCAAATGATCTCAAGAAGCCAGAATCACGGATGAAATCGCCGAAAACAAGCGACCAGTGGCACACGGCTGCAGCAGAATTCTTAGGGCTTTCATTCGAAAAGGGATGGGAAATGTATGTCCGAAACATGGAAGTGATTCCCCTCGCGAACGGAAAGTGGATAAGTGCCGCCTCTGCGACAACACCGTTATCATTCACGAGCACGAATGGTCTTGAAATCCCGCAGGACCTTCCTCTGACCTTCATCAACCCGTCCGCGAATCATAATGCCGCGAGGGCTGCCTTTTTCAGGCAACTTGGCACGGAAGATCTATCAATCTCCTATATACGACAGCTTATTTTCGACAAATACCCAGTAGTTACTGAAGATAACCCGGCTATTCCTAGCACGATCCCAATAATTACGTTGCTCGAACACCTGGAGTTTCTCTATCTTAGTCATACCAATAATGATGCTAGCGATGAGGGATACGAACGCATTGCGGTTTTGACGGAGGCTGGGACGCTTAGAAAGCCATTATCCGTGGATGTCTACATGCCGGACACTCACCGATATGGCGTGAAACAGCTCTTGAAGCCGACTACCAGTGCCCAGCCCCCTGACGTAGCCATTCTGTCACATATTTACTTTCTACGAAGAAAAGAAGATGCATGGGCCGAATGGCTTCAAACCACTCTCGGGATCCGCACCCAACCAAGACTTATACATGAGAATGAGCCTACAGATATCTTTCGCTATGTCATGGAACACCGAAATGATGAACTTGTCGGAGTCCTTCGACATTATTGGCCTGAAATTAGCAAGGGGGTCGAGCAGTCCAGACCCCTCTTAAATCAAATTTCTCGCAGTTCTGCATTTTGTATGAATGGACTCGTGCAGCTAAACCACACGTATCTACCCCTTCCCAAACTGATGGCGCTCTCTTCTCGGTTTCTCGAAAGCACCATGCCCTTTCCATTTCTCGACTTATCGAATACGTTGGAGCCAAATGCACCGTCTACCTGGGAATTCTTAACGAAAATTGGCGTTGGGAATGCGGTAAATGCGTTTTTCTTTCTGGATATGCTTGCCTATTTCCGAAAATATGATATCCTAGGCAAATACGGCCAATCTACACCGATAAAAGCATTCGCGATGTATCCGTTAATACACGAGGGACTTGCTAGGGTAGCCAACATTGGCTCTGTTGAAGCATACTGTCGGTCAGCACCCCCGATCCCCCTCCCTATCGAGAAAGTATTGAACTAATCGAGAAGTCTTTAGGATGACCTTCAGGAATTCATCACTAATATTACTTCCAATAGAAGGGAACGGGTGCGACCGCTGGAAGGCAACAGACGGGTGCCGTTGGGATTGCCCCGTCAATATGAAATCCCTCTCCGGGATTCGATCATACTATACATCGCTATTTGAAGAAACCGTTCTTCTAGGAGAAATTATGCCCCTCATGCGGAATGTTGTTGGGGTATCGGAGTTGTCTTCAGAAGACATCCTTAATGAATTGGCGGTGCAGAAGAAGGAGAAGAACCCGGATGAGGATCTCATACGTAAATTATACGCCTGGCTAGCTGATATGGTGTCAGCATCCTCTGAAAGCGACAAAAGCTCTCTTAAGTAAGTTTGATTAATCCCTTATATATGCGCGTGTCGAGATGGGAACTACGAGATTACTTAAGCACTTCAGAGCTTGAAGCAGATGTACCGTCTCTCAACAACATATGCTGTTATATGTCTCCTTCTAATCTGCGAATAGAGAAGCTTTTCGAACCGACCCCTTGATATTTGCTGCCGGGGCATGGTACACGGCGCAAGCATGTGTATGGTCAAGTGCCACCGATTTATTAAGCAAGACGGATTTGAGCTGTCATTACCCCGATATGGAGACGGCCTTCGTCACCGTATTAGGCGTCTCAAGGATGACTTTAGACGCGGCCTATGAGGAGCTTCAGCTAAAGGGCACATCTGATTCTACAACAATTGATGAAATCAAAGCAGAGCTCTGGCAATTCAACTCTCTTCTACCTGATGCTCGGAACAAGCCTGATCCGAGTCCGATCTTAGACAGTCGCGTCTTTCCGGTCAAATCCCCTCATGGTTCCGTACAGCTGGTGTCCGCTGCTTCAACTGATTTTGCAGTGATAGATCGAAAATCGCTCGAGGAGAAGTTCCGTGGCTTAGCGAAAATGTTAGACTTCAATCTCAATGAAGTTCGCCGTCTTCAGCCATTTTTGAGATGGGCTGGTTTAGATGAGCGTCGCCTCTCTGTCAAAGTTACCGAAGTCATCACTCAAGTCGAAGTAGCCAATGCAAATGAAGAAGCCTTAGAAGAATTACGGCGTAGTTTCGAATCAAAGGTCTACGCGCTATGCCGGTTAGCCAATAGTTTCTTTCGAGACCGCTGTTATGTTTTCCAGACACTGACGTATTAGTAGAATTGCGGCTCATTTTGGAAGCCCAAAGGCGGAAGACCCTGAATCACTTCGTAAAACCCTGAAGACGTTCGAGTTTATTGGAGCGTCATCCATGAAATCCGAACTGCATCTTGAAGAAGGCGGTCGTACGCTGAAGACAGACCAGCAAGAGGCTGCCCTGTATCTCAATTTCACGGATCGTGACTTCGACATCTTCGTTCCATACGATGCATACCGACGGGATATTTGCCTCCGATACGATCTTCCGCATGCTTTGTTCAAGTGGATGATGGATGGCAGCCTTCCCACGCTAGAAATTATAGAAGTTCAGGCCGCGAAAAGATTGATTGCGAATATTCTAAATGATGAACCTGCTTCCGTTGAGACACTCTTGGATAGAGAAGGGATAGTTGAATTAGATATCCCGGGGGACCCCCTAGCCAACGATGACCGCCCGCTCCGTGCAGAACAAAGTCCAGAGGCTCCTATCCCAATACCGATAGGATATCTAGTGTTGCCAGAGCCGCCGACTCCTAGTCGGCTTTACAATCCACCAGACGAAGATGAAATCTCATTTTCTAGCTCATCGAGTAGCCTGGCTGGGCCATTTACCTCTCACCAGCCAGCTAGCACCAGCCCGCTATTTCCACTAACGCATCTTATATCTCATTCACTGCCAGGATCATCATCGGAACCATCCACGCCTCTGCTACCAAGTAGCACCGAGACCCCAGAAGTCAGCATACCTAGAGTGCCAACTTATGTTGCACTCCTTGATATGGTCATCCGGGTAGCCAGAGTCGTGGGCCTTCCGCACAGGGGATACGACATGTCGGCAATGAGAGAAGCACTCCTTGAGATAGATGATGATGGATTCGCGGGTCAGTACTTTAGGCATCCTTCAAGTGAGGGACCTGATTTCGCAAGAATGATGGGAGCAGCCGGGGAACTATTCGTGAGTTGTTTTCCTCTATTATTAGACGACGCAAAGCAAAAGGGAATAGATTCGTACTGATATCACCACTTACTTAGGTATTTGAGATCCTATCAAACCTGAACCCGCAACTCCCGGGCTTCTCTCGGAGCTGTTGGAGGAGTACCATCAGGAGATTCATCATTGAGCACCCAGACTACAGCAATATGTCGGAATGGGTAGGCTGGGAGACATCCGATATCGTGTATACCGATTCTACGGGCGCACTGACAGCCGCTTTCATCCATCACGGCTACCTCAGCGAGGAGAAGTGGGGCGGGCGGAAACTGCGATATTACATCGAAGTGAAGACGACGACGGCACCAAGCCAGAGGCCATTCTTCATGGGCAGCCCACAGTATTCAAGGGTAAGAGGTGCTCGTAATTTTGCTGCCAATTTTTGGAAGAAAATAACATAAGAGAATCACGAAGGGACTTTGCTAATGCTCAGGGGCTGACATAGATACACGAAATCGGAAGCAAAGGCACCGATGACGAGGGCCACGAAGCGATATATGTGATATTCCGCGTATTCCATCTGGGCACTACATCTATGAACTACGAACTCTACTTCGAGCCTCATCTGCTGGAACTCTCCGGCGCTCTCATATTCGACACTACGAACGGGACCAGGTGGGAGGTCTATCCCGGGTAGAACTGAGAGGAAACAATTAATTCCAGACGGTAGATTTGGATATATAACGAAACGCTGTATCATATCAATTGGCGGAACGGGAATTTTTAGATACCATTTTTCGCTTGGGTACGGTTATAATTAGGTATTTTAACTTGTCTAGTTGAAGCTACGGAACCCTGCTTAGTTCCCATTTCAGCTAAAGGATTGGCGGGCCGGACCGTGGACAGCAGGGTTCACGATAGCGCGGCCCTAGCTTAGCGCACACATAGAAACTCCAATGCATGTAATACGATGGGAGTGTCACAGCCTAGAAAGTTACGATATGAGTATGGAGATTGTATTTCCCCACGCGACAACTTTGCATCTAATAATGTGGTCGTGGGGACCGCTATGATTGGGCTTTAGATACCTGACGCGCCCAGATAGAACCGATCGCCAACGCATGTACTGGCAATTCTTGAATAGTGCTAGCGCTTACCCCTCATTCCCCTCATATCCCGGCTTTTTGGTTCCTTCAGTACCATGAGAATGGCGTGGTGTGCCTTATGCTGGAGTGGCGAACCTGAGGTACAGTAAATGCATTGCTGAGACTGACTATATGTCCTCGGCTTAACACCACGCCTGGCACCAGTTTGTTCTAGTGATGCATATGACGGACTAAAATGGACCCGTGGAGCGCACTGAGCTGCGCGGCTGCTGTGCTTCAGTTTGTTGACTTCTCGGCCAAGCTGGTGGGATCTGCTTACGAAATCTACTCGTCTGAGAGCGACGCCCTGCAGGAGAACATCCAGCTCGAGAAAGTTGCGACACGGCTGCGACAACTGAGCGAGCGTGTAGAGACAAGCTTGGTGTTCCAAGGCCATGACATCGCATCTCAAGATGTCAAAGCGATTGTCGACCTTGCACATCGAATCCAGGCCTTAGCCAAAGAGCTTTTGCAGACCCTGGATTCACTGAAAATCGATCGCAACACGCGATTCCAGTCCTGGGAGGCATTTCGAAAGGCCGTTCGCGCTTCTCTCAAAGCGGACCAGATCCGCACATTGCGATCGCGACTGGATGCGCTACGAAGTGAGCTGTCTCTTCAGTTAACCTTCATGATTATGTTAGTGGGCCGTTCATCGAACCCCGGTTTGAGGCCATGTCAACCCCCTATATCAGGACTAACCCCGTAGTAGGAACAGACAGTCTTTCGTCTTCAAGTCCGTCACAGAACTTCAGCACACGTGCCAACTGATGCGAATCTCTAATGCTGAGCAGATATCAAACCTTCACCATGATCTCGCGAAAAGAATAAAGCAACAAGGCCTAGAACTCAGAAGTATTCTAGAAGCTGCTAGGCCTTCTGCAGTTCCTGCACAGCCGGTAGTACCGCTAACCCAGGAGAAGATCATCGAGCACTCCCAGACTATACATGGCTTGTCCTTGCTCGTTACAGAAACAGAGAGGACTTCTAAGCTCACTAAAATACTTGAGAGCCTTAGATTTGAAGAGATGCCTCATCGCCATTGGCAAATCCGGGATAATTACACCGACACATACGCCTGGATCTTCGATAGCGAGGTCTCAACATTTGCTGACTGGCTTACGAATCTAGACGGTCTCTTTTGGATCAGCGGCAAGGCTGGGTCTGGAAAATCGACCCTGATGAAGTATCTTGCAGACAATCCGCGCACTCGAAAGTCATTGAAGAATTGGGCTGCGGAAAAGAGGCTGTACACGGCCAGTTTCTACTTCTGGAATGCCGGGAACAGCATGCAGAAATCGCAACAGGGCCTCCTTCAGAGTCTGCTGTTCCAAGTTCTGAGTATCTGTCCTGGGGTTGCCGAGCAGGTGTGTCCCGAGAGATGGAAGAATATAGAAATAAATGATATACAAAGCCTTCAACCTCGCCCCTGGGGTAAAGAGGAGATTGTTGACTGTTTAGAGCACACGTTCACTCTCACCGCAGACTCATCTCGGTTCTGCTTCTTTATAGACGGGCTTGACGAGTACCAGGGCGACGATCATTACACTGTAATCAAGCTGATTGATCGTCTTCAAGCTTCCAAATCTGCGAAATTCTGCGTGTCCAGCCGGCCATGGAACGTATTTAGACTTCACTATGGCGACGGCAAGACGTCTACCCTCACCCTGGAGGACAAGACGAGAAGAGATATGGCCAAATACATTCGCGGAACCCTCGAGCTGGACGCTCGATTTCTACAACTCAAAGCGAGGGAACCGGAAGCCGATGAATTAGCTCGCGAAGTTAGTGAGAAAGCGAACGGTGTTTTCCTCTGGGTATTCCTTGTAGTTCGCGAACTGCTGCACGGGCTCAACGAGTTAGACGTTCTTGCGACGCTGCAAAGGAGATTGAGGGCTCTACCGGTCGATCTCGAGCTATACTTTCAGCACATACTCGACCAGCTAGACCGGTTCTATCAAGAAAAGACGGCTATGGCGCTTCTTGTTGCGGTTACGGCAAGGAGCTCACCGCCCGCTGACGTAGTTTACGGCATAGAGAACGGCACGGAGTGGGCGCAATTGCCCCGGATGGCAGAGATACAGGCAATAGATCAACCCCAGCGCGAAAACCTTCGATTAAGCGTGGAATATCTCCTAAATAAGTGGTGTCGTGACCTGCTGGGGATCTCGAGGTATTCCGACTATGGCCGAGTGGAGTTCCTCCACCGTACCGTGAGAGACTTCTTGTGTTCTGAGACGATTTGGAGACTGCTTGAAAGGCGAGCTGGAAGAGGCTTCAACCCGCGTCTCCTGCTGTGCCGAGCGTTTTTAGCCCAGGTACTGTATCACGTGTACATCTCGCAAGACCAGAACACTTCGTCAAAGCCCAGTCACAACTTTAGGCATGTCATTCTTCGGATCGTGTATTATGCCGTCGAGTGCGAGAGATACGACGGTGCTAGTCCTGTTCACGAGCTCGAGGAACTTGACCGTCTAGGCACTCGGCTATATTCTAGAAAGTGGACGATGAAGGTCTGGATAGACCCTCCTATAGAGGACTTCCTACCAGTGGCAGTGGCGTGCGACCTGAAGCTGTATGTGCAACTGACGCTTCAGCAGCAGCCAAAGAAGCTATTCACTAAGCAGTCCGCCATGCCCCTGATCCATTGGGCATCTATCAATGGATTAGAAGAGTTCCCCTCGCTTCCCGATCAGCATGTTGGTATGGTCAAGATGCTCAGAGAGCAGGCGGTGGAATATGGTAAGAACTATGTACCTAAGAAACACAAGCTCGCACGCCTCTTTGGTTCGTCAAGGCACTTATCTGCTCAAGAAGAGTTGCAGCGCAAAATAAACGGCTGAAACGTACCACCTCAATACACAGAAGACTCCTAGTTCTTTTACTATTATCCCCAGCTAAGACGAGATAGCTTCTAATTTACGTAGCGTAGCGATCTCTGAAATTTACGGGTCTGGTTTGAATATTATTAGGTCACCACGTAAGGTAATTTATCAGCGCGAGTCGAGATTTAGTATCGAGATTCTATTAATGCTTATCTAGCTGCCCCAGACAACAAACTCTATGATCTACATCATACTTTAGGGCACACGCAATGGGCAGTGGTAGTAGTAGTAGGCATATTGGGGGAGCGTAAGCCGTATGGGCTAGCCAGCGAGCTGATGGCGAGGCGAGCGGCCTCATTGTCGGTATAGCGCATCGCTAGCAGCGCGATAACGGGGCAAAGACTAGCCTGAAACAGCCGATACCATAGAAATAGTGAAAGCAGAAGAAGGGAGGGAGGGAGGGGATTACTTTAAAGGCGGTGATATAAGGAGGTGGACGGGTGCATTCTCGTCGTATTCGGTGCGTAAGTGCCTTGAGGTTGTGCGGTGTAGCCTTTTAGAACCACTTAGTAATCGTGTCGTATCTATATATGTATTGACGATACGCGCCTCTATAATCAGGTGGAAGTGGAGTCATAGTATGCAATCTAATCATCTCTAGAGATTTCTTCATGGATACTCCGTAGAATGAACTTTATCTACGTATCTATTTGAATGCCCACTCGGCACCAGTACTTCTGGATAGGGACCGTTGGCCAAATCAAATCAATGGATTTCGAGGTACTCCGTTTCCCCCTTGTTTCTCACCCAATTAGGCCCTTGTTAGATGTACTACTAGAACGATCGTTACTAGCTAAATACATATATATGCTAATAAAGAGCTAGTAATGATGCGTTTAGATGATGTAACTGATCAACACAAGGGGAATGTGGAACTACCGGGGGGCCCATGAATGTATTGGTGCCGAGTGGGCATTCAAATAGATACCTTAGGAGGTAGGAGAGGCAGATCAGGACCTTGAATACTGCTTAGACACCCGAAGTTTCACATCCCTCTAAAGTTGATCAGCTACATCACCTAAACGCATCGTTACTAGTTTTTTATTAGCATATATGTATTTAGCTAGTAACAAGAGTTTTGGTAGTACATCTAACATAAGTATAATTACTTAAATAGGTGTGAGGCAAGGAAGAAAATTTGGCAAACAGTCCTTGTCTAAGTTAGGTAGTTTCCTTGGCAAGTACTTGACTACCTAGTAAGTACTAGTGCAAGAGGTATTCGAAATAAATAACGCCTAGAATAATTGTTACTTGCTTAAATGTATAAGTATGCTATTAAAACACCGCTATCTATTTTACGCATAAACAATAGGTATTTTAGGTTAAAAGGATTGCTGTTAAGTAGGTAAGCGATAGGTTTTACTGTTTTGTAGTTGTTGGCTCTGAAATAACTGTCGGATGTCCCCGAGATACGCTAATGGTCTATCTAGGTATCTGCTAGGTACCTAGCTCTTGCGCTAGTTGACCTTCGGGCTTAGATAACTAGCGCTAGCTCTGAGCGGAATTTCCCTGGCTGTGCCTGGTTCCCGGCAGGAATCCATGTCAGAATCCCAAAGTCTGCCCAAAGTAGAGCTAGTACGTTACAAATAAGCGTAGTGTTATGCTGGATGATGTATGATTATACCTGGATGATCTGCGTGAGGTACCTACAGTACTTATATACCTACGTATTAGTCACTAGGGAGTCGGTGGCGACTCGATTCTGCAAGGTACAGAAGTCTAGACAGTCAAACCTGACCTATAGAGCCAACCTAAGCTTGAACATGACAAGGGTGGGTAGTGGCGTGTGGCACTAACTAACCCATAAATCGAGGCACCTAGGGCTGCCACCCTTCATAGCTGGAGACTCTCCCCCGCCACCTCCATTCGGGACTACCTACATAGTACATACTGTAGTAGGTAGGACGCGCTTCTAGGACCATGGGTGTTAATATCGATTTAAATGCGTATTTGAAGCTTCTGTACCTGTTTACTGATAAAATCAAACATTGTAAATTTTTTAGCTATAAATAGCTATGAAACAAAGCGTTAGAGATGAACACGATTGTACAGCATACGACTTAGACAAACTGTTCGTTGTTTTGCTGTTGAATCAATTTACTTTTTGGTACTTCTAGTGGGCGGATTGTGGCTTTGGTCCTTGCAACTGCGATGAGTCGAACTAGCGTGGCAGGTGAGTGTCTCCAGCTATGAAAGGTGGCAGCTCTAGGTGGGCTCAGCAGAAGACCGTAGGTCAACTTACCATTTACGTAGCGGCGATCATCTGCTTATGCATCCGTAAACCCACGTCTTGGCCGGGTTGCATTCTGATATCAAGCCTCAGTGAGTAAAATAAGGCAAGACTACGACTCTCCGATCTCTAAGATGACTTTTTGTGTATATATATCTACGAGAGGACCACCCCATTACGAGCTACCATGGAATTCGTTCAATATGCATACGGGAGCAGTCTTATTTCCTTACCATCCGCTCTACTACTTATCACTCAAAATCCCGTCTCGAGTGAAGCACTGAGCCTACACACCTTTAGAAGACTTCCTATCTACGGAACCGTCTTGCCAAAAATCTCGTTCCCTCCCACAAAAAATGGACTCGGCCCTATTTGGCGCGTATAAGCACCTGAACCCCACTAAACCATGCGTTTTGCAAGCGCATCAGCCGTACCAGGTAGTCATCGCACCGGAACTGGCAGCCCCAGTCCATGACGTCTCGCCCGAAGATGCGAAAAGCGTCTTCAATCCGGATAAAGATGACGGCAGCGATTATTCAACCATTGTGGGCCTCTCCGACCTAACGGGAATTTTCGGCCAAGACGCCATTTATAATGAAACCGACAAGAGGAAGGACCAAGGGGTAGAGAAACCCTCTACTACCAACGACAGCGTTAGCCTATTATGGGCCAACCGCACGGGGGAGCTACCGATTGACGAGTGCCACCCTGGTTTCAAGCAACAAGCTAAGGGTGACGGGCGCTCAGGCGAACTTACCTTGGCCGCTACTCTGGATGGTGGTACACCCATTGTCCCTTCGGTTGCTCCTCCTGCTTGCGGCGTTAATCTCGCTGCGTCAGGCATTCTTCCACCCTTGGAGGAGACGCCGAAGGGAACACCCATTACCCCCATCCGCCCTACCTCTGGAGATGTTCTCGGTGTGCAAGAATGTACCGTGGCGCCAGGGGAAGGCTGCTATCGCTGTCTGACTCAGAAATATACTAGCGGCGCTGCCTGTATCCGGATAGGGCATAATGGATCAATCCCACGCTGGGTAAACGGTTCGACCGTCAAGTACATCATTTGTGGTAGAAGCTTCACGAGCCATCGGCTCGCTAGTCTCACTACAAACAAGATGGTCGAGGCGACTTCTATGTGGCAGGGCATCGGTGTGAGATTCGAGCTCACAAACTGCAACGACGGGGCCACCTTTCAGGTAGTGTACCGCAGTCTGCCAAAGGACGGTCCCACCGATGTTTGCGCGGAATCCTTCTTCCCCCAACATGAACGTGGCACTCTATTCGTATACGAACTCGCTCTAGCTGGGAAGAACATTGAATCCTTGGCTAACATTCTAACCCATGAAATTGGACACATTCTCGGCCTGCGCCACGAGTTTGCTAGTGACGTTGTCTGTGAGGGGAGTGAGAGCACTAGGGAGCAAGGGTCAGTGCTCTGGGGAGCGAGGAACAAAAACTCGGTCATGAATTATTTCCCCTACCCGAAGGACTTCATCATCCAACAGCAAGATCTTGACGAGCTGAAATCATTCTACGATTTCACCGGGAAAGTGTATAAAGGACTAGCAATCCGAGAGTTCAAACCGCGTACGACCTGTTCTGAGGGCAGAGAGGCAAGCGAAGAAGACAGCAACGTGAAGACGACATCGAAAGGAAAAGAAGACCGTGGAGAGGAAGGCGTCACCGATGAGGGTTTCAACCCGGAGGAAACGGGTTCTTAGATCAAATCTTGCCCAAGGGCAGTCATAGGCGACAAACTAGTCCTAAAGGATGCATGTTTTCTTTCTTAAAAATGTGCTTTAGTAAATGACTTATAGTGTTCAAGGCTGGGATAAACACTGCAATCAAATCTATATCATCTAGGTCGATCAATACTAGCGTTCAGATCTTGCGTATCGGGCAGCTCCTTGGCATAGCATCTAAACAAATATTTAGATAGAGTGGAAGTAGAAGGATTTGGGTGGGGTTTTAGCTGCCTTTCTTTAGTAGGGCCAGCCTGTGGCCGTAAACGCTATCGGTCTAGGCGACTAGGCACTATCTTTATTCATCCATCGGCGTAATTAAATACTTCTGTAGTCACTGGCTTAACCCAACTTAGATATAACAAGTCTTGGAATGTATTTCTTATTCTTAAGATTTGTACTAATTGGAGACTCTATTGTCTAGGCTAGATCTAGATGCCGTGAGACGTGGCATATGCATGTATAGTTGTGGAGAATTGTCTTAAACCTGTGGCTTTAAGACAATGTTGTCGATTAATCGAACGGCAGGCCCGCCGCTGTGACCGAGATCCTCTCCGGGCTGTGGCGATTCCACGGGAAGCATCTTGACCGCCCCGCTTAGTATTCCACCAACTTTCGGGTCGACCTCTGTCACCTCCTCCATCGTCGCGGGGTCGGCGAGGGATATGTAGTCGAGTTCGAACTTAACTCTCTGCTCAGGACCGAGAGCCAGCTGTTTGTTTAATGTGTCCGTAACCACAGAGTTAGCGGCTCTGAGGATATCTTCCCGATCAAAGGTCCCGGCCGAATACCGCTCCTCGGCAGCTCTCAGAGCGCGGCTGAGCACTGTGGCGACCTTGCGGCGCCGCTCGCCGAGGTAGACGTTCCGTGAGCTCAGCGCAAGGCCATCCGGTTCTCTACTTGTCTCGACGATGACGAGGTCTATCGGCAGCATGAAATCCTTGATCATGTTGCGCATCACGACCGACTGCTGCACGTCCTTCTGACCGAAAAACACCTTCTCGGGCTGCACGATGTTGAACAGCTTCATGCAGACTGTCGCGACACCGCGAAAGAAAGTCGGGCGAGTGCGGCCCTCAAGCAACTCGCTGATGGGGGTCATGACGACAAAGCTGCCCTTCGAATCCACCTCTTGACCGGGAAATCCAGAAGGGTACATCTCGTCGGTAGTAGGCGAGAAGATAGCGCTGATGCGCCCCAAGTTCCCGCCGTCGCCCGCCAGCTCCCGGTCCAGTTCGGCAAGGGTCTTGCAGTCAGAATCCCATGTTACCGGGTATGAGGCGAGGTCCTCTTTGATACCGAACTGTGCCGGGTTCACGTATATGCTTACAACGACGTGGTGCGACTCACGCGCGGCGCGGCGGATGAGCGAGAGATGGCCGTCGTGAAGAGCGCCCATAGTTGGGACAAGACTGACGATGCGGTGGTCAAGGACATGTGGCTTTCGCCATTTCCGCACGGCGTCGACAGTCCGGAGGACCTTGATACTGGTCGAGGGAATGGTCTCGAGAGTCCGCCGTCCCGCCGGGTTGATCGCGTGCGCCCGAGGGGCAGTCCAGGCACGCGACCCCGCGAGGCGACGAATTGTAGGTGCAATCATGGTCGCAATGCCGGTACAGCCCTTCGAGGGTATATGGCTTCTACGAACACGCAAGATGAGGTATTTATTGGGCCAGTAGAGGCCATCGTGGTGACTCAATGGCGGATTGAAAAAGATAAGCGAGAGTATGAGCCATGATGCTTTCTACTGCGTATGTTTGATCAGTTATAAAAAAGACGCTAGGCTAGGTAGGGGCACAGACCATCCAACCACCTATTCTTCAGCGCGTAGCGCATCTCACCTCACCTCATGCGACGTCATTTTCAGGGACTGTGGGGGTGGAGGGACGGAATGGCGTTTTAGCATAGGTCCCTTGGCATTCACTTATCCGGGTAACTGTCCGGGGGTGCTCTAACATTATCCAACCAACGATGCCCCACCACCATAGCTTAGCTACATGTCGCAAAGCTGTACCTCCCGCAATTCATTACAGCTACTTACATTGGGATATTGAGTTGTGTCACAGTTCGCACCCAGAGTTAGGATTGGTAACACTCGATCGTCCATATACAATCAATTCCTTTCCGAATGGGTCTTATGTACATATGATACACATGTTGAGTGAGTACCAACGTAAGTAGATCCAACAGGATCAAACCACTTTATGCCGACGCCTTTCACCGGTACTTCATAGCAGCTTGACAATCGCTTGTCCTGTCCTAGCTATCATAACACAGCACACACCACGACGATGACGACGACTTCACTCCGCGCGCTTCTGTTTCTGGCGGTCCCATTTTTTCCCCCGGCATATGCGGCGACTCCTGCCCGCTATGCGCAGGAGCAAATTGCGCTGGGCGATGATACGACCAACTACCAGGCAGCCTGCCCTGACTATACCCAGTACTCAGCGTATTCTCAGTGAGTTGTATCCGTTCCCCTACAATTGAAGTATGACTTTCCGCAAGGCCTCTCCATTGACTTGTATATCACTCTCCACAGTCGCCCTCTAAGCGAAGGTCCTCTCGAGTTGCCGTACCAAAGACCGCACCCAAAGTGTCGGACGTTCCATTCAGATGCCATAGAGAAGGTCATTGACGATGTCGTTTCCCGAATGAAAGACCCCGACCTCGCGCGATTATTCGAGAATACATTCCCAGTCAGTGCGCACCTGTAATCGTCCGGTGCCGCCGGTTGTTACGTAACTGACACAATCTTATACCGATAGTCTACGACAGATACGACTGTCAAGTTCCATACGAGCGGATCGGATACAAAACAGAATACCGACGCATACGACGAGGGACAGTGGCAGGGGCCGCACTCATTTATCATTACTGGTAATAGACTCCCCTTTGCTCGACGTTTTAGACGACGATGTATTGTTGTTCCCCGGCTAATGCCGCTCTAGGAGACATCATCGCCGAATGGCTTCGAGACTCGACGAACCAATTGTCCCCTTACCAGGCCCTCGCGAAGAAAGACCCCAATATATATCAGCTGATCCTCGGTGCTATCAATACCCAATCCGAATTCGTCATCGAGTCGCCGTATTGCAACGCCTTTCAACCACCGCCCATCAGCAACTTACCCATCACCAGTAATGGCCAGGACGATATTGTACATCCCGCATACGAGCCATCCTTCGTCTTCGAATGCAAATATGAGCTGGATTCTCTTGCCCACTTTCTTGCTTTAGGCAACGATTTCAATGAGCATAGTGGTTCCAAAGAGTTCCTCACACCGCGGTGGTATCAAGCATTACAGACCCTACTGAATGTCCTGGAAGAACAGTCAGAGCCTACTTTCAACCCGGAGACCGGCCGATACCGTAGAAATCAGTACACCTTCAGCCGGACCACGAATATAGGTACGGAGACATTAAGTTTGAACGGAGTGGGTAATCCCCTAAACGGCGGCACCGGCTTGATACGGTCGGCATTTAGGCCGAGTGACGATGCCACCATCTTAGGATTCTTCATCCCTGCCAACGCCCAGATGTCCATGGAACTACAACGAACGGCCAAGATACTCAAAGACGTCGGCAAGGACAAATTGGCGCAAACAGTAGACGAGTGGAGTCAGAGGATCAAGAAGGGCATCTGGGAGCATGGTGTCGTTGAACATCGCCAGTTCGGAAAAGTCTTTGCCTACGAAGTGGACGGCTATGGATCATCTATCCTCATGGATGATGCGAATTACCCGTCTCTTCTAGCGCTACCGCTCATGAGTTTCGTGGATGTAAACGACGAGACGTATCAGAACACAAGGCGCATGCTACTGTCGAAGTCTTCTAATCCCTATTATCTTAAGGGCAGGGATTTCCATGGTATTGGAGGTAAGCCAGCCAATTATGGCTCAAGTGACATGGTTGAGGCTAACATGGTTATAGGGCCCCATATCGGCCTCATGAATGCATGGCCCATGAGTCTACTCGTCCAAGCCCGCACATCGGACGACGATGAGGAGATCACGGAGTGCATTGACCTTGTTCTACGCTCTAGCAAGCTTGGCTTGATCCATGAAAGCGTTGACGTTAACATGATAGGCTCCTATACGAGTGAGTAGACACATCTATGGTATATAATCATCCGGCTAACATGAGAATGTAGGGAGTTGGTTTGCATGTAAGTCGCGAAATCGCAATCGGTAAGAACTTTTTCAACTGGAATCTAGCTAACCTATTGCCTTCTTACAGGGGCTAACGGGGTCTTCGCTTCGACAATTCTCGATCTCGCAAAACGTAAGCCGCATTTGATATTTACTGATCCAACACCGTATGACGTCGCAGGTGCATGAACAAGGGTGACGGCGCAAATGATTTTAGGCTAGCGAACCCCCAGCATTATACCCATTAAGTAACAGTGACGCGGTATGAAAAAATATTATAGATTAACACAGAGAGCGAAAATGTGTTTCAACGCTGTGATGTGTGTATTTCAACCCTCAATTGTCACTTCTCTAGTCGACAATCCCTAAAAGCCCGCGATCTCGAGACTTGCAGGCCGCTATGATCGGAGGTCAATTTAACCTCAAGACCCCACATAGGCTAGTATGTGGGTGGTAAACTAGAATGAATGACTCCTCATGACCATGATCAGGCTCACCACATTTAAGCAAGGATGCATATCTACATCAATACTGAAATCGTGCATTAGCGGTAGCTACCAGAGCAGACAAGCTATTAGATGTTGTATCACGTCAGGCAGACCCCGCTACGGCACAGCTATCGCCAGGTCTATTCACACTCCGACTCTATCCATTAGCACAGCAACGATGACTGCCGGCCAATCAATGTCGGGACCAAACGAGGGGAATGAAATGCTAAACGAAGAGTTACAAAAAGACACGGGCACGATGAGAAACAAGAAGCCCATCAATCTCCTCCGCGGCTGGCCTTCCACCTCGCTGCTACCTGCGGCGGCCCTGCGCGCGGCCTCGCAGACGGCGCTCTCGGACCCGGCGATCTGGGCCCCGGGTCTCGAGTATGGGCCCGACCCGGGATACCAGCCGCTTAGGGAGGCACTGGAATATTGGCTGGGGAAGTTTTATAGTAGTGTTCTCCCCGTCATGCCGGACACTGCTACCACGGGGGTAAGTGAGGACGGCAAGGCGGCAGAGAAAGAAGCAGATCGCATAACTATCACGGGCGGCGCGTCGCAGAGCCTAGCGTGTATCCTGCAGTCGTTCACCGACCCGGCGCGCACCCTCGCCATCTGGATCGTGGCGCCGTGCTACTTCCTCGCATGCCCCATCTTTGCCGACGCGGGGTTCACGGGCCGTATGCGCGCCGTGCCGGAGGATGAGGAGGGGGTTGATGTCGAGGTTTTGGAGCGTAAGATGTGCGCGCTAGAGAAGGAGCAGCGAGGAAGAAGCGATGATGGTAGTGGGAGTTACAAAGACCCCGATCCGTACAGGAAGATCTACCGCCACGTCGTGTACTGCGTGCCGGCGTTCTCGAATCCGAGCGGCCGCACCATGACGCTTGCGCGGCGACAGGGGCTAGTCGAAGTCGCGAGACGCCACGACACCCTCATCATCTGCGACGATGTCTATGATATGCTGCAATGGCATATCCTACCTAATAATCCATCTTCTTCATTACAACCACCGCAATCCCCCAATCTAAACAAAGCCCTCCTCCCCCGTGTCGCGGATCTCGATTTCGCAGCGGGCCGTTCGCCGCACGACCCAGAGGGCAAGCATTTCGGCCACGCGGTGTCGAACGGGTCCTTCAGCAAGCTCGTGGCGCCGGGCACGCGCACGGGCTGGACGTTCTCAACGGCCGACTTTGCCTACGGTCTGTCACAGACCGGGTCTACGCGCTCCGGCGGCGCCGCGTCGCAGCTTGCCGCTACTATTGTCTGCGAGCTGCTGCTGACGAAGACCAAAGGGGAAGAGGAGTGCCTCCTCGACACACACATCCGCCACACGCTCCTCCCGTCCTACGCCCGACGCCACGCCGTCCTCATGCGCACGGTGCGAGCCGAGCTCGTGCCGCTCGGCGTGCGCGTGCTCGAGGGCAGTCTGTGCGGGCAGGACGGGGTGTACGGGGGCTATTTCGTGTGGATGACGCTGCCTAGCGAAACCGAGACGGTACTGGGGAAAAGAACATGGCCTATAGCCCAAGCCATAGCAGACCGGTGTCGCGCGGACGAGGACCTGATGATTGGCAACGGGGAGCTGTTCGCAGTACATGGCGACGAGGAAGCGATTCGCTTCGACAACGCCATCCGGCTGTGCTTTGCGTGGCTGGACGAGGAGGATCTTGTGGATGGGGTTAAGAGGCTAGGGAGGGTGATAGGGAAGATGTTGTTTGAGGGGCCTGAGAGCTGGGTGGTGAAGAATAGGGGGATGGATAACGTGGACGAGGCAAAGTGAAAACGGAATTCACAACCTATGTTTCTGATACATGTTGACAATACTAAAAGGGGTACCATCAAGTATAATATGGGCACAGGGACATTCATATCGAAAAAATCGTGCATCATACATTGATATGTGTTGGGTATCTATTTTGAAACAAAAGCCGCTCGCTCATTTAAGTGACACAGGCAGCAACATGGAGAGCCACCCAGATCTAACACAGTACAAGCCCAGAAGATTGATTGATTACCAGCCCCACGTCCGTGTCGAGGCCGTGAAAACGGGGGGTTTCCATTGAATATTCTCCGGACTAATGTACCGCTTCTTCTTCATCTTGGCCTTCTCTCGCTGCTGAATCATCGACTCTGGTATGACGAGCTTGTGCTCCCCCTTGTGGTACACCTGCATCTTCAAGGCTTGCAATGTGTGTTCGACGTCCTGCGTCGTCATCGCCAGCGAAGTCGAGATAAGCTCGATGCTCGACTTCTCGTCGCGCTCGTTCATGTCTAGTAGGAGGTCTATAATGTTCTCGGACCAGTACTGCCGGTAGCTGAGAAGTCCCAGATCCGAGAGGGGCTTTTCGGGAGACCCGAGCTTGTTCTCGATCTTGGAGAGCTCGTAGGAGAACTGGATCAGTAATCGACCAAACCCTTTCCTCTGGTATTGAGGGAGGGTTAGGATACACGCGACGTTGTACCCGTCCGCGCTCTCCTTCTCCTTGGAGAAGTACCCTACGAGATGGTGACCTTTCTCGGTCTTTTGTGTCATCACGTAGAACAAGAACGGATCTACATCGTAGTAGAGCGTTTTATGGTCAAGGAACATTTTGGAGAGAAGACACAGGTTACGACACCACGTGCGCTGCCGGCGGCCATCTATCTCGAAGAAAGACACATAATCATCGCGGTAGATCTCATTCCCAGGCGGGTGCTGCAAGCTGCACTTTTGGCGGTGCCTTGTGAAGGATTTCTTGTCGCCATAATAGCTCAGACAGAACTCACATATGAATATGACATCCTCTTGCGTGAAGGACTCCGGATACGGGGAGAAGTACCACGGGAACAGATCAAACTCGCCGAACTGGACCTTCGATATGTTTCGTATTCGAGCGAGTTCGGTCGGATTCTGCGTCATGGAACCACCCGTCCGCAACTTCTCAATCTCCGCCTCTCTACTGAACTCCGTCTCTTTCTTGGCGGTGGGGGTCTGTTCATCTTCATCGACATCCATCTCATCGCCTCCAACCGCAGGCGTCCCCGTGGACTTCTGCTCCAGATCTCTGGGCGTCGAGGGCGCTTTAGAGGGTGGTTGCGTTTCAGACACCTCGGGCCACGGGTGAGGCGTGACGGTCTCTGACGCGACAGACTGTTCTCTCTTACTGGGGCGTTTCTGCGCTTTGCTCGGGGGGGCCTTCTTCTTCGACACGGTCGTACTCTTGCTTTTGCCGTCCTTCTGCTTGTCCTTGTCGGGGTTCGGCCACTCGACGTCCTGGTCGAAGTCTATGCGCTTGGCGGGGACCCATTCGTCGAGACGCTTGTTGAAGTTGTCGAAGTTGCAGTAGAATTGCCGCCCGCTCTTCGTGTCTTTGATGCTCAGGATTTCGGCGCGACGGGCCTGTCCGTTCTTCTCGACCATGGCGATGCATCCCACTCCAAGCGTCTCGATCGTCGCCCGACTTTTCTGTCGCGGCCCCTCGGGGCCGACAGACGCCTCCCCATTTAGGGCGCTGGGACTCATGATGAAATTTGGACGATGACGCGTTCGTTTTGATGGAATTTGGTTGTGATGGTTTGCGAGTGATGATGATGGAGGCGCGGAAAAATTAGGTGGGTAATGCAGTGAGTAGAGGGGCAAAATACAGTGCAGAGAGAGGCGAGAAATACAGTACCGAACACACATGTATACTGTACGATCACACTGTGGGCCAGATTTCAGCGTCAACAAAATAAAATCAAAAATTCTGGCGTGTCTTCCTCACCAAGGAGTCGGGGCCGCTGTTGATGGCAAAAACAAAGTAGAAGTTTGTTATATAAAAAAAAAAAAAACCCATAGCGAGCCTGATTTCGAATTCCTATCGCCTAACGCCTATGCTCCAGACACCCGAATAGCTCAATCCAAATCAAGCCATCACTGAGTAATCGATCTCATTGCTTCATCTTGCAGACTCCTCCGAACCCGGGGTAGTTGAGTGTATCTAGAGGACATAGTCAGCATATCTTCGTTCTTACTGAAAGCAAAAGCTATTCTCGAACCTCTTCAGCAAATGCGATCCATTCCTCCATTCCTCGCACATAAGGATCCACGGTAGAATCGCTCGTAGACTCGTGGCCCCAGACTACCAATTCATCGAAGGCCGCCTTGCCCTTCATCGCCCCAACCTTGAGCTTATCTTCCGCGTTTTCCATAACCTCGACATCCTCATCCTGGTTCGTTGATGTGTCGGGCTCGGCGTCGGTCTGCTCGACGACCATGCCCCGATACCCTTCTGGTAGCTTCAGAGCTTTTCCATGAAGCTTTCTGCCTCGTAAATAGGCAGTCTGCGAGCCATCTGATTCGCAACAATTTGGTCAGACTATTACACCTAACTCTTCTAACTTGAGTTGGGTCACTCACCTTGGGTCTTGGCGGGATTCCAGAATGTGTCGGACGGGTTCACGTCTCCCTCATGATGGATTCGGCAGGGCAGCAAGTTTACTGTGGCTTTTCCTAGTTCAGAAGCACCAGAGTCTACCGTGAATAACGGCGGAGGCATTTTGATCTGTGAAATTTACAAAGAGTCGTTATGGGGAGGTAGTCAGTCAAGTAATGAATCCAGACGCGTCAAGATACCGCGTTTAATTGGATTGGCTTAGACGCAAGAAGTGGATCGTTTTACTGAATATACATCTTTACTTATTGCATACACCACATAGTTGTATTCCCGTCATTAGGCTACCTAGGTACCTTCCAATATCCTCCTTTGTTCATTGATCAGCCCGATATCTCTCAGTCGACTAGACCGAGTCCAAATTATTCTCTACAATGTTAAATCTAACGATGAATCTATGCCACCCCGTCGTCCCCGTCGGCTAGACCAGCAACAGCAATTGGTGAAACCAAGCTTTCCGTCCATCAACACATGACTCCCAAGATCTCACTCCATTTTTCAATGGCAGCTTCATCGGCGGCTTTCTTTGCAGCCTCATCTGCCACTGTGTTCCACTCTCTAGGGATTCGCCAGAATTGGACAGAAACCCCCATGCTATGCCATTTCTCAACTTCGCCTAGTAGCATCTCCCACAAGTCCTTGTTCTTTACCTCGGTATTGTCGCCCTTCCGCCAGCCTTTCTCAATCCATGTCTTAGCCCACTGCGTTGTTCGAAGTTAGCTATTGCCGTCTCAAACGTGTGCCGGACGCGATCAGAAGCGTGAGGAGCCTCCAATACGCAGCTGTAGCTAGAATAGGATACGCCTACTGTAGCTAGCCAAGGTGAAAACGTAATCAGAAGTAGCTTACTGTGGTTGAACCCAGAGTCACGTATTCCGAGTCCGTGGCGATGACAATGGTCTTGAAGCCCTCGCCGTCCCAGGCTCGAAATCGGAGGGCGGCAATGACGGCGCGCAGCTCAGCTCGGTTGCTAGTTTGAATGCCAGGGTCGCCAAATGGCCCTTCATTCTCTAGACGTCTGGACGCCATGGCTGGTCCGTTCCCGGAACCGGGGCCAAATACGAACGCCCAGCCAGCTTTCGGGTTCGGTTGCCCATTGTTGAGACACGCGCCATCGGTCAGGATGAGAAGTTTTCGGGGATCATCGCGGCACGTGTATCTTTATCGCCAGGCGTTAGTCGTTTCTAATTCCATAACATTTTGAGTGGGTTTGAGGAGAATTCCCCCGGCTACACTGCAGTCCTCTTACCTAGGGGGACGTGTCCGGGCCTCCGTACGGGGAAAAAGCTCACCCGGTCTGATCAGAGCCGAGGGCGGAGTGAATTCGGTAGGGAACACGCGACCAGTACCGCGACGACGAGCCAAATAAGGATTACTATCGAGCGGATCAGGGATATCCCGTTCATCACCCTCATCCTCGTATAATCGACGGCATGTACCCATGTGAGCTGGAGGAGGACCGGAGGCAGATGGAGCTTCTTGGTAAGAGGATCTATCCGCCTGGGTACGTGGGCGGCCCACGAAAGGAGGATCACCGTATCTGGATCGAAACCGCGCTTTCGCACCAGAGCTCAGATTCAGATACATGTCCATGATCTCGATGTCAAACACATCATCTTCATCCTCTTCTTCATCTTCATCCATATCCACATCATCATACTCGTCTTCATCTTCATCTTCATCTTCGTCATCACCCAAGATGTCGTCCATGAAGCTATAATCTGAGCAACACTTTCCGCAGGTGACAAAGCCATGCGGGCCGCAGACAAGTCGGCCATTAGGCAGTTCGCAAGGTCCCTCCTCGTCGTCACTGCTGCTTTCACCCAGGGGGATGAGGCCCTGGGCAAGGTACCAGCCACGGGGCATTGTATATTTGTTTGGTTGATGGGGAGAGTAAAGTGTTTGATGGTGCAGGTGTCGCAGAGTAATGAGATAGGAAGATTAGGTACGGGAATTGAGATGGCGGTGACAATATGTAGCGTACGGGAAGGTATAAGGCCTTGCGTTTGTGCAGGCTAGCCACCTTACCGTGGTCATACCTATAGTAGTTTAGGTCGGGTTCTGCCACAGAACTCAGAGCTCACTTAACTAAGGTAAGTACCCAGGTAGGTAGACCTTTCGGCTGACCCTCGTCCCCTGCTGCTTTATCTAGTTTAGCGCGCCCTATTTTCTACCTATTTCGGTAGCTAGACCAAATCGAAAGATCCGTTGCTTAGTGGAGCCACAAGGGCTGGCTAAGCCTGTAAAAAGTATCGCAGTATCCCTTTAACTACCCACTCGGCACCAGTACTTTCTTCAACTCCCTGTTAGTCCCACACTCCCCTCGTGTAGATCAGTTACATCATCTAAACGCATCATTACCAGCCTTTTACTAGCATATATATGTACTTAGCTAGTAACGATTATCTTAGCAGTACATTTAACAAGGGTATAATTAGGTGAGATCCGGGGGGGCAAGCGAAGTATCGCATTATCCATTGATTTTACTGGCTAACTGCCCTGGCCGCAAAGTACTGGTGCCGAGTGGGTAGTTAAAGGGATACCTAGGTACGTAGAAACAGCTAGTTGAATCGTACGCATATGTTCGAAGCTACATCGGAGTATTAATGTTTCAGCGTTCTAATGCTGTAAGTAAATAGGCTCCGATTGAATAGTTCAAGTAGATCTAAGTGAGTTGGTAAGTTTATACTACTTGTACGCTTGTAGATTTACCCCTTTTATTACTCTACAGACAGGGGATGAGGTCCAGCCGAGAGAGGTGGCGGGTTTAGGTGGGCTCAGAATTCAAACATCGGTTGGATCTAGTTTGGAGGGTGCTGCTTCATTTTGTTGTGTTTCTCCCTTTGTTTAAGAGTAAGCACGCCGTTCTATGAGTGCCTTACACATCAGGAAACTTTCAGCCCGTTTTATATGGCTCAACTACACCACGAGGATGAAATATATAACGGTGGGAGCTGACGTGTAGCCTCAGCACAAAAAGAAAAGGATATTGGTAGTCTGAGTCTTGAGGAGGTGTTTGATCGCAATCCCGTCACTCTAGTGTTCCGATCTCGGGCCGAGAAAGCCCGAAACGTACCGAACGTAGCAGAGACTTACGAGTTGCACGCAGCAACGGCTCGTATTAAGTTAGTCTTGGAATCGCGAGGAGCGCCAAGGCTCGGTATCTAAAGCGATCACCGAGACATACATCGCATTGCTATTAATTATTGTGTACAGGAGGGGTTGGCCCCCAGCTTTGAAATGAAAGTATCATTATTTCTATATGCCGATTCCTAGTTTGAGATGGGGTTCGATGCCTATACTATATTAAGTACTTAAAGGTGCCTTAAACTAAAATTGCCACGGCCCCATACATAAGTAACTGCAAACGGTCAAGGCCCCCAATCTTAACAGCATTCTCCTTTTGGTAGTGTCGAGGTTTAGTGTTGCAGTTCTTTTCCATGACAAAAATACTTCCCGGTATTAGTGGCACCTCACTCAATAGTGAAGCTTGAGCTACGTCAGCCATAATACAGCCGTATGATTAATCTTTGGCGTTGTTGTGTACAACGTTGTATCTCCAAGAGTATGCTTACAAACAGCGATATAAGGTCGCCTGATCGGCGATCAATTATAAGGAAAGGCGTGTGGATATCAAAATTGTACAGAGTTGACATGTTACAACTTTTGATCATTACGATGCTTGTGTTCCCCTTTTGTCGTCTTTCCGATCGACCAACTGCTAAAAGTTTTAATCATCTCGCTTCATTGACCAAAAATTGTTCAGTGAGACTTCCCCATTGCTTCATGCTCAAATGATGCTGTAGCTACTTGACTAGAGTGTGGCTGCGTATGCACTTGTAGTAGCATTGTCATCTCACCCATGCCACAACGAGTACAGAGATGACACTACCCAGGAATGATTAGCCAATTAGGAGAAGAATAGGGGGAAGTTATGACGGGTCGAAGAGAAAAGTCCAAGAGCAAGAGAACCGGGACTTGAACTCTGCTCTTTATCTCGCGTTCACGCGGTTTGCTAAGAGGTGCATCATTAAGCCACCCATTGGTTTAGAATACAACAGGGCCATAGATAAATCGCGGCCACGTGGCAGGTAGAGTATAGATGAGTAGTAGTTAGGGGTCAACAGAAAGGTCAAGTTATCCTCAGGTCTCTCTCAGTAGGTGGGAGGTTCCAGGTTCTTATATAATCAGCCACATGAGGCACGCTAGAGTGTTTGAAGCTATCCACTTGCGACCCTACATAGTCTAGTGCCTGATCGTCACTGCATTAGATTATATAAGCTTTAAGATCAAAGCAATAGGTTAGCCAAGCAGCATAGCATCGCGTTATCTGGGCTTGGCGCCTCCAGGAGAAATAAGTTATCTGCTTTACTAGCAGTAACGATTACAAATTATTGCCGCCTTGCCTACCAAGCGGTCAGCCATTCAAAATCTCTGGTGTCATCGATAGCTACCTAACTATGAGCTCGTGTCAAGGGCAACAGCCAGTAAGCAATCTGGCGCTGAGCCGTATGCCTCAGCAACTCCTCGCCGGAAGCCCAGCAGAGGATTGGTCGGGCTTGACCAGTCCTGGACAACGCCGAAAACTGCAAAACCGGCTTAATCAAAGAGCTTATCGTAAGTTGCTAGATATTCCCTCCAACTTTACGGCTCACAACTTCTATCACGCTATGACTGCGTTCATTAACATTATCTACTCTTAGGCCTGAGAAAACAATCTCAACGGCGACATACACGTAGTGACTCTTCAAGTCAAGAAGGTCATTTATTCCTCCTTGACCCCGAGCAGCGCCAGGCGGTCCTACAATTCGCTCGGACTGCCTATGAAAACTATTTGCTCAACACCCCGCAGCCCACGCAACTTGATCTCTTAATCAGACTCAACGTCATCAACGCGCTCGCACAGAATGCCTTGATTCTCGGGTTTGAGCCGGAGGGCTTATGTGCAGATGACCTTGTATCTCCGTTCAACACAAGCGGGCCTGGGTTAGCGTCGTGGAAATTGTGTCCTCCACAACTTCACCCGACGGCGGACCAGTTCAACCTCGTCCATCATCCGTGGCTGGACTTATTCCCTATCCCCGAACTCCGGAACAACTCGATACGAGGGATTGCCGCAGGAGTCATCGACGAAGACGAGCTGTGCCGAGACATCTCTGAGTTGAACCTCGAGGATACAAACTCCTCGTCACTCATCGTCTGGGGCGAGCCCTGGCATATACGTGGCTGGGAGGCCTCCGTGCCGTTCCTTAAAAAATGGGGTTGGCTGGTGAGGGGTAATCGGGAGCTGGTAGCATCTACTAACTTTTGGCGTCGGGCACGTGGTGAGGCTCCAATTACGTGGTAGCACCATGAAGCTGCAAAGCTGTGTTTAGCTAGGAAGCAGATCTTCCCAATCTAAAGCGCATTTGTATTGTTAGTAGTCATTCTGGTACTACCGCAATGATCGAGCAACGCCATAGAAACTCCTGTTTCCTCTAGAATGCTAGCACCATGAACCGGATTCAATCGCCGGGTTGTTATGTTGGACGGTCGATGTATGAGAACCATCCCTGACGCAATCGTTGTTATCGGCTTGACTCGTCGACTCGGATGGTATTCTGGTTGGACAGGCTCTCGGCCTGTCCCCATACCCCACATGTAAGCAGGCTGCATATGGCCCCTGCTAGCGCCAACGTGCTGCCGAAGTCTAAAAGAGGACCCGGGATCCATGCCAGAGACGCTGCCAGGGCACTACCAGGGATTACAACTCTTGGCGCAAACGAAGTTGTTTGCATGCATTGCCACTGTGCATCTATCTACCCAAATCACATACACAAGCCGGTTACTGGGTGCCCAAATTATCTTGACAAAACTGGTGTCACGCGGGGACGGCGGCGTTATTGCAATATTAGCAATAACGGTATATAAGGCTCCACTTATCCGTGACAACTGAGCTAGTCTATCAAGTTGAATCAGATGAACGCGATCGTACAGGTCAACGTGGGACTTGCCTGCACGAGAAGGTATTTCCGATGAATTCGCGCGGGTGGAATCAATGTCTTTCAATGGGTAAAATTTCACAGAATTGACACTCCTTGTGCATGATGTAGCTTGAACCTGAATATGCCGGGCGCGCCATTAACATTACTTAAGTAGTATACATAAGTTAGGGTCTTAAAGCCCAACCCAATGCCAAAAGCCCAAGGACCCTAGTGGAGTCTCCACAGCCCACGGGCGCCCAAATACCCCGGCTCACGTGGGCTTTAGGTTCTTAGCAGCCTATTAGGCTTTTATACTAATCGATGTCCTAATTATATATTGCTTCTTTATAACTTTTATGCCATTTTGAAACTTCTAAATTTTTGGACATTTTGGACAGCTTGGGGGCCCAGGTGGGCGCCCGCCCAACAGAGCCCATGGGTTCTTGGCGGGCGCCCAAGGGTTGGGTTTTGGCAAACCCTATTACATAAGTAACTATGCCTTTGCCACTGTGTATAGCAACTATCTTCTACAAAGAGATACACCACCACCTACGACAGCCCTCCATTTGATTAGGTAAGTCATCTGCCACGCCAAGCTATAGTCGGATAACAACCTTGGTCTCTAAATGGTCGTTAAATCGAGTATAGTACTCGGGAGCATCTTCGATGTCGATAATGGCACTGATGATATAGCTGGGACGAGCGCGGCCTGACTGGATCAATGGAATAAGCTCCTGCGCAATGCCGTCTAGGGGCAAGGCGATGCCACCATTAATTGCGACGGATTTGGAGAACGCCTGCCCGTAATCTATCGTGTTGTTACCGTGGTAAAGCCCAACAACACCAATACCCCCGTTCAACGCAACAACTTCCAGCACCTGGCGAAGAACAATGGAACTGTCCTGCTGACCTGTGCTGTTGACAGCCTCGTAGCCGACACAATCTACAACACGACGCACACCATCAGGCTCCAGAGCGAGTATCTGCTCAACAGGATCTGAGGAGTTGAAATTTATTGGAATGGCACCCACATGATTGGCGGCAAGATCGAGGCGACGCTGGTCATGATCGACAATGTAGACCTTGGAGGCGCCCCGGAGTTGAGCAGAGTAAGCTGCGAGTTGGCCAACGGGACCAGCACCGAATATGGCAACGGTATCACCGCTTTCCATGCCGGACCAAGTAACACCTATCCAAGCCGTTGAAAAGATGTCCGATACGAAAAGATAATCGAGCAAGGTCTCGAAGCTTGTACTCTCGTTTACGGGGACGGGGATAAGCGAGTGGTCGGCTTGCGGGACTCTATTATATTCGGCTGAAAACTGTTGAGTGAAATTATTCAAATGAGTTGGTGCCGTAACAGTTTACTTACTCTGTACACCCAACAACACACTGCCGTCGGCTAGGCCACCGTATCCGAGAGGCGCGTAGTAAACGGGAGGCCCAACTGTAAAATGGCCGGGGTCGGTATTATCAGGAATCACCACGTAGTCACCAACGCTCACATACTCGACGGCATCACCAACCTCGACAACCATGCCGATGGCCTCGTGTCCATAGAGGTATGGGAGATCCGTTGAGCCAGACGGTTCGTGAAAGGTGTGCAAGTCGCTACCACAGATTGCAGAGGCGTTGATTTTGACAATGGCATCAGTACCGTTTATAATGGTTGGTATAGGTCGGTCGATAACGGATACTTCGAATGCTGTGCCCAACTGGGCGACGGCGCGCATGGTGGCCATTGTAGCAATTTGAGACGAATTCAACGTTGGGAAATTTTAGCTGCAAGGAAGCCACCTGAAGAACAATATGCAGCTTGTTCAGAACTGGAGGGGTTTAACAGATTATATACACATCGCCGTCAGTATTTTTCCTCTTCACATAGTTATATACATTGAAAAGGCGATCTCTATCATGTCGTATGAGCTGTGATAGAGCCCTTTGCCCGTCGATCAGCCCATTTACAGACATACAAGGTGACGATGGCCCGGCACCCGGGGATATCCACAGCGGCCACTACTGCCGAGACGGTCCGGTGGGGCCGTGTCAGCAGAGTGCATTAGCGCACATCTTCACAAGTTGCTCACCAGGCACCAACTACTCCGTAGTGACAGTATAGTATGATGTAGACGAGATGAGCTATGGCAAGCCATGAGCGGCTAATGATGCACTGGAGTCGTTGAATCACCGAAAAATACCGAAGTGAACTCCAGTTACGCGTCGCTGTGGCGAGGTCTTTGTCGGTATACACCCTTCTACCGATTGCTAGTCACTTCGAACTTCCCCCCTATTCGTTACATCATGAATTTTCTACATATTTTTAGCCCCGGCCATGTTATCTTGCCGCCGGCAGCGCATGTTCCTAACTAGTACTAGACGTATAGCGTCACTTGTTCTCTCCTAGTATGTTAGTTACGATATTCGTGCTGTCGGTTCCACAGTGGGATTGCTAATGCATCTTGCTGACACTCGTAGTGGGGGCTCTAAACGTCTATTATGACGACGAGAGGCTTGCTCTAT
The DNA here is from genome assembly GCA_022578505.1 of Nemania abortiva. Classification (NCBI taxonomy): domain Eukaryota; kingdom Fungi; phylum Ascomycota; class Sordariomycetes; order Xylariales; family Xylariaceae; genus Nemania; species Nemania abortiva. The sequence continues at coordinate 119,141 of MU392540.1, forward strand.
CGCCTGAGGCCCTGTTGAAAGGCCAAAGATAGATCGTACTAGCGTGCGGCTAGTCGAGTACCATGCAGTAGTAGATAAGCAACTCGCATAAGGGCAGTTCTTTGGAACTTCTAGGCCAGTCTCGCAATAGCGAAGCCTTACTACTTAAGACAGTGGAAAGGTTACCAAGAAGTCCACCCGCGCGAAAGAAAAGACAAACTTGATTTTATCGACCGAATTCGCTGCTAGCATCAACAAGCCAAGATATACTTCTCACTCACTACCTGGCGACGGAGGGGTGATCATCATGGCTGCTGCTCCTATTCCCGTTCCGCTCGGCGACTTCGACTCCAAGGTTTTAGCTGGTAAGACGGCAATAGTCACCGGAGGTAAGCAACCGTTACCTCATCTTTGTGCGCACACGGCACATATTAATTCTAGCTGTATATATAGGTGCCAGCGGGATTGGACAAGCCTATGTTCGGGCACTTGCCCGTGAAAAGCAAGTTCACACCCTTCCCCAGTCCCACATCGAGATTAATTCTCACCTTTGACGCGTATAGTGTTTACGTAGTCATTGCGGATAGAGATTCCAAGAGCGGGAAGCAATTGGAGCTCGAAGTGCCCCGGTGAGTGTTGGTTCCATAATTCTGAGCTAGAAACGGCCGGGGAGAGAAGAGGGAGATTGTCGTTAACGTGGAAATAGCTCGAAATTCGTGCAGACTGATGTTACCAAATGGGAGGACCAGGCCCGCTTATTCGAAGAAGCGGCCGCCTTCTCACCGACCAAGGCGATTCACTATGTCATCGCCAATGCGGGAATCGCACCTACTGACGAGGTCTTCACATATGAGAGTACGGTCCCTTGTGGCTCTTCGGAGGCCCTCTTATGCCAGCATGAGCTGACACTGATACAGAGGATGGTCCTAAAAAGCCTGACCTTAGTACAATCGACGTAAACCTAGTTGGGGTTTTGTATAGCGCCAAGCTAAGTCTACACTACTTTATCAAACAGAACGGCACGGAGGCCAAGCCAAACCAGGAAGATACCTGCCTCGTCTTAATTGGGTCAGGTGCTGCATTTCTAGATGTTCCCCGTGGCCCCCAGTACCCTGCGACGAAATGGGGAATTCGTGGTATCATGCATTCCATGAGGCGTACCGCCTTCTACTATGGCAGCCGTGTCAATGTCATCTCCCCCTGGTACATTATCCCGATCCTTCAGCAAGAGCGCCCTAGCTAAGCCAACTTTCTAGGTATATTCGAACACCCATTCTCAGCAAGGAAAAATACGACCACGTGGAGAACTCGGGCGTGGAGCTGGCTGAAGCCTCTGATGCCGGAAAAGCGCTAGTGCACTTGCTGAGCGACAAGACGATAAATGGAAGGTCATTCTTCATCTCACCAAGGAAGTGGGGGCCGGAAGGCTATTGCGATCTGGGCTTGGAAGAGTTGCCTCCGAATAAGCTCTTGCAGGAGATTCAGAAGGAGCAGATTCAGTCCTCGCCTATAAAAGATGGGTTATTCATCTGACAAAAGGGCAAGTGATCAAATCATAGCTTGATCCCATAGCTGCCACAAAGTCTTAGGTAGGGAGCTTAAGTTAAGTTTATTTCCAGAAAATAAACTTATACCTATAGAGCTAAGATCCATGGCCCCCCTTCTTTTTAAAGGGAGGGCCTCTACCCTTCTATATCCAAAAGCCTTCGCCTAATACTACCTTGTTCAAGTACCTAACGTTTGTATGCAATATTAAACACTAGGTGCAGAAGGATCCGCTAATTTACTATAGCAGTGCAAAGACCCTGTCATAGTTGTGGGCTAAATGCATTTAACTACGAGTGTTTGACAGAATTTGCTATGATATTACAAGACAGCCCCTAACCAGGTGTATCTAATACACGTATTATTTAATAATCTCGTCACAATAGATCTAGTGGCTCGTTAAAAGCAGACCACGGAAGTAGATATCAGTGATAGATAGCAGACAACAGATATCAATTCAATGTACTTCCCAGACTGATGCTCAAAGTTATTTCTGTAGCTAGTGGTAAGCTTTGCACCGACCTTAAACCTACACGTAACTCGGCAGCCTGCACACGTGAGCTTAACCAAACTTTATTATCCGCCCTCTTAAAAGCGACATCAAATTTCCTCACCCAGTATATTTGCCTAGATTCATATATAAGGCCGTAAATACATTTCCATCTCCCTCAAAAACAAGGGTAAGTGTTGCCTATCAAGCCTAACAACCGAATCGCTAAATAATTATCATCCAGTTCTAGAATAGCGGATTCTACCGTTGTGATGGCTTCCAACGTTGCCGATAAGCCGGAGATAGACTGGTCCTTTTGGAGCGGCCAAGTAGTCGACAACCAGCTTAACCCCATCCATCTCTCCCTCGGAGTCCGCGGCTACCAGATCCAGTCCGCGTTGCGTATTCCCGAACGATGGGGCATTTTCTCGGCGGGCCCGCCTCGTCTCCAGGCTTACGAAGGCCAAGCATTCGTCATTGCCTGCAGCATGCTAGCTTATACGGTTGTGCATGTCACATTCCTCTCCTACATTCTATTCAAATATGGAAAGTTGAACGGTCCGGTTTTTGCAGTTATCCTAGGAATGATCATTGCATCCGTGGCTGTAACGTATTACGGGCTGAATTCCCCCCGTCAGCGCGCACCAGGATATGTGTGGGATGACTGGAAGATGGGACAGGAGTATTGGGATTGACGTGCCGAAGCCCTTCTAGCACCTAGCTTGTTGCAGAGTAGAGTTCGTCACATAACACATTAATAGAGAACGCGATACAATCACCAAGGGGACCATCACAGGACGTATAGACAAAAGAGACTGTTCCTCTGTATATATAGACGGCACCTAAGAAGGTAGTGTAGAAGTCCTTCGCGCAACAGCAATAATCATCACCTACCCCTAAACTAAGGTTCCTGTCACATATGCAGGGATATCTTGATACATAATAGCATCTGATTAGAATGAAGACACCAAAGTAATTCACAGAATGGGTATATGTTATAGCCTCCTGACAACCATGATTACTATGAAAGCAGGGTGTTACTATTGTTCTGTAGCGGGGCTTTGGAGAGCACTGCTGCCACCTTCGGTGTCATAGTCTATACTATTAGTGATGCCGAAGTTGACTCATTGTTATTGCAAAAGGAGAGAAGTTCTATCTACTTGAGCTATTTTCCTGTTAGCTTTTATAGAGCAGGCCGAGGCCCGTGTAGCCCTCTCTCAAGTTTAGTTCTAGGTTCTTTCGCATTCTTGATTATCATTAGACCCTTTCCCCGACCAGTATCCCCTTACACAATGCCTGCGACTGTCTGTGTCTACATCCAGATAATCCCAGTTGGTTGATACTCATACTGAGGAACTGCAATGTTCAAAGTCTATACCCAATGGCTGTGGTCAGAAGAGAATAATCCAGAACTTATCCTACGTCTGGATCCCGTAGTCTTCACGGACGACAACATGTCTTTCAGAGTGAGTAGGCGGACCAAAGCTACCGCGGGTTGGTGTGGGCACTATAAGAAATACTTCTCTTCCTCCCGTTGCTTGTCACCCAACAGCGGTTACCTTCCAACCTGCAAGCGGTGTTGGCAGTAGTCATCTTCCAAAAGATCGAGACTCAGACTGCCACTCACAATATATGCTCCGTATAACGCGTTCATTATTGCCCAATTGTACCCTTAACCTGAAAATCGAGTTCTTTATCGGGTATTTAAGCCTCATTTATTTCCCTATTCCTGCAACCATTATGACTGATGTTCGTTGACCCGACTTTGGGGAACGTCGCGACGTTCTACCCCGAGTTAGTTGAAGTCAAGATTTTCTAACTAGAATAGAACTAGGCGGTAGGTGCCAAGTACGGCCATTGTGGTCACGGGGATTATTTATCGGAGATACATAACCCGGACAGTTCATCCGGCAAAAGTCCAAATTATCCACCCGCTGAGTTATAAGGGTATAGGCCCAGTATGACTATTAGATTGGAATATCGTTTGCGTTTACAGGCACCTTAAGGTACCTTAATAGCATCTGCAGGTTATTGGGCCGTACCTCTGTTGATCATGCAGCTTCTTCAGAATGTCATTATCGGCCTCATTGGGCTTCTGCCGCTACTAGCGTCGGCGAGCCCAACCCCCGTTGAAAAACGACAGACTCCGACGATTTCTAACCGTGTCATCTTCTCCCCGCCGTCTAATGCCGGATGGGTAGACCCCCGCGTGCTCTATGCTCGGGCCGTGCAGCTGAAGTCCGGCGCCTTGATCGCAACTTGGGAGAACTATTCACCGGAGCCGCCCAGGGTGTACTTCCCTATATACAAGTCGACGGACGAGGGCGCATCTTGGACTCAGATTAGTCAAGTCGAAGACACGGTCAACGGATGGGGTCTGCGATACCAGCCGTTTCTTTATCAATTACCGGTTGCTATCGGGAGCTACCCGGCTGGCACTCTCCTTGTCGCTGGCAACAGTATTCCGACGGACCTTAGCAAGACCAAGATTGACATCTACGCAAGCAAAGACGATGGTGTGACTTGGTCGTTCGTCAGCAGTGTCGCTAGCGGTGGGGTAGCCCAGCCAGTGAATGGGCAGACGCCTGTCTGGGAGCCGCTTCTCATGTGAGTTGATCGTCAAAGTCAATTTCGGGACTGGTCGCTCATAGCATGTTGTTATGATAGGGTCTATAACGATCAACTCATCTGTTACTATTCGGATCAGCGCGACAGTAAATACGGGCAGAAGCTTGTTCACCAGACAACCACGGACCTGAAGACGTGGAGCTCCTTGGTGGACGACGTGCATGAGGCTAGCTATGCGGCGAGACCTGGCATGCCTGCTATCACCAAGCTCCCTGATAATAACTACATTTTCGCTTATGAAGTGAGTATCCTCCTTTGATCTTGGTTTCGCATTGCCGCAAGGACTCACTACTTACGTATATTGCCTCGCAGGCTTGCGGGAGTGATGGATGTCGCGTTCATTACAGGTTGACGAGCAATCCTCTAGAGGCCCTCTCAGCGCCAAGTTACACATTGAGGTCTACAGCCGGTTCTACTACGACCAGCTCACCATTCGTAGTCTGGTCAAGTGTAGGTGGGACTAACGGTACAATCATCCTTAGCGGAGGCAGTGCGTCGAACATTTTTGTCAACCAGAAATTGGGTGACCCTAACTCGTGGGTCGAACACACCACGCCACAACCAAACGCCTATGCGCGGAGCATGGTGCTGTTCCAAAATGATGACAGTAAGATGTTGATCATAGGTGCTGGGCGTTTGCCCCCTAGTAGTACCAACTATGTTAGTGCGAGTGTTATCGATTTGGAGACTACGATGGGGCAATGAGGAATGAAGTGGTTATACTTGCTTCGCGTAGGTAATCCAAGTTTCTTCAGGGACTGCATCTGGTAGGGCTCAACTAGCTAGGAAACATGCTGGGGTTTATTTTTAAACATCATGCCTTTTACTATTAATCCGGCCTTAATATGGCTAGGTTACTGACGTGGATTGATCGTATATAGTCTAGACTTTGGTTATTTGTAGCCCACCTAGACCCATGCGGGTAGACTAACTCGAAAAGATTTGGGGTGTTAAACATGTCAATCTTCGGGTCTTCCTACCCAATGTTCTCTTGAAGGGATATCTATAATACTCAATTAAGCAAATGATGTAATCTTTTCTGTTTTATCCTACGAAGTCTTTAGCCATATATTACTCGCCAGACAAAGCCATTCGCTATTCCTATATCGCCGAATAGCTATCATGACCTGGGAGTGAAACATGGGGGCAGGGTCATCTCCCGCTCTGCCAAGCAACCCCATCTCTATAACCAGGAACTTGAGATACCCAGTATCTTGTTAAACCCTAGGTAGAAAAAGAAATGCTGTGGCTCCTTCCCGCTATAACTCGCCCAACGATTACGTGTGTTGAGCCATCACCTGGTCAATCACCCCTCATCATTTGAATCGAAGAATTTGGTTAATATCAAGCGCTCTGGCCAGTTATTAGTTGAAAGCTAGGGAGGAGGCCTAAGCTCGCTTGTTTAATTCATAATCAGCAACAAGAACGAGCATTCACTATGCGTGCTCCGACTGCCTCTACAGCATATAGAGATTCCAATACCATTAAATGATGATGTTCCATCATAGGCGGCCCTTCAGACAGTATATACCTCCCTCTTAGAGCAGGGTGTTCAGCGTGGTTTCGCAGGCTAGGGGTTTTCGACGTGATACTCAACCCCTACCCTAATCTTACATGCTCCCCAATAATCCCTGACGTATCAATCATGCCAACTTTCGGCCCCCATTTGCCTCTGCGGAATAATAATTTCCTTTAAAGCAACAGCGTTGAGTACGATCTTGCTCAATTAAAATGCTGTAGCATCTGTCTTTGAAAGTGTCCTCTAGCTGACTAATTGCGCATAATCTTGTCACAATGAGCCATCCCACTTCGTCGGACCCTTGTCACTGTCGAGCTCTGCATAAAAACTGCGACCCAACGACGTGCTCGCAGGCGAAGTTCGCCTCCCAACGAGAAGAGCCCACGCCTCTCAAACTTTTCCGCAAGAGCAGCGAGCGCGGCTGCCCAACGTGTGCTATCATTACGAGCGCGCTTTCAATCCCGGACATTAGAGAAATCTGGCGAAAGTCTATTGGAATTGCCCTCCGCGGTCGGCGCTACGGACTCATTACCAGTTTGCTGCATGATGAGGAAGACATACGTATAGAATTCGACATCACAAACCACGACACTGAGCGCGTAGTCCTGCGAACGCGGGCATCTGATGTCTCTGATGATTGGAGACACTTCAACATGTGGCGTGACGGGGTCTCCGGTAAGAGTGCAGCTGGCGTTGTGCACCATCATATTCAAAATTGACGCCTCTCAGATGAACAGAGTGAGCGCTGCCGGGCTTTCCATGCCCTGAAATTCCATCCCGTAGAGAATACAGACTCGGCAAGTAGTTTCGAGCACTTGGAGGGGTGGATGAAGGACTGTAGCGAGAACCATACGTGTTGTTCCGGTGATGACACAGTTCTACCAACACGCCTACTTCGAGTGACGGTAAGATCCTAGATTCGAATGCTTCATAACGAAAGCAGATCCCGACGCTAACATATCTAAATTAGGGGGACCAGATACGAGTAGTTAACACGGAGGGTAAACGGGGTCGCTATATAACTCTCAGCCACAAATGGGGTCTGAACGAGGAGTTCAGATTAACGCAATTCAACACGGACTTCATGACAGATTGCATCCCCTGGGACGTTATACCAAAGACATATCAGGAGTCTATAGAGGTCACACGGCGCCTCGGTATTGAGTACATCTGGATCGACTCCCTCTGCATCGTTCAAGACGACACAGAAGACTGGCGCAAGGAAGCCGGGAGGATGAAATCTGTATATGGCAACTCGTACTTGAACATAGCTGCCGTTCAAGCCGTGGATTCCTACGGGAGCTTATTTGCATCAAGCAATCTAGGCGTCGAATACCCCGCGCAGACGGTGCCCCAAGATCACGCGATCCAGATCCGACCCCAACCCAATCAGACTCACAGACACTTCGGTAGCAATTACTATGATGTCGGTGAGGCCCTCCTCTTACAGCGCGGCTGGGTCTTGCAGGAGCGCATTCTATCACCACGCGTCGTTTACTACGACACAAACGAGTTGAAATGGGAATGCCAGGCCGCAACTGACTGTCAGTGTGGCGGAATGACAGTGATATCGAACTTCAAGCTGGACTACCACCGGTCGGTTGAGCGCAACCAAACCCCATTGCCGTACCAGTGGATGCGTATCAGTGAGAGGTACTCAGCTCTGAAATTCACATATAACAGCGACCGGTTAGTGGCACTAGCCGGCATCGCCGAGCAAGGGGTTCAATCCGGTAGAGGCGGGAGGTATCTCGCCGGTCTCTGGGAACGCAGTCTTGCTCACCAACTGTGCTGGAGCCTAATGAATGGACACAAGAGACCCGACACATACCATGCGCCGAGCTGGTCGTGGCTTTCAGTGTTCGGATTAGTGCTCAATCCAAATCGCATGGACTTTGCGTCGACAGGCTCTAGGATTGACGTCGAGATTCTAGAAGCAACTTGCAAGACTGCAGATGGATCTGTTCCTACCACTAGTTCAAGCCCCGTTTGGGGGTTCTTACGAGTCAAGGGACGGGGCTTGAGAATGCAAGCGGAACTGGCAGACCCCGGTACCGACTCAAGGCCGCCGGTCTATCGCGTGCATACAGAGGGTAGCGGCGCGGGAGAGGTCAGTACCTGGGCTCAGGCAGACTATATAATGGCCCAAGACGAGGCTAGGGCCATCACCAAAGCATTTCTACTGTTTTGGGGCGATATTTGGGACCAACCAACATTCCTTGTTCTGAGGCCGGCGTTGACGGATAGTCAGAAATTCGAAAGACTTGGAATAATCCGATTTTCGAAGGGTGATAGAGCAAAAGACTGGGAGAAAATACTAGCACATTGCGGAACTGAAGATAACATCGTCATAGTTTAGACTACGCTGAACAATCCAGGCCCCGTTGATACGCGCGAGCGCCTCTACTGACTAGAACCCTTGATGTACGGTGCTACCCCCGAATAACTTATCCGTGCCCTTAAGTTCGCGTCACTGGCTTTGATACGGCAAATTTGATAATGTTATACTAGGTAAGATCTCGCGGGCAGTGAAGCTTTGGCCGCCATTTTCAGCACGTTTTGCTTGAAACACAAGCTTCTCGTCACCCTCCAATTCGCCGACAGTCTTAATTGCGATTCAGACTTCTTCTATTAGCACATATATTTTGAATAAGCAGCGAATCCTGTTCTCGTCTTCTCGCCGCGGCATTCGAGTAACAGGGTGTAAATAGAATAATGCTTCGAGTCATTTAATTTCATTTCCCCGCACCTTACCGACCTAGCAATTTATTTTATTACTACCAGAGCCGGCATCGTGGCAATTCTCCGTAGAGCTTCCTTATAGCTCCCGGCTCATTACATACAGTAAGCTTCCTTCGATTCTGGGTTGAACTATCGCCCTCGGTCCAATAAAGATGACTTACCCAATCAAGATCGAGAGCAGAGCTGCCTTCTACCCCGAAGTCCTGCCAGGCGTGTAGGTGCAGATAGTCAGGACTCCGCCATACCGCGATATCGGTAGCACAATAATGGCAAGAAATAGTCGCCTCTTCCCCACCCGCTCCATCCTTAATCGCGTCTCCAATAGCGCGTTCAAGGGTATTCTTTGGAGCTAAAAAGAACTTCTGGTAAGACTGACGGGTCAACCTGAGATGCGGACAGATTATTTTGTACCTAGGGGGCCATGTCTTTTCGAACTGGTGTCTGCGATATCGCCAGGTAGAGAAGATTAAGAACCGAAGGATACCATCGTGGCCCGCAACGACTTTCGGATACGCTGAGTAACGTACATCAGGTTCTGGAAACGCCGTGAAAGATGAATTGTGATACGGCTTCATTAGGGCTTGGAGATAAGAGTCGTATTCATGCCGCTGTAACCGAGTATACTTGAGAGCAAGCTGAACATGGCGATGCTTGATCGGGATTTGATTGTTGTAAAGGCGGTCATCGAATTGTAATTTTTGATGTTTAGAGATGGTAGACTTGCTCATGGGGCAAGAATTCGCATCATAAATAGACGTGGGAGTGTCGTGCTCAACAATGGAATGAAGGGCCTTGCATTTCATGCACGCAAACTCTCCAGGTAGTCCTCTAGCACGAATAGCTAGGTAAGAGTGGTACTCATTGAGAGGAAGCTGGGAAGCGTTCCTATGCTTGTCCAAAATACATTGCAGGTCGTGGCAAGTCTGGGAAAGCAGAACAATGTCTACCGGGTTGAGGAAATCTTTCACACAATAGATCAAGTCGATAGATAATAATTGTAAGAGGTAACAGTCTTGTGTTGTCTCCATTGGAAAATCTGATCTACTAGATTTCTAGAAGGCGATGCAAAATTTCGGGAAATTTCGTACTTGTGGGGGAGTAGAATAGATGTTACAAGATCGAGACAATCCCGGCCTGGGTATTCGGGTAGATATTGTTGTCTTGAAAGGAAGGATAGTATTTCATCCGGGAGAAAGTCGGAAGCGAATCTTATACCCGGATAGGACGCCTCCAGGGAGCTTGGATGGCTACGAATTAGGGTTCAGTAGCGTTGAGTCTTTTGGCCATTTTCGAGTTACGCTGCAGTGGAAGCACTGGGCGCGGCTGAGGTACTGTAACTCAAAATAACCACAATCAATGCCCGATACATGGCATGATGCTACATAATTTGGGTGAGATGGGCATACTTCATGAGGTAGTCAATTGTACAGGAGCAATTTTTAGGAGTCAAGAGACTAATATACCGACCATTACTACGTTTGCTATTAATGCTCACACATCCACAAACTCACTTATTAGTTCCTTACGACTGCGAAGAGTTTGTTGCATCTCGTTTAGTAGGCAAAGTGGTAATTTATGTTTAGCCGAACGCTCTATGAAACGATGTCTATTTTATGAAAACTGCTGCATTGGGCTCGACGCATTCTGTTATCTAACAGGCATCTCTCTTACATTGAAAACCACCTACGAATATACCAGAAACTTCCGCAGGAAAGCTTTTGACTTGAAAAAATTTCGGGAGTGTGACGTGGCAGTGCCGCAGATCTATATCGTAGCGAGTCCCTATAGTGAGTAGAGCATGAACAATGCGTGAGATACGGGCCTGGTAGGCTTGTTGATGTATGGAAGTTTAAGATACTCCCGTATGTATCCCAAACGCCTAGTGCTAACACTTTTGTTTCAATTCATAAAAACTGTTACGGATATCTTGGTTGTGTTGAGCGTCTGCTTTACTATGCTAACTTGATTCGTTGTTATCTTCGTTTATAAGCACGCAATTTAAACTTTTTGATAGAATTTTTGCATCTTTGTTATGAAAATCATGAAGGTGCATCATCCATTGGCTGGAGGATAGTATACGTAACCTACATATATCCGGGGTCTTTCACCTAATCTTGTCGGGGTTTAGACTAACGACGTATCATTTACACGCAAGATGTGCGTAATCGGCCCAGCCTCGGGTATGGATCTCGGTATATAGTGGCCAACTAAAGTCTCCTTATCTAGCTATCGACGCTAGATGGTGTTCTTGTAATACAGATAAAGAAATAGAGTTTGGAGTCATTCTATCCTTCACTTCGCTGCATTCCCTCTTTATTCACTAAAAGTTCCCTAGCACTATGTCGTATACCCCCTGGTTTCGGAGATAGGTATCGTTAACATCGGTAAATCCCTCGACGGAGTCTGCTATGAGCGGCATTAACGCTAATCTACCGACATATCCGAAGCTATCTACGATAAAACGGACCGCAAAAGACGGGATAATACGGCGAGCGCGTGTCTAACAAAGCATAATAACAAAAATCTTGTGCCTTTCTCACTAAAGCCGACGAAGTATAACGAAACAAGCAACATGCCCTCGCTTCGTGATCAACTTTGGAAAACAGCCAAAGCAGCCTTCGACGAATATGGCAAGATGACCGCCGAATCCGTCATTGCCTACCGCAGCCCCGATTGCGTGCATCGAATGTTTCCTACCTCGGCCGGCGTTGCCAACCGCACCAATAAAGAGTACTCTGATTTTGTGATGGAGCTCAAGAAGACTATACCTAACCTACGGCTCATCGTCCAGGATGATTTCGAGCCTCTCGTGGACGAGACGACCCGCCAGGTCCTCGCTCACTTGAAATCCGCGGGGGATAGTCCGTATGGACCTTGCGAGACCGAGTACTTTATGGCTCTAAAGATGAATGAGGATGGCACGCAGATCGTCGAGTTTATGGAATTTGTAGATACTGCATATACGCTAGAGTTCATCAAGAAGGCTGGATTGAAGGTGTGATGTAAGTTAATATCACGCCTATTAGCGCGACGATGGACATATAGAGACGGCTGAAAGAAACATGCCAGCGAACCAAAACATTAAGTATCACTGCGTAAGCTTTACGATATCCTGTATTATATGCGATAATGCCTTCTTGTTCTCAATGCGGGCGAGCGCTTGGACTAGGTTCTCTCGCTCGCTTCAAAGAACAAAGAGCAGGAATGGGATGTCGGTCATGAGAGAGCGATAATAGCCCGTTTTCGGAGAGTTCCATGAAGTAGGACAGCCGAAGTGCAGCTAGCCATAGTGGTGACTAGTATGATGAAAATCACCTTAGGACGTATAATGAAAGTGTCTTCAGCAAGAATCGGCCTGATGCAAGCCACACACAACTAAAGGCTGGCGATTTGGGTTTGTAGTCGGCGCTCGACGCAACTCAGGCCGCCATGCTCCAATCGCCGGGCCCCCAGATGGTCCGTTCGATCTGATCTCTCCGCGCATGAAACCAGATGCCTGGGTCGTCCGGTGCATCTTCATCGCGGAAGGCTAATACGTAGCCGGCCTCTTTGACTATGCGACGGGCTTCGAAGCATACAGAAGCTAGCGGCATTTTCAGTTCGGATCGATTGAGCAACTGCATCTTCAACCCGGCCGATACCCAAACTAAGACATTGAACGTTCGGGGAGGCGGAAGCGCGAATTTCCATATGATTTCGCGGATCTCGAGCGGGAGATCATTAAAAGGGAAACTCAAATCGGTAACGGTGGTGGCGATAGTGGTAGTAGTGCTCGCCGAGTCTGACTCTTGCGGTGATTCTGTATCGTGCACTGAAAAAGCACTATATGATGTTGAAGCGGCCGCATCCCCGTTTTGAGACAGCACGTTCCGGCCACTCATCTTTCCTGTATGATGCTATTAACTTCTAAGTTCTCCTAGGAAGTGGTGATCATGAGCTGAGGTACTGCCGGCATGGATGCCCACGAAGACGGAGGAGGGGTACCTAGACAGGAACCTCAGTTTAGGAAATTCTATAACGGATGATAAGTGAACCCCATACAGCATAGCTTGCTTTTTAGTAGACTAGAACGGTTAACTAGTAGGTGCCGTCGGCTATTCCCGAATAGGGACTTATCCAAATCGGGTTAGCAGTACCGAGGTTCACTCAAACTTTGGCATCTGGGGAAATCTTTAGGGCAGAAACGAATTGACTGAGGCTATTCGGTAGTCTAGATGTCTAACGAGCCGACATTGCGTCTAGGTAGCTAATTCATAACTTGACAAGGCGATGACGTAGGTAAGTTAACATCTAGTATGCATCAGATACACAAAGCTAGCTTTATCGAATTAAAGCCGCTCTATATTTATGACCTATTACTACTAGGGTTAGGTGTAATAAGAAAGGACAGGCCGCTGTAAGGTTCAATCGGCCGTATAAAGTATCAGAAAAACGACACTGTTGATCCATCATGAGACGGTATTTCTGGCACTCCGCGAAAATATGGCCTCAAAGTATGATTAAAAGGGAAATCGAGTAATTGTAGGAGGATTGAGGAAGATTGATTTTCTTTCACATTTTATTCGAATCGCCTCAATATTTCGTACTTGCCTAATAAAAGATATTTAGTAGTTCGTATTTGTAATTCCGTAACATCCACAACGACCAAATGAAGGGAAAGGATAGCAAACGTTAGCTATTAATTACTGCCAACAACGGCCCTAAACACTAAGAATAAGAATATCCAAGTTTCTATCCAGTCGAGATGTAGGATATTACTTACGTATAATAAACACCCAAAGTCGTATAATAATGCGGGTTCGTAGAGTAGCAGAGTAGTAGTAAGACAAGGGCCGCCCGAATGGGAGATATTTGAGCCGTGTTGAAATGATTTCAGGCCTTGTGGTTGCGACAGTACCACACGGCCAATAGGGGTTTGACACACATTGCGTCCTACCACAGCCACTGTTTATGGTATTGGGCTACAATGCCAGCTTGTTTAAGGCTACTACTCATTTCGTTGCAATGCATCTTGAGGCAGCACTAGGGAGCAGCCTGAAACATTTCATTGTTTTCACGACAGAGAGGGATGGGGACAGATTGCACAAAATGAAGGCCAGGCAGAAGCTGCGGCAGCCTCCCAACCGAGTCACGAAGTAGAACGTGGGAATGGGCTCATTTTGGCTATGAAAATGTGTTCCACTCGTACCCAAGTTATGTATGACCTGTGCGCATGCCATCGGCATTATTAAGACAATCTCGTTTAAATGGGCATTTTACGAAACCCTATTTCTTTCTATTCTGTCGCCAGCTCTGATAATGATTGACATATGATAATTGCCGTTCGAGCAAGAGGCTGGCTTACAGATTGGCGCGATAACTTTGCTTCTGCATTCAAATTATTAAGATGAGCACGCAGTTCCTAGAATTGCGTGTATGGATTGTCCTTAGTAGTAGCCTTGCTCATTACAGCTGTCCATTGTAGGCTTCTTGCCGTTGTACTATGGGTAATGGGAATGGCGTTCCTAATATAACTCCGACGAGGAAGCTCTGGTTTGCTTCCTTACAGGGGTTCGTCCTACACCCCTTGCGTTGTTTCAGACTCATGCATGGCGCTAGCTAAATGTGCATTTCTATCATATGCTACCGTCCTTTAAAGGTATTGCCTAGGAGATAACGTTGTTATAGTAGGCAGAGGCTAATTATCTGCCCGGAGGCCTGTTCCTAGTTCTATAGGGACCCAGTCAGTACTATAGATACATATTATAGTAGTAGAGTGCCGGCTGCTATTTGGAAAAGTGACGCCGCGATCTACCGTCGCACGACAGCAATAGCGCCCAGTGGGTAAACCATATTCAGCACCGCGCATATGCTGAGTTTTGACGACAAGGCGGAAAAGGAATTTGACTTCACATCAAGTACTGGAAATACAATCAAGCATTTTGTGTGATACGGCTTGTATCGGGAAGCAAAACAAGTATGAATGGGCAGATGAAGGCGGCTTCCGGTGTGGTTGTCGCCGAGTGGCTTGTTCTAACACTTTGATGGTTAGTGCCATGTATCGTTCACTCGAAGTTCACCTATCAGAGTGTTGTTCAAGGGGTATCCCTTAGAAACTGTGTCAACACTAATCTAACTGTGATTCACCATGGGCCCAAACATTGGTGGTCATAATGTAGCACTTGCTCCACCCTTGCTTGCCAAGTGGCTTCACTGGAACCGTACACTGGCCCCTTATGGCCCTTCAGGTGTTACAATGCGCACTAACAATGAGACACGGCTGATTTCGAGAGGGCCTAAACTAGCAGCGGTGTGTGTACTGTTTACACCTGCCCGGATAATGCGCTGCTGTGATGTTATGGTCAAAAAGATCATCGGTCCTAGCCGGCTTATATACCAGCATTATAAATGCGCAACTATAACACCAAAAAGCGACAATTGGAGCCGCAAAATCATTCGGATCATCAATCTATCATTCTGGCTTGGATATCTACGCAATACTATGTCAGCAAGTACCGACTGTCTTTGCATCGCGTTGTACGCTAGGGGAAGGGAGTCCAAGGAGCTGGGTAATATCGAGGATAAGTCA
This sequence comes from Nemania abortiva, assembly GCA_022578505.1. NCBI lineage: Eukaryota > Fungi > Ascomycota > Sordariomycetes > Xylariales > Xylariaceae > Nemania > Nemania abortiva. The sequence goes on from MU392540.1 coordinate 134,612, forward strand.
GTTTCTGGATTAGTGGGGGGCGTCAGATAGGAAGTTGCTTACGTTGAACTAGATATCATTGGGCTCTTATTGCTGCCCCCAAATCCAACCCAGATGACCAATCGCGAAGTGTACGCTTCCATGCTAAACAGACACCATCCGCGCAAGCACCCCAATTAGTGTGGAGGTACGAAGAACAACGTCTCGATATCGGACCGAGGAACATACTTTTAACTCGCATTGTTATTGGTAACGTCTTAGACATGGGTCGCCTTCGATCCATTTTGGCAGCCATCCCCGTCCGGCCAGACGTACCCAACTGGAACTGTGTTGGATGGGTGCAAGAGGCGGTAGAGGCGGTGCTGAGAGACAGTGAAGCTTTAAACACCTCGGTACAGAGTTGGGAGGCAGTGAAAGACAAGGCGCTATGGTACATCCAAAAGAAGACGGTCGAGCATCGATTTGACGGTCGGGGGGATTTTAGCGGGCAGACAGCAGCAACCTGGGACATGATCGAGGATAAAGAGGTGATCCCATGAAATAAGAGTTGTAATACAGGAGTAGAAGTGGTGGAGCTAAGTTAGGAGCCATGAAGATACCTCATTTTAATTCGATCAATCTTACAACCTGTTTTGTAGAGGTGTTGAAAACCTGAAAATCTAGTAATTTATTCATTGGTCCGAACCCAGTACCGGGGTCCCAGATGATATAATCCGCATAAGAGCAAACCCACAACCGGTCTGATTGCCTTGTACCAAATTCTAGAAGAACTGAAAGCGCGAGCCTGACATAGATGACTCAACATACATATCGTGACTCTAGTGCCTCAATCTTTCCATTTCACAAGCCCCTACCTTCTGCACTGACACCACTTTCTCAATCAATCGAAGCCGGACTCTCTCTTTAAAACACTAGCCACAACATACACGGTATGGCCAATTTCAAACCCGGCGTGATGCTTTTGAAGGGCTGTGACAGCATCCAAGTGATGGGGACGCAGGTTTTCTTCGATCTGGGATGCATGAAGAGCCGCATTAGCCGGGCCATGATCCCTGAAGACCGTTGACAGGTCTGACGTATGGTAGAAGAAGAACCACATCAACTCAACTCTAAATTAGCTTCTACCTGCTAATTCGGCGCTTAGTACCTTGACATTGGAAGGGACCGCCTCCTTACCTTGCGCGATCCGTCTTTCTCATAGCGCGCGTATTTTCCAATCACTGTCTCCGGCTCGCCCCAGATTTTCCACAAAAGCAAGACGTCTCTCACCGAGTACCCGGCAGCGTCAGCGATGTCCAGCATCGACTGAACGGGAGCCCTGCTACCCATGCTGGAGAGGATCGCGCCAAATGGTCTAATAAGACCCATAACCTTGGCCCAATATAGACAGACGTAGTGGAGATCTAAAAGCGCTTCGGAGACATGGGCCGGGACCTCATTTGCACTCCGGTCGCCGACAAATGTCGACGGCTTTTGGCCATCATCGAGGCTTCCTATGGCTGCTGGGGGTATATTGGGCATATTCCTAGGCAATATTAGTCGGTTCCCCTATCAGGCCCGATTTTCAACATACTCATATATCAAATCGAAACCCTCTTGGCCCTTTAGGGGGAGGGTGAGATTGCCGGAGGAGGCATGAGTATTTCGAGCAACGGCTCGGACGGGCCCTGGCGACTTTTGAGTGGCCGCTACAACGTTCCGTTGAGCGGCGATCACGACAGAGTCGTGCACTTCGGTCATGGCTGCGAATTGGAGACCGGGAAACGTCTCGAGTGCGGCGATGACATCGGGACCCGAACCCGTCTCGATGGTAGCGAATCGTTGGACCTTGCCTAGATGACCGCGCTGGAAAGCCTGGAAGGAGTTAAAGGCCGCGATCACGGCCCAATCGGCTCGCGGGTCATTGACCTAAATCATGCGATTAAGCCTGTAAGTGTATCTATTATGCTGGCGAAAGCCGGCGATAGACGATAGAAAAAAAGGGGGAGAGAGAGGGTAGTAAAAGGGGTAAAACCGCATGGAGCTGCTCTGTGGTAATTTAGCTTAAATGAGTACTAGAAATAGAGTCTATTGTCCTTAGTTTATGTCATAATAGAGAAACACCGTCTAAGGGATAGTGTCGTATACTTGACACACAGGTGCTAGGATTCTACACGCGCCGTCACCTGGAGGCAAGGTAGTATCGAATATGGGTCAATTGACTGGAACTTGGCTGGCCCGTCTGTTTTATACATTTGTAAATGTTTTAGTTAGATATGTGCTTGAGAAATCACTAGCCACGATGAGCGAGTCCTACTGTCCTACCCCAAGTCCGTGACGTGTGTTGTTGCAGTGATCAGTCGGCTTTCGGTGCGTGCGTCAAACGGTTTTGTATCACACAGTTTGCACTACACTTCGCCCATAACTCGTGAATAACTGTTTTTGTTAATAAGCTGTCCCAGACGTAGAGGCAACCTCGCATAGGAGGGGGATATAACAGCCTGACATGATGCGCTGGAATTCAGCTCAGATTCCGAAGGGAGCGCTACTCATATAACCGATGTAACTCCAACCATGAGTAATGCCACTGGTTGACTTATTGTTATCACACAGCCAGGGAAATTCTATGTGAGCAAAGTCTGTTTCACTCTTTATATAGGCTAAGGGCCCTAAGGATATTCTTATCAGTGCCGTGATTGCATCTAATAATGGCCTCATCATCTGTTGCCGCTTCGGAATATTTTCGTTGTTGTAGAGACATCGAGCAGCTGGACATAGACAGAGCAAATGGGGACACACTGGACGGAACTTTGGAACCGAACTCAGACGGTGGGTATGGGTGGGTAGTTGTTTTCGTCTGCTTCATCCACACCTTCTGGCAGAACGCCTGGACAGGGGCATGAGGCATAATACAAGTTGCATTGCTGAAGACTACCTTGAATGGCGCTACATCAAACACTGTTACCTTCATCGGCTCACTTGGCATCGCCTTATCCTGCCTGGGAATCTTCGTCATCCCTCTTGCGGCTGTCATCGGCGCCCGGTGGATCAGTATAATTGGCATCCTGGTGTATAGAATCAGCAACATAGCTAGCAGCTGGGCTGTCTCAAGCGTGGGCGGCATGTTCGTCGCGTCGGGCTTACTTCATGGCGTCGGTGTGTGTTTTATATACGCCATATCAAACAGCCTACCAGTGCAGTGGTTTGACAGTAGGCTCGGCACGGCAAATGGTTTCATCAAGCTGGGCGGGGGCATCGGGGCTACCGTAATGTCTATCGTCGCCGGCGTGCTGACGGATAGACTTGGCGTCGCCTGGACTTTTAGGATCTTCAGGCTCCTGGCGTTTGTCATTGGTGTCTCACCGGCTATCCTTATTCGAGAAAGGGTTCTAAGACGACAGAAGCGTTTTACCATCGACTGGAATCTTTTCACAGATGTCCCATTCTGCCGTCTCTTTGCTGCCGGCGTCGTTGGTGTACTTTCCGTCTATGCGCCACCGTTCTTCCTGCCCGCAGTGGCTACCTCCCTCGGCTTCTCTCCCTCTGTTGTTGGTGGCGTTGTAGCCTCTTTCAACGCGGCTATGACCATAGGGCGTGTGCTAGGCGGATTTGCCTGCGACAAACTCGGGAGCATGAACGTATTTGTGCTGACCATGGCTCTAAATGCCGTCACTATGTTCGCGGTATGGTCATTCGCGTCCACGTTGCCTATCTTGATAGTGTTTTCTATCTTCAACGGAATCAGTAATGGCACCTTCTTCACGAGCTATGGTACGGCAGTTGGGAGACTCGCCGATGAATGGCGTGGTGCAGGGGCAATAATCTTCGCCATAACTGGATGGTTCCCCGGCTTGTTGGTCGGCAATCCTATTGCTGCTTTGCTCATAGACTCGACGGGTGCGCGTGACGCTAATTCGATTGTGCCTTACAGGCCTACTATATTCTACACCGCGAGTACCGCACTTCTTTCACTCGCCTTCGGCTTGGTTGCGCGTCTATGGGTTAGCACTTGTCTTATCAAGAAGTTGTAACCTAACGCGTGTGGCTTGATCCAACGTAGGAATATAATAATCAAGAGCAGAGTGGTGATTTTTAAACTAGCTATGCTGATACACAGTTTTAATTTCGGATTGAAATGGAAAACCCAACTTCTCTATCGTCTGTTGCTTACGTCCAAAACCCCCAGCAGAAGAAGGCTTGTGTCACTATATCTCTTGCAGATAGACTTCCTGCGTTCTGGGGAGAGGGACACCGTCTCAAGATCTATTGGAAACATGAAAGGCGTTTCGGGGTCGCATCCCGTGATGGCTATTGAACTGGCCATACTTGTTGCTGTGTTTTCGTACAACTCCATGGGTCTAAAATACTCGGCTGCTATGATCTATAGCTAGTCGAAGGGCAGGAACCAGTCACCTTCATCCTGGTCGGTGATACCGTTGGTCGAAGCTTCATTAACGCCCTTAACAGTCCACGGCTTATACGTATAGCCTAGAACACCATTTGTGTTACGGAAAGGAGCTCCGCTTTGTAGGTAGTTGGCACATTCTTGGAACTTCTCGTGTGCATACACTTCAGGGTCATGATCAAGAAGCCGGGGGGCTCTTAGCCCAGCAAAAGCCTTCGATGGGTTGTTGGACCCATTGGACCAATCTGTCTTGTGCCATATCTCCCTAGTTTTGAAGCCCATCTTTTGAGCACAAGAGGTGCGTTCGAATCTGGAACCAGGTTAGTGTTGACAAGACCTATACCGTCGTTACTTTCTATTGTCTTACCTTAGATGATTGTGAACCTTGGATGCAAGCTTGATCGTTTGGCGGTCGACGTGAGACAGACATTCGGCGAGTGAGTGTCCGTCCTCCATAGCTGTCGAGGCGCCATACCCGGAGGTGGGTAAAAATGAATGAGCAGCGTCCCCTATCTGGACTACTCGCCCAAGGTCAGAGACCCATTTCTCTTGGGGATCCCTCCATCGAAGCTTCCAATCAACAACCTGATGATCTGGAACCGCTTTCACGACTTCAGTGACAAACAGGGCCCATCCTTCAACGAAGCGCAGGACTTCAGTGGTAGGCACGACATCCCCTAGATCTCTCTCCTCCTAACGAATTATACGTCAACTTATGTCTCTGTAAAAATGAAGTCGGCATGAAAAAGCACGGAGTACTGCAAGCCACTTGCCTTATGAGTCAGCAAGAAACCAATTCGATGTTGCGATCTGCTGATGACGATGTGGGTGTCCTTGCCCAAGAATGCAACAGCTCTGGACCCAGCCTTTTCAAATCCTTCAGATATGATTGGATTCTGAAGAGCTGGTCGAGCAGGATAGTTTGCGCGAAACACGCCATACCCGCTGCTCTCGGCCTCATCTTTCCTTCCCAAGACTAGGTTCCATGAATGAGATCCGACGCCGTCGGCGGCCACGACAAGGTCAGCAGTGATCTTGGTGCCATCTGATAACACGACACCACCATGCTCCACACCCTCGAAGTACTCGGTAACTTCTTTCGAGAACGAGATATCTACGCCGCACTCTATTGCATACTCGTGGAGTAGGGCATGGAAGTCGAGACGATGAACGCCTGAACCGAGGTTGTCGCCCGTGGTGATAGATTGGTTGGTGAGATGGTTCCCCTCGTGGTCGTAAGCAGCTAGGGTGGATCCGAGAGATATGGCTTGGAGTCGAGGCATAAACCCTGGCCAGTTTCGTTTGACGCTTCGCAGGCAAGAAGGTTGAAGTCCTACGACATCGCCTGAACAGTTGTTCAACTACCTATTAATATCATGGGAAGAGAAACAAAAACAACAAGAGTTGAGGAATAATAAATCATAGCCAAGAGTCGAACTATTGACTTATGGGGTTGCACATTCAAAGACTTACCGAAGTCATCTAAACCAGGGTTCTTCTCGAGTATTCGTACCCGATGACCACGCAATTTTGCGTCGATAGCAAAACTAAGACCTCCGACACCATGGCCAACCACTAGAATATCGAACTGGGCGCCGCCGTTTCGAGTTGCGGATAACTGCTGGGGCGCCATGACAATAGAGAAATTAGATCACTGTTAAGAAGGTGTGCATGCAGTAAACGAGTTTCTTAGAAGTTGACTATTCTGCGTTGTATCCCGATATAAAACCTTTTAAATAAAGCACAACAATAACAGGTGTCTGATGCAGTTACGCGGCCTAACCCCCGTGTCGGCGTGTTGACGGACGGCGACGGGAACTTATTCGGTCGGAGACTCAGAGTCGGCCATTACTACTTTACCGCATTTGCGGGCCCATCCGCAATATCGCAGTGATTGTGCTTTACCGGAAAGCCTCCCGAGCATGGCCAAGGAACGGCGCTTTTATGCCTCTTTTCTACATCAGACACTCGTTCCTTGGCATCACATCTGTCTTTGCGAGGGAATGTGGTCTGTTCAGTTACGTAACCAATTTGTCATCTCACAAATCCTGGTCTCCTGGATCTATAATCCACTTGTTCTCCACAGGTGTAGTAGCGCTAGGCAAGCCGGCCGCCAAGGCATGCCCGAGAATCCGACGATTGCGTGCTCTGTGTGAGCGTGTTATTCTACATAGCATTTATACTATTTGTAAGCTGTTCGGCGATAAATCGTGTTAGGAATCAGGAAAGTGTACTGCCTAATGCTATATAATAAAGATGGGTAACAGGTCGTGACCTAACATTATAAGCGGTCTGTGGAATCTCAACGGGACATAATCTGCATCATTCTTCTGACACCCACTATCAGTATGCTCGAATCTCGACTTTTTCAGCCTCTACAAGTAGGCGAAGTCACTCTACAACATCGCATAGCTCTAGCACCTTTAACCCGGTTCCGTGCGGATAACAATCATGTCCCGTTGCCATTCGTGAAAGACTACTACGCCCAAAGAGGGTCCGTCCCCGGGACGCTTCTCGTGTCCGAGGGAACATTCATCTCACGACAAGCCAGCGGATATGACTCTGCCCCCGGGATTTGGTCTCGAGAGCAAATTGAAGCCTGGAAGCAGGTTACCAAAGCTGTGCACGAGAAAGGTAGTTTCATCTTTCTACAACTTTGGGCGTTGGGTCGCGCCGTAGTGTGGGAGGTAGCAAAAAAGAGGGGTATCGAAGTCAAGTCGCCCAGCGCGATACCTGAGGAGGGGAAGCCGACGCCTAAGGCCATGACCCAGGAAGATATACAGTCATTCATTCAAGATTATGCCCAAGCTGGCCGCAACGCCATCGAGGCCGGATTTGACGGCGTGGAGATTCACGGCGCGAATGGCTATCTGGTCGATCAGTTTCTTCATGACGGTTCAAATCAGCGCACTGACAATTACGGAGGGTCCATAGCAAACAGATCGCGGTTCGCCGTGGGGGTAGTCGATGCACTCATCGATGCTATCGGAGCCAAAAGGGTCGCGATACGCCTATCACCCTGGTCTGATTTCCAGGATATGAAGATGGCCGACCCCATTTCGCAATTTACGGATGTCATTGAAAGGTTGAGCCGGAAAGGCCTGGCATATCTGCACCTGGTTGAGCCACGCGTCCGTGGAAATATCGACATCGAGACAACTGTAACATTAGATTTCGCTGTAAAGGCTTGGAATCGAGCGTCGCCTATCCTCCTTGCCGGTGGATATACTCCGGACCGTGCTCGAAAAGTCGCAGACGAGGAGCGCAAAGATCAAGACATTGTTGTTGTCTTCGGGCGATACTTCATCTCTACACCTGATTTACCGTTTAGAGTCAAGCACGGCCTTCCTCTTACACCTTATGATCGAAGAAATTTTTATGCCATGGGAGAGGAGCTAGGATATGTAGATTGGCCATTCAGTGAGGAGTTTGAGAAGGAATTCAGAGCTTAGATAAAATAAACTGCCAAGCCTCGCTTGATATGTTATACTGTTGTCCCGTCTGCTGATTGGTCAGTTTTTTCACTCTCGGGCACCATGTCCTTCCAGTAATATGATTTTCTAATATGTCATGATAATTGAAGAAATCATTATGGCATACTATGAGAAGAGCGCCTAGCAGCACAGCTTGTCCACAACGGGCTCGCTTTACTCGGTAGCAAGGATCCAAACACAATAAACGTTAATAATCACATTCGGCAATCCACATGATTCTCAAATTTGACAGGGTGCTTCTGTAGGCAAGGCGCTCTTTTATCCGTAATGCAGGAGACGGAGAGTGCAGGCCTAGTATTGATGTGCTAGTCTTAGGGGGCTGGTATAGGCCTCAAAGATATTTGCTCTCAACATAAAGATAATATGTATAATATACATACATCCTAACTAGCGACTTGTGATTGGTTAAGCTTATTATGCGGCTTGGTCAGTCCAAAATAGTATAATTAGACGACAGTAAACGGCAGTTTTTCGGCAATCCAATCGGAGGAGCCGTACCACCCTCTTTTGCGATATAGCTATAATTGTAAGTTGGGCTCAGCATTTGGATCTGCCCGACCGTCGAGCCATACTCATCAGCGAGGTCCTTATAGACTCCGGACGAAAAAGAGTAGGGTTCGATCTCGCAGACACTAGGATAACACATGGGAATTTTGATGAACTGTCCAGCGGGGATAGTCTCATTGGCGCTGTATTGACTGCCGCCGCCGCCAGGGCAGATGCCGTTGGTGCAAGTGGTGTTGGTGTTGCAGCCATTACCGCCACATTGGACAGCGTCGAGCGTCATGTTCAGACGTCCAGCAATCTTCCACAGCGTGTCGCCGTTCAAAGTGTAATACAGGCGCGGTCCCCCAATCAAGCAGTCGTTGGTGCCTGGGCCGTCGATAACACAGGTGGTCCAGTCAGGGTTGCAAACTTCGCCTGGGATGATGATAGTCTGACCAACATTAGGCACCACGGAGACGTCAACCACTGCATTGCAATTAAATTAGGAGATATCCTAGAATAAGGCAGGTTCAGCTTGATGGTACCATACTTAAGTTCGCTCGACCAATGTCACAGACGCCGCGGTTGAACTTAACAGCCATTTCATAGACAGTTTGGTTTGCTATGTCGTTAACATAGTTGAAGCTTGTTGTGTTGAGCGAATTCGGGTCGCATATGATGTCGGTTCCTGCTGCAGACGCCAACAATGCAGCCGCCAAAGCGGCGAGGACGGAGATCATCTTTTTTAGCCTGGTAGTCGACACCGGTGATCAAAAGGTGAGGAAGTCGGGTAGCATGAAGCTTAGCATGGCGATCCTTGGCCCGGAAACGACCTCATTTTATACAAAGTAGCTAATGATCAAAGAACTGTCAACTGCTGCACTAATGTCACATTGCAAGTCCTCCTTTCTCTGCTTTGCGATAGAGAACTCTGTCCGTAATGCTAGATTGCGATCTGCGCATATCAGTTAGTAGTATGCGCATGTGTCCAAGCGTATGTGTGTGTATGTGGAGTATGCAGAGTCCATCACAGGGGCTCTCATAGCTATAGTTTAGATAATTATTATTTTCCGGAGCTCAATATAGGCGCACTATTCGCGCACCGATCGCAAGCCCAACTTTTACCCTGACACGCGTACGCGTCCCTGTGATCACGCAATGGCGGGACGGGGCATACGCTATTCTGAAGCGGAGATACGACCCGAGAAGATCTGCCGTTGAATGAGGATGTTGCTACACTTAGGCCTGCAATACCTACTCGAAACTTTGTTGCTTATTCCGCGGTGCAGTCATTCAGGGTTAACCTAATCGAGTTACAATAAGAGCTACTTCCTCAATGCTATACAGTTTTATTAACTACCTCATCTTAAGAAAGAAAAATGAGTTCTTTTACTCCTATGTCGCTTGTGTGCGGACATATATCCGCTAGCGTGCTGCTAGTTTCTTGCTAGCAGCCCCAGTTCCGGCAGTTAGTCCGGAACAACCCTACCGGGCACCTAGTCTAGCCCGTAACGTTATACAAAATAATCGGCGGCTAGATTGTACGGGCAGAATCACGACTGAAAATCGTCGTGCGCATGCAGGGTCGCATCACTTCGCCTTGGCTCAAAGTAAGCAATGCAACTTTGTCACGTGGCGCGGGCTACGCAGGCGGGACACCAAATATAAATGCTACCTTGGACACGTTTTTACACAGCCGCATCAACCCTGATTATTCTAAGTGCTGCATAGCAAGAGCAGACGGCTCCGATGAATGACTGTTTCTAAGCTCTAGCGTTGTCTTCAACCTCCGGGTGAGCTGGTCTTCAGATGGAAAGTATGTTACCTCCACGTTGGAATAAAGGGGCGATGGACAGGCAGACGTTTACCGCGTGGCCGTGAACAGCTCCTATACAGTGGCAGAAGCGCCTGAATTGCTTATTTCATCGGATGGTGTGGATTACTTCTTAATATTTTAACTTTGTACGAGTAATAAGCCGGTAAAAGGGGGTCGTAATAGCCCTAACAACGTATCGTTCAATTCGATATCAACCCTCTACGCTCATTAGGTCAAGGTACTGGTATATAAAGTGCAAACGGCCAGGTTCGTGAGACCTAATAACGCTCTATCTTTTAATAGTGTTGTAGTTTAAAGCTACACTTCTTTCCGTGACATGCTATATATTTGTTAGCTATATTATTTATCAAAACTTATTAATAAGGCGTTGTGGAAGCGTCATTCACGCTTCCCTCGACTTGGAGGAAGACCGAGTTGGTTCTTTAGTACAATTCACTACACATGCACACGCCCTCACACCTTCGTGTCCATTGTTCAATATTACTTATGATCTCTGAGATGCGAATAGTAAATTTAATTTATCATGTATGTATGCCTACTATCGTAATTTTAAAAAACTGCTAGGCTCATGCATCATTAGCTCTCATTCAGAGTATTAAAGGCTTCGGGTCTCAGCACGAAGAGTATTAAGCAAGGGTTTAGCGCAAGGCTATTTTAGAACTACATACTCTTGAGTAGAAGCTTTTCATAACAAGGTCAACTTTGATAATAATATCCGCTTAAGGAGGCGCACTAGGTAGTAGAAGTTACCTTGCCGTAGTCCCTCATCTCAAGCGCGTTCCGCGTGCGCCGAAAGATCTCAAGGTCGGCCCTGAGTTTCGCCGCCCTATCGCTAATCTGTTCCAAGGCGGCATTAGCAGCCTGAAATTCAGACACGCTACCGCCCCTCCTGAGGCTCTCCTCAGCCCGTTTTCTTCTGGCGATTGCAGCCTCGAGTCCCTCGATCGCGGGCCTAAGCTGCTGGGTTAGAAATCTTGTGCCTCGGCGTGCGATCCGTAGCTGATAAGATGGTGGGGTTTTTTCAACTTGCCTGCTGTCCTCCATAGCTGGAAGAATATCATCCAGGCTATCTAGTTTACGCCATAGAGGAGGGAAGTCTTTTCTCGCTTCTGTGTATTCGACAGGCGAATTTGCAGGTTCATAACGACGATATTGAAGTTCGTTGTAACAACCACACGAAAATGTCTCAGCCGTTAACTCACAGCAGGGGTGTAGTGGGCATTTTACACTGCCAGGCCTGATAATAGGTGGTGTGGAATTACCAACAGAGCAGGAGGCTGTGGGGGTTGCAAAAGGATCAACAATTAAAATATTCGGGTTGTATGGGTGAGGCATCACAGGACGGATGTCGCATTCCATTCTGTGAGTTATGATTGTAAGACACATTCTGAGAGAGTATAAAGAAAACGTACGATATGTTTTTTAAGGTTCGGTCGGCTTAGGTGGTTTCAGTAGTTTACTAGAAATTGCTTGTATAGGAACCTTTAGGCTGAAGGAAGACAAAGCTTTATAAGCGTAAAGATGCAAACAACATAAAAATAACTAAGGAAAAACAAATTGACTGTTGATTAATAAAATGTTGATTTGGCAAACAGGGGCATGGATTGTTTGGAAAAACAAAGACACCATATTAACCCGAGGTATTAGACCTTAGTAGTAACTCCTAGTAATGATTACCGCTAGCCACATGTATCTCGGTAACTGAAGCATCGACGGTAGTGTAGCAAGCCATTGGCCATCAGCTTGCTCTAATCGGCCAGAACCGAGGTGACATAAGCGATCAAAACATCTGAGTCAGGGGTAGCTCCGTGTCGCAAAGAAACAATAATAGTTTCACTCGAGACCTCGTTAAATTAGGGAAAAGCTCTAGTTCCACCTCGCGCAAGGTTATCCGTTGTCCCCGAGGGTTGATATACGTACCCCCTGATATTCGGTTTTAAATCAAGAGGACCCCCGGCGTGTCCAATGACCAAAGTCATCTGTGCAATGCATAGTAACCCAACAATCGTGTCGCTGTTTTGTCGTAGCAAAGAGGTCTGGGATGAGCTTCTCTGCTGTGAGTTCCATGTTCCCAATGTAGCCTAATGGAACGCTAGCCTAGGGTTTGCCAAAACCCAACCCTTGGGCGCCCGCCAAGAACCCATGGGCTCTGTTGGGCGGGCGCCCACCTGGGCCCCCAAGCTGTCCAAAATGTCCAAAAATTTAGAAGTTTCAAAATAGCATAAAAGTTATAAAGAAGCAATATATGATTAGGACATCGATTAGTACAAAAGCCCATTGGGCTGCCAAGAACCCAAAGCCTACGTGAGCCGGGGTATTTGGGCGCCCGTGGGCTTTGGAGACTCCACTAGGGTCCTTGGGCTCTTGGCATTGGGTTGGGCTTTAAGACCCTACGCTAGCCCCCCTACAAATATCTCACCTCGGACTCTGACAAGGACTGGGCCGAAATTATTATCAAGGGCATAGATACAATTATTGAGCTGGGGACGGCCTGCTATAATACCTTTCCTCGTGAGTTCTCGCCATAGCTAGCTTAGGAGCTCCGTCGCCGAAGCAACTGACGGAATCTCAGTCGGACCTTAAGAGTTGAAGAATCGAAGTCATCCTTGCCCATGGAAGCGAACAGATCTAGTAAGGCGGATCAACGGGCTCACCCGTAATGAGTGCCCTCCTATAAGACGACCTGCGCACATCATACTTCAGCCTGTACTTGAGTCAACTAACATATTCTGACGGCGTCGCAGAGTTAAAGGCAACGCTGCTAGATATAGTAAGCTAAACTATCGCTTCAGCATCCCCCCCTCGAATGTTTTGCGATACTAATTATATCGCGCTCCCTAAGCACAGCGCTGTAAAGATATGTGCAATAGACGTGTCGAATCCCACGGAACTTCGTTGCAAATCACTTTGTTGTCGGTAAGGTCGCACTTCTCCGCGACCTGCTTCAATCAACTGCGAAGCTCCTCATGCCTAAGCAGAATGCCCTTGGGCACGCCGTAGAAGCCAATCTTACAAGGTTTGACGGCGCTATCTTCTGTATCCACGCTAGCTACCGCCCCTAATATTTCAATGGACACAGACGATACATTCACAAAGTTTCTGCTATTCCGGCGTGAATCTCGGGCTATAACTTGGCGGGATTAACCTATAGCATGGGTAAGCTAACTAATGATAGCTTTATGTCCCCAAAAACTTGACTCCGCTGCTGCCCCGTGAAGTTTCAGGGGGCGATACTTTCACGAAGTAGCCGCACCGCGTCTTTCATGTGTTTGCGCAGCGATGCTACCCCTCCCTTTCCATTTTCCGGCCGACCTACCTCATCCTTGGATAACACGGTCTTAACTACACTCTGGAAGTCTTTGTCTACGAACAAGCCACCCCGATCTACGACACGCATCGTTATCCTGAGTTCAGACGGCAACCCGATAAGAGACTCAAGTCTCTCAAATAAGCTCATGATTATCTGGATAAACAGTGTCGCCTGAAGGTTCCCAGACTCTACCGAAAATCAGCGTATTAGTATGTGGCGAGAATCACATAGGGGAAAGGAGGGCTCAGATAGCGCACCAACCATGAAGTTGCCAAATCCCATGTCGGGAAGGGGACAGAGCGTCGGATCATCGCTCTCGGCAATTTCCTGGAGAAACTGATGCAAGTGCGAAAACAGGATAACGTATAGGCGCAGCACTTGAACATAACACGAGAGAACCAAGAGAAGTGTAGTAATATCGACTGATCTGTTGCCATCTAGAGTCTTAGATGAGAGATTTGTAGGCGATTCCGAGCTATTGCTGTTAGACACTCGCCCTGGAGAGGAAGGCCCGGAGGAAGATGCTGGGCCGCCGGATACTACTTCTAATACTTGTATGAATTCGCGTGTACTGCTCAGCATATCCTCAACTGGGCTAGTTGACGAAGGATCGGACTCGTCGAGCCTTGAGATAAGCATGTCCAAGGTAACCCCGGGGGGGCCTTGGTCAATGCGACTGAGCTGGGCAATTAGTGATAGATTTGTGCCTGAGAGCCGGTGGATACAGCTTCCCGGAGAATAGTTCTCTGATGAGGAGCTTTGAGCAGTCCCAGAACGTAAGACCCCACCAAGCGAAAGGCCTACAGGCTCACTGTTTCTTTTCCTCGCGTCTGTTTGGCCGGGGTCTTCGCGGGTCCCCCCTTCATCTTCCCCTGGCGTTAGGTCAAACGGCGAGGTGGACTGAGGCGGTAGGAGGGCGTAAGCGCTCGTCGCTGCAGACGCGGTGAATAGCTCCGGATCTAGAGACGGCATCATCATGTCGTCAAAGCCGTCTCCACAATCCATATTGTGTATTAGCCCGTCCCAGGCCTGAGGCCACTCGGCAGAGCCAGTGGTGCTGCGAAGAGTAGCCACATCTGTGAGCGAATCCATACTTGCATGCGTGGTGCTTGGTGTGGGCCGTTGCCCGGGATGTTTACGCTTTCGGTTCGTAGACGGAGGATTAGCCGGACTACTTCGAGCTATCGAGGTGGGTGTTGTGACGCACTCGCTATTTGCTCTTAGGCATCGATCGCACCGATCCGGGTCGAGTCTTTCTCTTAGGCACTTCAGCTTCTGGTCGCGACACCGGTCGCAGGCAAAGCGACGCGACGACACCACGGCAGCCATGATTCCGAGGACTGGAGGAGACACGGCAAATCCAAATTTCGCACGGATATTTCGATGTTGGCCGCATTACATACAGGAGCTTCGAGTGATCAATAACACAGGCAAGGGTGGATATATGCGTAGGCATGTAAGATCAATAAGTCAAGAGATTCTCAAGGCGGTTGAGGGAGCGGTGGATCACCTATATAGCCTTACCGGTAGGTACTACCTAGCCTCTGCTAGCGCCTAGGGCAGGGTTGGTAATTAGTATCCTAGTATTAGTATTTAGTATTAGTATACTAATACTAACTAGTATTAGTATGGCAAAATACTATACTAGTTAGTATTAGTATAACAAAATATTATATTAATTTTTTATAGTTTAATATTAATATATTAATATTAATACTAATATACTAATACTAAAAGTTAAAAATAAACTTTTTGCTTAAAAGGGTAGTATTATATAACATACTTGCTTAATACAGCTAGTGCAAAGTAGTTAGTCTGGTGGTCCTAGCGGTTTTAGCAGCCTTGGCAGCCCTAGCAGATATAGTAGGTCTTTAGCAAGCCACAAGCAGCTAGCGCCCCCTAGTAAAATACATATTTTTAGTATTTTAAATTAGTATTAGCCATACTAATACTACTTAGTATTAGTATGGCCAAATACTATACTAGTTAGTATTAGTTCGGCCAAATACTATACTAATTTAGTAAATATTAGTATGGCCAAATACTATACTAAACTAACTAATTACCAACCCTGGCCTAGGGTCCCGCCAGGTCCTGTCTAGGGTGCTTCCCTAGTTTGGCAATCACCCCCACCCCCACTCCCACAGTCTCGGCGGGCCTAGAGCCTCACTTGCCTGTTGACCGTTGATCATCTAACCTAATCCTCATTAGCACCGTGGTAGGTACCTCGGTACCTACTTAAGGTACCTACCTAGTACTTAGTACCCTGTAGGCTACCTAGGTACATACAGTAGGATCATGAGAGGGAAAATCTAGCGAGCTCACGCCTTGTTGCTGATATAATGTGGCGGACGGTGAACCTTTGGTCTCAATACGGCGGTAAATTTAAATAAGGGATCGCATTGGTACTTATCTTATTTAGGATTGTGGGATTGCATTACAATAACTGTGGCATACTTTGCCTGAGGATAATAGCGATGTGCCCTCTGAGCGCAGTGAAGGGGTCTGACAATACTCTAGTTCGCCCAACTCCTATTATAAACAGAGATCTAATTACAAACATATGAAGACGCTTTAACATCGCTCGACCACATAGTCGGAACTTTCTATGATGATAGGTACTCGGTGATTCCATTGATTATTCAAAATTTCAAGTTATAGGAACAAATTTTAAGGCCAATATTTGTATGTGCCTCGTAGGGCGTGTATGACCTGCATACCCTAGCCCTCGAGTTCTAATATTTGATCCTGTGTGTACATTACTCTGGAGACGTATTCTGTGTTCTGAACCTCCACGGATATCTGTAATTGTGTAATGCCAGAATCCTTTCCAGGTACGCGAACGAGTGTTGGCGTCTTCAAAGAGGATTCTAAGAGCTCTATAGCTTCACGCAGTGAGGGCCCGTCCAAGTACGAGTTCCGATAACCTGTTGAGCTCCAATAGCCTTTTGGTCTGGCGGTCAGTGCTTGTCTTCTTCACCGAAGCCAAGATTCTTCGGATTACTCACCGTATGCTGCACGATCACTAATACGCCCTATGGCGGCTATCATGTTGTTGTTCATGTCGAATCCAAATGCTATCATCATAGGGCCCACAACACTCTTGAATGATAACCCTAGAGGCTCTCCGTCTCTTAATATGCCGTTTTTGAATCGGAGAACGTCATCAGCAAAGATTGCAGTTGCTATAGCCATTCTCCAGATATTTGAAATCCTCAAGCCTTCCTGTATCATGGAAATGACACCGCACTTTCACATCCGTGATAGGAGTAAGTGCCTTTGGAAATGGCTCGAACACGATCATCTTCTTGCTAGAATGGCCTGTTATGGAAGAGTAACTTCCGTTCACTGAATACGGGTGGTCGTTATTAATACGGAGGAAGATCTGCGTAGCTAGAGCCTTTTGAGAGACGTAATGCTCAGGTACCGAGACGAGACTCCCACATCGAACATAGACCCCCCGGATTTCAGTTTCACGAATGAAAACAGCGATACGTCGCTCCTCGCATCCTTCCTCGTAGCAATATAATATCGCAAGATGTTGTGGACCGGAGTGATTATTTTTCACGCCACTCGTGCCAATGTACTTCAAATCTGGGTGCATGGTTTCATTTTCAATGATTTCCAACGAAATTTGTATACCTTTGTTTGTAACCCAGAAGGGTGGACGACTCTGGAGAACTCTGAATCCAGGTATCGGGTTCCATTGGGGGGATTTAAAGGTTCCAGAGCCGCGAAAAGCAGATGGCGATTGTGCGAGAAAACCTAAATTGTTAACACTATAACCCCCGCTCCATGCAAACACAGTCTCGTCATCGGATTGTTTAATGATCTCTTCTTGAAGCCGGCGAAATGCCTTCTCACCTTCGCCGTATATAAGAGGCATGGACACGCCAAAAAGACCTAGCAAACAGTATGCCTCGTCTTCTAACCTGGTAGTCTTTCTACCTGAAGCCCACTAATTACTCATTAGCATAGACTTCGAACAAGGAAATATAGCAAAGAGCAAAAATAGGATTTAAACAGGATCGATGATATTTGAGTAATAACTAAAATGAACTTTTTGCGTCGAAATGTTACTGACCGACATCTTCTGAGCGACAGAGAAATGGTGGAGATTATAAGGGCCTAACGCGCCCCTATTTACGCCAGTAATATTAACGATTACGCTCCGCATGGTATTTCGCGTCCCGATTTGAGTCCATTCACTCGTGTAAAATACCACGGACGTAGGCGAAATCAGTTCTTGCAAGGTCCAGCCGCGAGTAAACCATCTGCTTGACCTTAAGAAATCTTCGAGGGCGGCTACATTACTTCGAATTTCTTCCATGTTGTCCCCGATCAAGTCTTCTAGGTATGCATAGCAGACCTAAGATTCCCTATACCAGCGGTACATAGAATTTATGGCCTCGGATAATTCAGAGGAGCTTCCCTTATCAATACAACAGGTGTCGATCCACGATCCGTGTCAGCAATTGGAATCAGGTTACCCGCTAGGGACGGTACACTTGCCACATATCTGAAACCATCAGAGCGAGCCTGTCTACAACAACCAACAATCTTTTTATATCCTTTCATCTTTGTCGCTCTGCCTTTACTCATGTCCTTGAAACTGACTTCCTCCTCCCCCCAGGTATGGGAAAGAATAGCGTAAGGGGGGACATCTTCCCCGATGAACTCGTGGATCCGGAGGGAATGAGCGTTGAGAAGCCGCATTATTACCGGCGTTCGAACTCACGATACTCTCCAAGGTTAGGCGGTGAACACTTCGGAGAAAGACATATCAACGTACAGAACAGAGCGCTGAAGAAGCCCGTGTAATAAATTTGGCGACTGGCTCTTGCTTGGAGAAATGGAAAAACCCCCTAAACCCCACTTCGGGAGCCTGCAGTCGGCGTCTCCGCTGGGTAGCATTTATACGGGCTCTAGCGACAACAGAAATAGAAGCCTGACTAGGGATATGGCGGCCAACCCGCTAGCTAATTGACATTTTAACAGATGCTATATAAGTCCACTAACACCCCCTATATGCTTGGGCGCCTAGTGCCCGATCGGACAGCCAGTCCAACATCTCACAATTGAGTAATTGGAAAGCGTAGCTTTCCTGAATACGTATTGTGGCTAACAATTAAGTGTGAAGGGAAGCGTAGCTTGAGAAGTTCTAATGGTAACCCCCAAAAACTCTATAAAAGTGATCGATCTTCCTATTGGTCTAGAAGGACTCTGCAACAGTCTGATTGGTCAGAGTCTATTTTCGAAATCAACTACAACGTGCCTCGTACTGAAATGTACTATGTGGCTTGCGCACCGCAATAGTGAACATGGTTACTAACGGTCGCTCAGTCGTACAGTCGAACAAAGCTCAAAGGCTTGCTGACCTAAAACTAAAATGCTTCGGCATTTTCAATTTTCATCGTATTAAAATGGCAGCTGTACCAACAATAGTAGAAGCTTTCCATTTTAGTGACAGCTTGCCCGGCGCTACACAGTATTACTAATAAAATAATCAGTTGTGGTGTAGTATTGGTTGTGATGTATAATCAACCAACCAAAGGCAAATGGTAACCACATGGTGCCAAGCTTACACTTTATTTATTCCATTTTCAAGTACAGTAGGGTAGTAGCCACAGTAGCCGAGTGTGGCCCACATATGAGATTGAAACCAAAACGCACAATACGTTTAGGCGCTAGTGATGGTCAGGAAGAGTATAATTATAATAGACTTTCATTGTGATATGTACCACATAATTACAATATATACCTATTGCCACGCAATTCTAAGACCACGTAACGATATATAGTAGCTTGTGATTGATCGTTGCGCGACTGCTGCTCTTTGCCCCTTTCTAGCTATTCAATAAAAAAAATAAATCGGCGGAATAACTACCAGGACATGTAACGCATCTTGAATTGTGTCCCTCTATAGTAAGCAGTTTGAAAGATGACCGGGTCCTCCTCATCGATGTTATGGGGATGCAAATAGATACCTTACAGTCAATTTTCGCTCCGTCGCGTGGTAGTATTATGGACGAGTACTTTGAAGACTCGAAGGCAAGTTGCTCAAATCCTAGGTCAGGATGGTCAAACAACAAAGTTATTTAGCGGGCGCTGGTGTATCGCTTTGGCTGTTCATGTTAGGAATTATTATATGATAAAAGACATTGTCTATAGCCAGCTCGGGAAGACGCAAGACTCAATAATATTGGGTGATTTCCGCTACACTATGATATATTTAATGCTCCACAGTAAATAACATCGCTTAAAATTAATGTAGTAGCTCGCCAGGAGCAGATCTTTTGCTATCGCAACAGGATGACGCAGTGTGAAGGAATTTTACTCTAGAAACACGTTGTAAAATCATAGAGACGCAGCAAGACGTATATACTCACAAAATCCCACTTGGTAATAAAACATCAGGTCTTTACGCTATAGCATCTGAAATCTCTAATCGACATTAGGCATTGTAGGTGTGACAAGTAATTGAGTCTGCCTACATAAATCTGTAGTAGAGTATTGTATTTGGGCGATTCCCTATCTTATATTGACGAGAACTTTAGAGTGGCAGATGCCTTAGCTGACTTGCTTTCTCTTAGTTTTCCATTCTACGCCTTAGTACTGCCGAAGTCGGAGAATGATGCATGCCATAAGTACTTACTAATAAGCTCCTCATCCCTAGATTCAGCCAAGTCCTTCGAAGCTGCATCGAGTCTATTGGAGGAAACTAGGTTAAGGGAGGGTTTAAAAAGGTTACGAATAGGCTTTCTCGAGTAATGTATCAACTAGACCGCCCCGGTACAAATAAGACAAGACAATCCTCGCTAAGTGGAAGGAGAAGCATAGGTCCTTGAGACCCCGAGATAATTAGCTAGATTGAACCTGCTTCCAAGCACTTGAGTAAAAACCCTTTTCATAGTCACTCAAATTAGAGACGTATATCTACTTAGCGTGAGATGAAGCGAGATAATTTGAAATCGAACGAGGTGACCCGAGCTAGAGTAACACACTCAATATCTACGACGTTGGTCAGCCGACGAGGATGGGCTAGTCGACATATAGAACTCCCCAATCTAATTCCAACCTCGAATCTGACATTCTCTTAGAGTTATATGCCACACGTCCCATTACGATCATAGCCACAATCCTCATTTTACCCCCTTTTCATCATTCCTTCACCGCATCACACTGTTCAGAGATTACGAATTAAATCACGTCAATAAATTATAACGCAATTTCTGTCTCTTTCTAGGACATGCAGTACTCTTGAATGAAATTAGCGTCAACCTCTGCAAATACCATGTTCATTCACATTATAACTACTGACTTGATCAATCAGCACGAAATAAACAATCGCAACGATATTACGACCAGAGGAGAAACCCAAATTATAAAGTTATGTGTCGGGAGTCGTAGGCTAGGGGTTGGCGATCACTATTGCTGTTGCGCAAAGGCCTTCTCATCTACCTTCCTAAGTGCCATCTGACTATATACAGGAACACCCTCCTTTGTCTATATGCCCTGTGATAGTCCTCCTGATGGCTGCGTTCTCTAACATTATGTATCAACATCACCATCATCGGGGCCTAAAACTCAATCTAGCAGTGCACAGTAACTCGGCTCAGGATCTTCGATCGCTGCTGGCGCAATTGATGCCATTGTCGAGGTTACCGGTCTCTGGACAAACCACCAAAGACGTATATAGTCACGTGATGCAGATCAAGGGGCAAGGCTTAATGTCTCAATAGCTCGCAAGGAGATAGGCGCAAGACTCCTTGTTTGGTGCATAGAGTAAGATGTGATATTTGACGATCAGTAGATTGACTAGTCGCGGTACGGAGTACTTCGGAACTCCGGGTCCACAGCCGGATTCGGAGTCCGAAAGACCGCGGCTAGCTCCTAATCTTTCGGAGATTGCGGTTCCTAGATTTTCGGTATCGGATCAGATTTAGAGGAGGAATTGAGCCCCCTTACCTACAACGCGGATTGCCTTTGGCATCCATGAACCGGCCAACTCGATCCTACACCTCGATCTTAGCAGCTCAACAACTATAAAAGCAGCGGATCGGTTTCACAGTATGCAGGGATATGGGGTCCCCAAAGTGTAGCACCAAAATTGCGGTAGAATATCTATTTCTTGTCTTTACAGTGTCTCACCAAGTGCCAACCAATCGGCGTGTAGGGAACCGCGGATTTTGCACGATATAAAGCGTAGAGGGCATCTCTCTCCGTGTCATACATTCATTCATTTCTGTCTACATCAGTATTATAGTAATCAATTAGAAATTGATGATACCACACGAAATAACCTCGACTTCCGTCATGGCTCCCCCAGTCCTCTCATACTTTCGTTCGCATCTATTCCTTGACCTACCCATTCCCAAGAAATCCTTTTTAGGCTTAACAATCCTCATCACAGGCGCAAATTCGGGTCTTGGCTTGGAAGCTGCCCGCCATTTCGTGCGCCTGAACGCGACAAAGGTCATACTCGCGGTTCGTAATCTAGAAAAAGGGACAGCAGCTAAGAACTCTATCATCGCATCGACCCAGAAGCACGAAGATGTTATTGATGTGTGGGAGCTCGACCTTGCCAGTCGCGCTTCGGTTCGCGCCTTTGCGACGCGTGCCAACGAACTTGAGAGATTAGACGTCGTAGTTGAAAATGCTGGAGTGCTGACTCACGACTTCACCCTTGCCGAGGACAACGAAAAGACCATTACCGTCAATGTCATCAACACGTTCCTGCTAGCACTTTTACTACTCCCTAAGCTTCGCAGCACCTCTACTAGGTTTAACAAGGAGGTAGTGCTAACATTTACCGGATCGTTGGTACACTGGCTCTCTAATTTCCCCGAACAGAATAGCTCTAGCATTCTACAAACTCTAGCAGATGAGGGCAAGGCAGATATGAGACAAAGGTAAAATATAAAACAACGTCTTTCGACCGCATACGTGGTTTACTAAGCTCTTATCTTGTAGATATGTCCTGTCTAAACTATTGGAGCTCTTGGCATTTCGAGAGCTGAGTGATGCCGTCACGCAGTCCTCTAAACCGGGCAATATTGTTATTTCCATGATCAATCCGGGCTCGGTGCGAACTGCTCTTGATCGAGAAGGCCGAGGGCCGAGGGCTCTGGTCTGGACGGCGTTTGTCAGAGTAGTTGGGAGAACTGCTGAGCAGGGATCAAGAACACTCGTGCATGCTGCACAAGGGGGTCGAGAGACGCACGGGCAGTATCTAGATGACTGCAAAGTTGGAAAGTAGGAATATCCACCTAATCTTCGTTAACCCGTCGGCTGATCGTATTACTATAGGACCTCGGATTTTGTCAACAGCTCGGCTGGTCTTGACGCACAGAAGAAAATTTGGGGAGAGCTTACTGCTTTGCTGGAAGAGATACAAGGGGGTATCATGCAGAACATCTGATAATCCTATGGAGGATTCTTCAATCGGCGCGCTTGAGCTATGTGAGTACCCGCTGTTCGCGCTCCTGGAGCAAAGCATAGTATTTCTAACCCCTCTTGGCTAGATAGCAACATCGAAGAGCTATTATACCAGATTGACCTCAGATTTGGCCGGAGTTTCGTGAATCACGAATCGAGGAAGGAGGAAATCCGACTCTCAACATTTAAGTAGCCATACAGCCCTACGATATCTAATACATAATCATTCCCATCAAGCTACGTCCACTTGGTTCGGGCCGTTGGCGGATATTCCCCAGGTTTCCCCAATTCTTGGCGGTCCTTCTTCGGGGCTTCTCTAGGGATTCCATGTTAGCGTCAGCAACTATACCGATGTAGGTAATCGTGCGACAGGATTAGAGTGATGCTAGTAAATAAAAGGCAAGGTAGTTAGCCAATTATAGTAGTCTCTCTGGCCACTTCCGGTTAGTTATAAGGCTAATCAATACTCAGTTAGATTGGCCTTCCTTCAAGCCCAACACCGCTTCAACCCTCATTCCAAACACGACGTTCATATATAGCTTACAACCTCCCTACATCTATAGGAAGTATATAACATCTCCTCAAGGTATCGGAGTGTTTCAAGACCGATCAAAGGCAATAGTAACGGGCGGTTGGTTTCCAGTCGCCATGTCTTCGCCGTATTATACAATCTCATGTGTAAGTTATTGCTATTGTCTGGTGAGCTAGCTATCTTAACATCATATCAGTGCTCGCAACTTTCTGGAGCTTTGGGAAGCAAGGTCTCATTTCCTGGTGACCTGGCATATGACCAAACGGAGACATCGTATTGGTCTAAACAGGAAGCTCTCCTAACGCCGTCATGTGTAGTCAAGCCAGAGACTGCAGCCGATGTCGCAACATTTACGTCTATCGTTACTAAGATAACAAATTGCAATTTTGCTATCCGAACTCAAGGACATGCACCGACAGCCGGAGCGGCCAATATACAAGATGGCGTCACTCTAGACCTAACCTCGTTAAACACTACGACCCTCAGCGAAGATCATTCTGTGGTGAGTGTTGAGGTTGGGTCCGCGTGGGTTGACGTCTACCGAACGTTAAACCCCTTCAATAAGACTGTCAATGGGGGCCGAAATGGAGCGGTGGGCGTTGGAGGGGTCACTCTGGGCGGTGGCATCTCCTACTATTCTCCCCAGGTTGGCTGGACGTGCGACACGGTAATTAATTTTGAAGTAAGAGTGTCCGCGACGGGAAAATATCTGCGGGAATTGCGCTGACGAGGCCATTTAGGTCGTATTGGCGTCATCAGAAGTGGTCAACGCAAACGAAACCTCATACCCAGGCCTTTTTCGCGCTCTGAAGGGCGGCGGCAACAACTTCGGTATAGTCACTCGGATTGACTTCGAAACGGTAAGCATCGAAGAAGTGAGAGGTGGTCATCTTTTTCAAAGTGCGGATTACGTCGAATCTATCCTCACGGCCGTAGCCAACATTGCGGCGGCCAAGGAATACGACATTCATGCATCAATTGTTACAAGCTGTATATTCAACTCGACATCCAAAGAATGGATAATCTTAAGCATTCCTATTTACACATTGCCGGAGTTCAATCCCCCAGTCTATAATGAACTCTTTTCTATCCCAAATATTACGACTGAAAGTACAGCTTCAATAGTCAATATCAGCACCTTGGCTGCCGAACCGCCAATTGCTCAGGTATACCAGGCATTCTTCACGAGCACATACGCTGCATCGGCAGAATTGCTTGTTGATTTATTCAATGTCGCCAACAACACAGTTAGTTCGATGCAGGTTCCAGCGGATGTGACCTGGTCCCTTGCGTTTGAGCCATTCCCGACGGTATTCACTCAAAAGGGCGAAGGCAAAAACGTCCTCGGGACCTCAAAAGCTGACGGCAATGGCGTTGTTCTCCTCGCAAGCACATCGTGGACCGATCCTAGCTCAACAGCCTTCGCTCAGGCCATGGGACCAAAAATTGTCAAGGCCATGGATGACACGGCTGCTAACGCAGGAGGACTGCATCGATTCAAGTATCTGAACTACGCAGATCCAAACCAAGATGTATTGGGGAGCTATGGGGATGAGAACTTGGCGTTCTTGAGGGCTACTAGTCGCAAGTACGACCCACAAGGAGTTTTCCAGAAGAAGGTCCCTGGAGGGTTTAAGCTAGGAACGTAGGCACACATCAGAAGTAGGGTCTTAAAGCCCAACCCAATGCCAAGAGCCCAAAGACTCTAGTGGAGTCTCCAAAACCCACGGGCGCCCAAATACCCCGGCTCACGTGGGCTTTGGGTTCTTGGCAGCCCATTGGGCTTTTGTACTAATCGATGTCCTAATCATATATTGCTTCTTTATAACTTTTATGCCATTTTGAAACTTCTAAATTTTTGGACATTTTGGACAGCTTGGGGGCCCAGGTGGGCGCCCGCCCAACAGAGCCCATGGGTTCTTGGCGGGCGCCCGAGGGTTGGGTTTTGGCAAACCCTAATCAGAAGCAGTATCTTGCGACCTCGATCACACATTGGTCTCGCAGAGGTGAAGTCAAGACTAATCATTGGAAGTGGGCCAGTGCACTCTCCAGTGGCGATCACTTGAAGTGGTTTTGTATATCTATCTGTCAAGTTCTATACAAATAGAAGGTGCACGATGATCCTATATATACTGAGAGATCGGCTGAACTTTAGTTGATCCGATCCCTGCACTAAGAGGCTCCGTTCAGACCCACTAAGACGTGACAATTGGTAGCTGGGAATCCAGCATGGATTTGACATGTAAGAGTCAATCGGTTCCTGCATGAAAGCTTTATTAGGATTCGAACCTGCTAATATAATTTGTGTAACGGTTCTTACATTAAGCCCAACTGATGTTTTATGCCACGTCGATTACGCTTTGCATACAAATGTTGAAGGGTTGGTATAAAAGCCTCCCAAACTGGGAGTTCTAGCATCCGAAAATCTTATGCCACGTTTGTCTCGCTTAACGGTGTATCTTGTAACCATTGTTACAGAACTAATTCACGTGAAAAACGGTATACATCTGGTTTTGGTATAAAACGTATACTAACTACATGTGCTTACATGTATTTCTTGGCATCTCCATCAAAAGTTCTTGGCTGATAAGCCCTTGCGCCGTGAGATCAGCCGGAAGACAATTTTAGTCCTATCTAGCGAGCACCCTTACGAGCATGTCAAATACCGTATTACCTTGAAGGATTGCAGCAAATGACCGTCAGACGACTAAGGTAACGAAAAATTTTGGATGTGTTGCCAAGAAAGTGGCGTGATCATGCGCTATCTAAACGAGTTTTCTCAGCGCCGAAACGTCGGTAGCGAGATTTAACCGACTATGGAATGGACCACAGCTCACGATCATTATTGGTTGGTTAGTTGGTTTGTTGGTAAGTTGGCAATAGGTATATAACTGTATTATTAACGCCGAGGAAAGGCAAAGCCATTAGAAGTATACGGCGCATACAGCGTAGGAGGCCATCTCCTCGGTATATATACCTAGATGTAACAAAATCTACGTTTGCTCGATATTTTCTAAGTCAAACCAAAAGCATGTGTGAGAAGTAAGTCGTATTTGTTAGCACCAACTCTCTGGGTTCGCGATGGGCGTTGTGCTTATATTAGTCGATCCTGTATCGCCGCATGCAGTCTGGACCTACGCCATGCAATTTCCTTCCATACAGACCCCGGCTCGATGGCCAGAACGACCTTATTATCAATACGCCGTACTTGTTTCCTCCAGTATCGTGCAATCTCCACGCGCCAACAGAACACCCTTATCATCTCACGTTGCTACGATGTCAGACTCCCATCCCCACTTCGAAGATAGGGAGCCTGACATGTGTTCTTTACGAAGTGCATGCGGAGGTAGCTTCGCCCCCAAATAGATCCCGCACGATGAATGCCAAGCAGGAATCGTTCTGTTGGTAATGCTTAATGGCGAGCTGAAATCAACCTTCACAGGGTATACCAACTAGGCCATCCCTTTCTTTTAACCCTTTGGGAGCCACATGTAGCAGCCGGAACTTCTTCTCTTTGGGTTCACGTTTGATTCCCTGCCCCCTTTCCAATTGTCCTTCAGTCTTTCGTTAATTGTGCGATCTTTTTTGTTTCACTCGACAGACTCTCGCTATGGATAATATAAGACGATGGGTGAAGGGGTTCACCGGCAGTCAGGACCATCAGTACGAAGAGGCCTTGCCCCTCACCGCCACCGGCTCCCAACCCACGAGTGATGGCTGGATGCGTCGTTCCCGTGGGAACCCGACAGTACGATGGCTTCTTTTTCTTCTTCCTTTCTGCATCGCCCGACCGCTGGGACTTACTGAGCGACAACTGCCGAAAACGATGTCAACAACCTATCTGAACGGGATAAGAGGCCTGGCCTGTTGGATAGTGTTTAACGAGCATATGACCATGGACAAATACAACGACTTCATATTCAAGCCGTACGGGGCAGTGAGAGACGGCAAGAAGTTGGAACACTTCATTCAGCTACCTTTAGTACGTGCCCTGAATGCCGGGAAAGGCATGGTATGCGTGTTCTTCGTACTATCGGGGTTTGTGCTATCCTACTCGTCCCTTCGCAAAATAAACGACCCCGACAGGACAAATAAGCAGGAGAAAACGGGTAACCGTGACGACCTGCTAACGAGCGTTTCATCAATGACATTGCGTCGTGCCATTCGTTTATTTGGACCTCTGTTGGCGCTCGCTTTTATAACAGCACTTGTCACCTACTATGTGCCTTGGGGTGACATCGATCGCAAAGCCCCTAATATCTTCGCTCATCTGTACAAATTCTGGCTGTCGGCCGTTACCGTCATGGATCCGTACCACGTATGTAACCTCCGCGCAATTCTCTCCTTGTTCTATTCTGAAACTTATCTATGTGTCCCGAGGGCATGTGGGAGCACTGAACGACACCATAAGGAGAATTTACTAACTCCTGTCGTCACAGTGGCCAAGACTTAAGCCTCTTCCGCGGCATTATGGGCAGGCTTGGACTCTTGGCGTAGAGTATCGATTGTCATTAGTCATGTTCTTGATGATAGCCACGACCGCAACGCTGTCTACCGTCGGTCGGAAGACCGTCATTATCTTTGTCGCAGCCTGGTCAGTCTATTGCAGTCGCCGCTGGGATGTCGCATGTGCTATGGGTGGCATGCTGCTAGCCGAGTTGCGATTTGCGCCCTTGTCGGACGACATCTCCCGCCTCTTCAAGCGACCTCTACGTCTAAGCAAATGGTTTACAATCGTACCGGCCGTGTTCTGCGTGCTCTCCGGCCTCTTGTTATGCAGCTGGCCCGAAGATATGCCAGATGGTGCACAACCTTACCGTTCTCTTTGGGAACTGACACCCTTGAGCTGGCGTCCGGATAACAATCACGGCTCGCAAGAGCCGGTAGGGGGTTGGGTATGGTGGTGGGGCACCATCGGCGCTTTCTTGATGCTCTGGGGTCTTGAGCAGCTACCACTGTTGCAAAGGGCTCTGTCCATCAGTTTCCTCAAGTACCTTGGCGAGATCAGCTACGCGTATTACCTCCTGCAGGGTCTAGGGCATACCCATGTCGGCAACCCCCTTTACGGGGTTTTGCAAGATAAATATGGCTGGTCCAAAAACTCCGCGTTTGCTGCCGGGTATATTGTTGGCAATATCTTCAACATAATTGCATCAGACTACTTTTGGCGCGTTATCGACGAGTCGTTCATCCGTTTGGCACGTTTCGTCGTTGTGGAATGGCTGGGTGTAGGGAAGCAGCCTGGCGGTCGGTTGAGGAATGGACCAGATTCGGCTGGTAGCTATACATTGGTGCCGACAGCAGCGCCAATAGCTGACGACGATCGTTCTCCATCAGACAACGCTGCTGTAGAAGAGGACGACCTTGCCCTCAAGGAAGGTTTCGACGTTAGTAACGGCGAGGAGGTTAGGCGCAGAAGAATTTCGTAATGAACACCGCCATCTGATGCTTTATCTTTAAGCCTTGTTAGATCCTAACTCTTTCTTACTAATGTACACAGTTGTCTAGCGGCTTGTCTTACAATCATGTACTATACACTGAACTAACCTGGTGGGGAAGCAATGGCATAACAACTTGGCCATATGTGACGGAGGGTAATAGATCAGCGTTGCAGGACGTTAGACGTGCTAATAGAAAAGTGATCTCCTCAAGTAGTATTCAGATGATCTATATACCACAAGTTCCAGAATACTTAGTTAGACCGAAGGCCTACCTACTATTTATACCCTTGGGAGGACGATCTTCTGGACTAACATTCCACTGCTCCTTAGCCCCAGCGAACCTTGAATGCCCAGATCCGGGGTTCCGTCACGCCATGTCAATTTCTCTTCGAAGTATAGATGAAAGTAAGATGCAGTATCTAATGGACGTCGATTTTATGTCTGCCGCACCACTACGACTCACGACGATGAGTAAGCACAAGCTTCCATACCAAGATCTTAATAGGTATTGTACACAGTCCACTATCTATTATGCTCTGAAATTGAAATTGAGTAGCGTTTGTGAGATCTTATTATCAGATTGGTTTCTATCACTTGTAGCAAATATAGTTCACTGTCACTACGTACTTACAAGCACATTCTACCAAATCGTCACCACAGCTTGCAGGACCACAATCCCTACAGCGACACATACACCGGACCACGCGCTTCCCGACAAACTGGAAGGAGCACCGTTCTGTGTACCGTCTGTTCCATTGCAGACCAGATTTCGAATAATGCCAGCCCGCGCCTGCTTGACGAGCTGTGAGCAGTCGAAGTCGCTATTCCACGCTTCGATAGTGACAGTACCCGGTACTGTGGTCAAAGCAGGAAAGATATTGGGACCCTCGGATCTGCATAATGTCAGCTTCATCCTTCGCAATGATTAGATGACTTATACATACGTATCAACATTTCCTCGCAGATGGATGTTGTCAGCTCGGCGTAGTTCTGGGAACCAGGGGATTGTGGAGTTCGGGTTATCTGTTATGGAGATATTTCCTGTGATCTCGGACATCTTGTCAAAATAGAAGATGCAGTTCGTGTTGCCGCTAGCAATTAAATCTCCACCAAGGGTCTCTACCTCGCTAAGGCTTAAATCCACGTTCTCGTTAGAAGTAAAATTTACATGATATCCAATAGAGGAGACGTAATCAAATCCTCCTAGATATGAGGACGAGTTCTCTGGGGGAAGATACAACGAGTGCACCGCGAGACTTCCATTTATCATGAACGGAGGATTAATAGCCAGACCGCTAGCTGCTGTGTCGACGAGGGTGAGGTTAAGAACCGAGCGCAAGTTCGCCAAGAGGTAGTCGCAGTCATTTCGGCCGACAATCGTCACGAACAGGGCCCAATTAAGATTGGCTAAGTTGTAGCAGCCATCGAGGGAAAGCGTATCAGAGGAATTGAGCATGGAAACAACTCCCTCCCAATACCCGCCTTCGTCGGGGGGTCGAGACAGCGAGTCGGCGTCGGTTACTCTGAGGTTCAAGAAGCCCGAGAGGAACCCGAAATCAATTGTCTCCAGAGCTGGGGCGTTGTTGATCGTGACATCGATCAGATTTCGATCCTCGGCTCCAGGCCATGGCGGAGGTACCTCCCAGCCACCGTTACCATAGGGCAACAAACCGACGGATTGCACTTCAGGAAGTGATATGTTCGACAGCGCTGAGGAGTTGTAAACACCAAGTGCGCTTAGCTTGAACAGATCTGGAAAGCTCAAAACCTCTAAATTGGGGCTATCCTGAACATACAGTCCGTTCGCTTCTGTGAAGTTGACAAAAACGAGTGTTCCCTGTGCATCTGTGATAGTGATATTGTTAAAGCAGGTGTCCGATAAGGTAGACCGGAGGTTGTCAATATCGGCCTGGGTGGTGACGGTTATATTTGCGTCACAAAGATCCACCGGTACCCATAACGGCGCTAGCGTTACATTTAGTTAGACGTGGATGACGATGTGCGGACCGGCTAAGACTTACACATAGATATCGACATTATCTTGACTTTTGCCCAGCAAGGGCTGGGGTTCAAGCGACACGGAGAAAGCGAGGTTCAATGGCCTTCGGGTTAAAATTTGAAGCTTCCTCTTCAACTTTTGTGTGATAGCTCAATCTTGAACTATTGTCGTGACCCCTGTCATCGCCTCACCTCGCTTGTTCTGATCATCTCATCGCCCAATCAAACCTAAAGATCTCGGAATCTGTGCCGCAATACTCAATGGAAAAGCAGTACAGCCACTGACGTCTACACACGGTACTAGTTATACCCTACTTGGTTTAATGTCGAGACAGGTGGCCATATCCGGATGTCTTGGCATTCGGCCCTGTTGAGCTGAGGAGTTAGGCACCCATCCGCCTTCCTAAATAAGGAACCTATCTCCCATTATTGAGATTATACGCCGTATAGATAAACTAATAATCTTGACTACATTTGGTGTGTAAAGCGAAAAGAATTACGTCCTAATTTAAAGGGTGCACAATTAACTGAGATTTTGGAAATGATCGAAATAAGATGATTTTTTTTTCGGAATGAGGAATAACTATAGCTTGTTCTAATGAGTTTAATGATATCGCTTACCTTAGCAGGATGCTATCTGTATAAGAGTCGAGGTGCTACCAATAGTATGTCTGCGACAACTTTCTGTGGTCCACGATACATAATTAGTGATCTATTCACTTAGGAAGTTTGCAAGGCAAGGAAGTGGTTGAACGCATGTATTGGGGGGAGCGTGAGCCTTTAACCGGAGGCCTGGCGGCGGATTGGCCGTCGCCTCGACCAGGACTTCGGCTAACTGCCCAAACTCACGCCCAAACAATGTTATTCTTTCCTTGAGGTGCCGCTGGGGGGCTAGCTGCGGTGCAACTAGGTCCTAGGGCTAAGTGGAGGGCTAAAAAACCTCCGACCACCACTGAAAACCACCCCCTTCGTGGGAGGTGGAAAAGTGAGGTGACGAGGAAAAACCCAGGTCGCGTCGAACGCGCAGCAAAGGGCCCCTTTATAGGGGCCCTGCCGGGCCCGAGCGTGGTGCTAACCTCTTGGGGAATAGAACACAACCAGTTTAGGCCTATGTTGTTTAGAAGTCTCCCGAGGGTAGCTTTTGAAATGCGATAACAGGAGGTTAAAGTCCTACAACATCGCCTTTAATTATCTAGCGGCCGTCCGCTATCAAAAGACAGAGCTAAAGCAAGGCCCTAAGGGCAGTTACGAGTCTTCACTCCTTCTGACACATTCGCTGTGATAAAAATTCTCAGATTAAATTTGCTATATTAACCACGCATGCTAAACCTCCCTTAATATGATAACCTAGTACGTTCTTTCTCGGCGGACTTAATACTTGCCTTGTATTCTAAACGTGATGCATCCTGGGCCTAAAGTTGAGTTTCTCGTAGGTGTGGAGAGACATACCGTAAAGGCTGGATGACCGTGGTAATTTTGCTCACAAAGACAATTATAAGATTCACATAGAACGGATGCTCGCAGCATCCACAACTCGTATTCTCCCTCCAACATCAATGGCGACTTGCTCTTCACCGAGAACAACCGACTCCGGCCGTGTACACCGAAATCCAATGCTGGAAACTATGGTTTCACAAAGTTAGGGGTGATGTTATTGCTTGAGGTATGACGCCTGTCACGAATGAATGGGTTAGAATATTGCCAGGCTGGTAATAATTGACGTCGTGATCCAAGACCAGCAATTGATTGCTAGGCCTTTTCAGATATAGGAATCCCTTCGTAACTAGATATATGGATATGCATGAAGAACTACCAAAGCTACCCTATAATGGAATCGGTTATAGGCGGTCTAAAGATCACAACAATCGTAAAAGCTTTGGCACTATGTACTCATCCGTGAGCTTCCATAATAAGCTGGAATCTTGTGTATCCCAGGCAGCCCCATGATACAATGTATGCCTCCTTCCCTGTAGACCGTTCAAATCACTATAGAAGCCTGCCCTGATATCATCGTTAGAGACCATTAAATTAAATGGCGAGTGGCTAGAAAAGGCAAGCCAGTCTGGTTCAAGTCCGTTAGTCTTAATGCCACGTGTTTGTTGCAAGCGCTTTAGAATAGACAGTATTTCGGCCTTTACTTCGCGATCAGGCAACACCGAAGGACTGCCGTAATAGACCTGTGTTAACCCTTCCGGGGTGACACTCATGCCGTATGGTCCAGGGAGAATCGGCACGTTGTACTCTTGGCCCGGTCCTGTTGCAAAGATGGATTCTGTGAGTCCGGTATTGTTGAGAAGACCCGTATAGTAACCGTTGGCGGAAAACTTTCTAAAAAGTGCTGCCTCATCCCTAGAAAGGTCAAACCCGGCAAGATTCTCAAACAGCGGCGGTATCGTGCAAACCATAGCTTTAGCCACAATGAGTTTACGCCCAGTGGGGGTTTGCACAAGGATGCGTATTGGTGGCGAGACGGATTTCGTTCCCCCGCCAAATGACTGTCGCTCCATCGCAAGAAGTTTGGTATTAAGTAAGGCGTCGATACCAAGAAAACCGGCCACTTTCTTGTAAAGCTCTTGAATGTCATGTCGCGCTGTTGTGAGCAGGGAACCCCCCAAATAGCTGTTGGCCTGGTATGCGTTCAAATATTTGAAGATGTATATCATGCTGATGTCTAGGATA
Source organism: Nemania abortiva (assembly GCA_022578505.1). Taxonomy (NCBI): domain Eukaryota; kingdom Fungi; phylum Ascomycota; class Sordariomycetes; order Xylariales; family Xylariaceae; genus Nemania; species Nemania abortiva. Next base: position 168,190 of record MU392540.1, read on the forward strand.
GGAACATATCCTTGGTTTGTTGCGAATGTCTGTGACACAAGGTCTTGTAGTCCGTATTTTTCAACGAAACTTTTAAATGATAGCAAGAGATCTGGGTCAACTGGATACGTGATATTGAACCCGGCCTCCAGGTATGTGTGGTTACCCAGGTGGCTCAAATAGGTTCGTAGTGCCGTTGAAAATGCAGAGGCGGTGGGAGGCTTGAAGTCCACCTCTTGACCCGTGGCGAAGTCGACGTAAGTCAAATTTGGAATAATCGACGGGATCTCAATTAGCGGCACATTGAACTTGCTAAAGTAATCCAGAACGACTGGCAAGTGATGAAAAACCACAACACCGATGTCGGTCGTATAGCCTGTGAACGGGTTCGTATAAGTCTCCGCGTGACCGCCAAGTGTCTCCTTTTTCTCAATAACTATGACAGACTTATTAAAGTCGCGTAGACGAACCGCCGTAAAAGCGCCGCTGGAACCTCCTCCAATGATAGCAACATCTCTTTCGATGATATCGGTAATAGAGTAATCAGCAGGATTAGTGTTGAACCGATCTTCATGTCCGGAATCGGCCAGTGAAGCCGGCACAACACACATAGACCAAGCTACTAGACAAGGAATAATAGTAAAGAGCCGCATTGTGGGGTAGCCGAGAATCATTCAGAGGTACGAACGAGTATGTCACTGTTAAAGATGGATGGTAATCCGCATATACGGAAAAGCAAATGGGATGAAGTACAGCGTTGCTGGCGCCCACTGTCGAAGAGTGAAAACTCCAAGGACGGATATGTCTAAACATCTCTTTATCATTGCACAAATATTGGCTGCCTTGATGATCAGCGATAACAACAGGATTGCATTGTAATTGCCTCGTTTCTTTCTACTCATAGCGGAAGTGAGGCCTGCTGCAAGTCTATGGGTTAACTAGGGACAATAAAAAAGGGGTCTGTCTCACTCGGATTGTATGCGGGGAACGTTCTCTGCGCTACTTAGTGGATAGATCAATTAGGCATGTATTCAACTTATAAATTTGTGTAGGAAGGTACATCTAGCCAGTCTTGGCAGTTGGTGATGTCGAAGTACTTATCACCAACGGAGATCAGGTAGATTGCAACAGATGCTGCATGTTGTAGACCAACAAGCTATACCTCTGCATATGCATATGCAAAGCAGCAAACAGGTCGCACACTGCGGCGGCCCATTTCCCCAAATTTGTTTACCGCCTTTAGGGCCCGCGATATTCTAGGCCGGTATAAGCCGGTAGTGTTAGGTCGGCTTGCATGGTAACAGTCGGCTTGCATATGGGATGCCCAAGTACTCACGCGTACCGCCTGAAGATCCTCAAGCTGGGGGTTCTTACCCGAGCCCCCCTTCCATTAACATAGGTTAGGTATTTCCACAGCATTCAACCGGGGACACGGTGCGATCGCATAGCCAATCGCTTCACGTTGCACGACAGCTTTGGTGCCCGTAAAAACGCCATTTTCACATGGCCAGCCAAGGCCAACTTACGCAGGCACCTGGCTGCTTATTGTAGGGAACTGGCTTTCTCAAATGCCTGGACGTAATCTCGGGGCTCATAAGATACTAGAGCCTGCTTCGAGTCGGTGTGAATCCTCGATTCATCGACTTAATGATGTCAGATGTACATCAGTGTTACTGTACCGTCGTAGCACCCCGTGGGAGTCGATAGGGCCGATACCCCTCGTGCCATTTTGTCTCAAGGGGATCATCTGGTCGTTGCCAAGTAATGCCGTATTGTTAGTTGAATAGCAAGTACTGCGTGCTCATCCGTTGAATTAAACTGTGTCGAAAACCAAGATCCGATAGGTCCATGGCGCGTGCTCTCTGCACATGCGCCTCAACCTAGCATAAGCAATACGAACTGGACATATGGAGGCGGGGGACTTGTAACCACGCAGAATATAACTTCCAACACGAAAAGAATAGGATCGATGCGAAACAACCTTGGGGGACAGTAAGGCTAAGTTGGGAATAGGGATCGAGTGCCTCACACCAAGGGTTTGCTAGCACCTTCCCGATCACAATACCGCGCTACATTCTCACCAAGTCCAGATTAAGACATATTTTGATTTATTCGACATACATTGCTTTTCCATCGAGGGCCCTTGCTATATCTTATCAACATTATGCGAGGTGTGGTGATGTTCCAAATCCTCCTGTGGCTGTCTGGCTTAGCAGCAGTCTGTGCCCTGATTCAATTCCTGTATTCAGGATATGCGTGCAGGAAGAGGACGAGGTGCCTAGCATCGAGGGGCATTGTATGTGCATATTACGATTCATAAGCGTTTGACGGTACCATAAATAATCATAACGTTTGATACCCGGCTAATATAATCCTTATTAGAACATTGCACACCATTCCATGCTGTTTGGGCATATTCCGATACTTATTGACTTCAAGCGCAGCAACCCACCTGATGTGAATATCGGCGTTCTTCACACATGGCTTGCTACAAACTACGTTAAGTACTTTGATGGTGCCAGCCAGTTACCACCGGTGGTCTACCTAGATCTTTGGCCTGTTGCCCCATCCTTTGCTCTTGTATATGACGCTTCGGCGATTATGCAATTCACGCAATCAAGGAGCCTACCAAAGCTCCACGAACTGACAGAGTATATCAGACCATTAACCTTCGGTCGTGATATCGTGTCCACCGAAGGACAGGAGTGGAAAACCTGGCGAGCTCGTTTTAACCGTGGGTTTAGTTCGCGGAACATTATTCGGTTACTACCCGGACTCATTGATGACGTACAGGCTTTTGCCGATAACATCAATGCTATGGCGAGGAACGTTGGCGACTCCAGAACTTGGGGCCCGGTATTCCAATTGAGAGAAAAGGCTGCAGATCTAACACTGGATGTTATATGTCGAGTAACACTGTGAGTGCTGAGGCAATTGGGCTAACTGGTGACGAACCCCGTCTAAAGGATCTCAGGGATATGAAGCTTCAGCAACAATCATGCTCATCAAACACACTGCTTAAGACTACTCTTATTGACCAAGTCCGATTGATGAACTTATTGAATGCTAATGGCGGCCTCATACGTCGTTACATGCCTTGGCATCGGGCTATGATCGCTAGGAACAACCGCGTTCTCGATAGTATTATCAGGCCGCTCATTGTCAGACTCATGAAGGCTGAAGCCAGCAATTCTACTGAAGAGACAAATTCGGCGGTAGAGGCAGCAATTCAACACACGCTTGCTGCCCACCATAGCAAAGGAGGCCAAAGCTCTACAGACTACAGCGAGAATATTGCCGATATCATAACGTGTAACGTCAAAGCATTTCTCTTCGCCGGCGAGGACACTACTGCTTCAACTATCTGTTTCATGTTCAAATGCCTCCAAGATTGTCCTTATGCATTGGCTAGGCTACGTGCTGAACATGATGAGGTACTTGGTGGTGTCCCAAGCGAAGCAGCAAGTATCTTACGCCGAAACCCTCAACTCCTCTATAACCTCCCATATACTCTGGGCGTTATCAAAGAGACACTTAGACTGTACCCTCTGGCATCCACCGCACGACAATCTCCTTCGGGATTTGACTTAATAATCATGAACGACATTACTGGATTAGAACATCATTATCCCCTGGAGGGTTTTGCACCGTGGGTCGCGGCCGCCGGAGTCCACCAGAGCCCGAAATATTGGCCACGATCCTCTGAATTCTTGCCGGAAAGATGGCTCAAGACCGAAAAGTCTGATCCGCTGTATCCATGCAAAGAGGCATGGGTTCCGTTTTCTTCGGGTTCGTCTCTTCAATGCCTAGAAATCTGTATACGATGTGATAAATCACTAACGCCGATATCACTCTGAAGGTCCTCGTAACTGCATTGGAATGGAGCTCGCTTTGGCGCAGCTGAGGCTTGTTTGTGTGTTAGTGGCCCGCTCTCTGGACATCAAAGAAGCGTGGGGTGAGTGGGATGAGATAAGGTTAGTAATAGTTGCTTTTTTCATTTCCCTTTCGAGGCGGTGCCTATGTTGCCTTCCGGCTACCCGTTCAATCAACCAAAACCGACTAGCTAATTGTCGGCCTTTCGGTTAGGGGGAGTAGAGCAACACCGGCTGAAAAGGTTTGTGGGCAGCGTTTGTATGCCGTCGGCGCGGGACCGGTCCACCCAAAAGATGGCATGCCTGTCCAGGTTAGGGTCCGATCATTTTAAGCAGGTTGATATCAAATTGAAAGTCGAAACTCCGAAAGGGGAGCCCGGGAGTTGATTTTTTGGATCATGGATTCCTAGTCACGTTCAAAAGATGCGAGAGCGCAGTAGGTGCGGTATGACTTTTTGCACCATGGTACGTGCCATTCGGTCACAGGTGTAGGGATACAGCATATGGACCGAACAAAGAGACTATTCATGTATATAGGAGGTAGCACGTAGGAGGGTGATCTTAGAGACCTTCGCGCAACAACAATAGTCTATTACCTACCTATACGTACAGGTCTCGTGACAATACGACTAAGTCCGCGGCGCAACACGTCCCAAACACGGTTAAATAGCTGTGAGCGGGGGTGCGCTGCAATACTAAAGTAGGCCATAGATACATAGCATATAATTATTGAGACACTGTGAACGCCAAGGCAATAGTAGGCAAAGGCAATGAAATATTTGGAAGCCCCAGATCTACTCATCTAAAAGAAGAGAGCAGCAGATCGTCATACCATGAATGATTATGATTGAGCACAATGTTATTACGAGACTTCGATGTGAGACCTTGTGGCGGTAAGCCAAAAATGCTATGGGTGAAGCTCAATTGGGGTTATCAGCAACCAAAGCAGCATAGATAGGTAGTCAATAGTAGTACGGTACCTACACCCAGTGCTAATCCCCCTTTCTAGCCCACATTCCCAAGCGACTGTTAGCGGATTCTGACATGAATCGTCATATGCAATCTTTCTCGTGATATTTTACTCTCCAGAAAATAATTTCCAGCCGCCAGGTACTCCTTTTTGAAAAACGCCCTCAGGATCGAATTTTCTACTGGCTTCTTGCAATCTTCCCGTATTTTCCTGGCCGTACGACCCGATTGGATCTTGAAAATTGAACGAATAGTTCATAAATTTGAACCTTATTGATTGTTCGTTTGCCTTGGCCTTCTTATCGATTTGGTCAATGGCAGCCTCGAAGGCACCCAGGATCTTCTTGTCATCGTCAGCGCTTTTCCAATACATCAATAGCGCGATTGAGACAACGGGACCAAGGCTTGGGCTCAGGCCTAATGAGTTGCCCCCCTTACTGGCTGAAGCTTTCAGGAGAGAGACCGGATATGGCTGTAAGGTGTATGAACAGATGAGCCCATCGCACGACTTGAGGGGTTCAATCGCCGCCTTGAATATATCGGCTCCAATGAGAAGCATGGAAACGTCCGCCTTGACGTGTGTATTCATGTAGGCTGATCTGTCAATGACTATTGTTAGCTTTCTAGTATTTCCCGAGAGTTTAATTGTACTTCTGGTTGACGGTGACAAACCTTGGTGGCATAGAGATCTCCCCCGCCTGCTCCTTGGCTGCTTCCGGAAGAGTATGGATTCGCAATGTATTGAGTCCCGGGAGCTGTGCATCAAGCGGCGTGAAAGGTTCGAGGACTGAAGGATTCTCAACTGCCTCATTGTAGTATAGCTGGTTGATGCATACCGGATCAGTGCCAAAGGCACTGGTCCATCCCATGCTTACCATGAAGTGAGTCTTGTCGCTTGCGTCGGGTTTTTGGAGTTCAGTTACTAGTGCTTCGACTTGACTAGGAAATTTCGAGCCCATGTAGTACAGACTGCCACCATAGAACGAACCTTGCTCGAAGGTGCGCATACGTATGCTTGTAATGATGCCGAAATTGTTACCGCCGCCACCACGTAGCGCGAGCCAAAGGTCCGCGTTGTCCTCTGCATTAGCATTGATGATATCACCGTTAGCTAAAGCCACCTCGAAATTGATAACCTACACAGGTTTTTTATCTCAGTATGCTTCAACACAACACAGAGGAAGGGCTCATCAGGGAAGTCAAAGCTTACGTCGTCGCAAATGAAGCCATCCCGAGAAGAGAAAAACGACAGGCCACCTTGAGATGTTAGTGAATTTCGCAATGCATAAGATAGTTACAGTCCGTCGGATCGTTGCACCGTTGGACCTACCTTGTGTGGGGAGGCCCCCTATACCACCTTTGGCGGAGCGAGATCCAGCGCATCCGAGACCATGCTGCCCAAGCTCGTCGTATACGGCGCCCCATGATTCACCAGCAGAGATGGTTACGTAACCTTCTTGGATGTCTATCCCCTTCAAGTGAGATAGATTGAGAGTGATGCCACCATCGATATTAGAACACCCAAGCGCAGGCTGGCGCCCACCCGCAACGACGGCGAAGGTAGCCTTGCCATTGATAACGAAGGGACTAATGGTTGAGAGGAAAGTGGCAACATCCTGTTTGGTTTGGGGTAGGACGATGTAGGCGGGCTGCAAGTCGGCATTCAAGCCTGACTGGTAGGTGGTAGTGTTCAGCGACCGATACTCGTCGCTGCCGCGAAGTGCAAACTATTCATGACACTGGAGTTAATAATGTCCACTTCAGTAAGAATTACTTGGGGTTTCGGGAGTTTGCAGGAGTAATAAGAACAGAAAAGGCCCGCTGAGGCAATTTCTGGCTCTCAGACATGCCAAAAGGGGGGGGATAAAAGACTCTAGGAGACTGACCTGAGCGTTTGGGAGTACATTTTGAAGGGCTTCTAGAACCTCAGACGCAATCATGGTTAGTTTGTTTAGGCGAATGCTAAGTTGATGAGATATGATTGGCACGAAATGAGATTTGCGGTATCCGAAGAATTGGAGAGAGTAGAGACGAGCGCGTTGATAAAGGGATGTGAATTACGGATGTGAATTTTCCATGCTTGTGTGTAGTAGGTGAGGAACTCTGGTTGATGACAATGACAGCCTGCATGATCCCGCTAATCGCGGGCTACCCGGCTACACACAGTATTATCGGCACCGTGATCTTGTACCAGGGTAGAAGAGATCCCTGGCCCGATATGCATCTAGCCGACGCTAGGCGCGGGTACATGCAGGCTGACTATAGGTATCTAATCCGGCCATATCTAATCTGATGTGGCAGATGAGACGGCCTGCAGATGTACATACCCAGGGACTTGGTACATTGATGTCGTAGGACTTAGGTGCATCAGTGGAACGGGGGCCTTTTTCTTGCATTCGGAGGGCTCTCCATCCGATCTGCTATGTAACATGAGAATATGCAGCTATGATTCTAACATTAGCTACCTAAATGATATGTTATCTGTACCTGAGTACAGAGCCCACCTTACTTATGTTTCATAGCCGGAGCGGCCCAGCCTAGCTTACCTAGTTTGGCAATTGCTCATTTCTGACCTACGCTTGGAGCAGGGGCGGTACTTGATATACTGTATCCTTAGGTACCTAACGGCTCTTAATTCGCCAGATTAAATCGCGAGATTACTAGGTAGCATAAGTAGGCTTTCGGCCGATGTTTAAGTATTCTATTCTACCTAGATAGGTTGGCTCTGAATACAACGCAACTACAGCACAATGTGATAAATGTATAGGTGGCCCTAAGTATTACAGTACAAAACTGAATCGTTCATACGTTCCCAAATCTCTTGGCGGGATCCTTGATTTGGACCGGGACTGCTGTACTCTCTCATGCTCGGCTACCTGCCGATCATTGCCCTGAACCTTTCTCTGTGGTAGTCCCATCAAGCCCGTATTCCGTCTCTAGCGAGTCTCTTAGCTCAAGAGATCTCTCCCCCCACACCAAAAGGAATCCCACAAGACTGGTGCCTAGTCCGACCCACCATATTGTCCTCAAGCTGACTGTGTAGACTTGCTGGACCTCATGCAAAACCACGGTATTAAGGGAGTGTTTTCTCTGGTGTATTTCACTGGCGAATGCGTATGCTGCACCATCGACCAGTTGGGCCCGTAGTAAAGAATCTCTTATAGTACTCAAGTTTGCGTTGAAAACGGCATTGAAGATAATGGATGGAATTGTTACGCCCCAGACGTAACCAAATGTTTTAATGAAAGCATACGCTGCTGTGCTGGTTGCAACATCCGATTCTGGTAGACCTGCCATGATAGCGGGTAGGATAATGGATACTGAGAACCCTAGCCCAACGCTGATAATGATTTCGAAGAACACCCAAGCTACTTTCGTGGTGCTATTGTGTAAGAGGGTTAAAAGTCCGAAGCCAACAGCTGAGGCGGCGAATGAAAAAGCGTGTAAAGCCTTGTATTTGCCGAGGTGGGTAAGTAACACGCCGCCTATTATAGCAAAAAAAAGAGTACCGATAGCGTATGGCAAAAAGTATGTACCGGACTGCTTGACTGTTGTGCCTAGAACGGCTTGGAAATAAATAGGTAAAAAATAGGACACCGACTGAACGAGGGCTGAAGATAAAAAAGTAAGGATAAATCCTATGACCGAAGTCCGGTTGCCGAATAGACGAGTTGGTATCATAGGAAAGCTAGTGAAAGCTTGTTGAATGTGAAAAGATGCCCAGCCAGCTATACCGAGGACCAAAGGCACCACAATATGCCACGACGACCAAGAGAATTCGATGCCGCCCATTATAAGTGCTAAAAGTATCGCAATGATAGAAGGGACGAACAAAAGACTGCCAATATAGTCCAGACGTTTCCATTTGGACTTGGATATTTCCTCGACATTAGAAGGCCCAGTCCTCATACGCATGAAGGTGAGTATGGCAATCAATGCGACACCGCAGATGGGGATATTGAGATAAAATATCCATCGCCAGCTGAGAAGATTGTAAGTTAAAACTATTCATAGGTGGGAACTATGAATAGGTACTCACTTGGCTTCTGCGATAACACCTCCAAGGGGCGGTCCCAAGGCGGCGGCAAGGCCCGCAAACGAATTCATTAGCCCGACGTACTTGCCACGTTCACGGAGCGGCACCAAGTCGCAACAGACTATGTCAAGGAGGACGTAAAGGCCACCAGCACCTATCCCTTGAACGGTTCGGCCTGAGATCAACATGGCTGGATTGCGTGCACCGCCAGCAATGCCGCTGCCCACTGTAAATAGCAGAGTCGAGCCGATGAGCGGCAACTGACGACCGAAAACATCGGCAATCTGACCAAAGAGAGGCTGCAAGACTGAGGATGCAACAACAAAAGAGTTGGCTATCCAGACATACTGTGTGGCTCCTCCTATCGCAGCAGTAATTGTAGGTAGCGCCGTTGTGATGATCACAACATCCAAGGCGCACACAAATGAGAGGATACATAGGGCGGTAAAAGTCCCCCAAAATCGGGGAGAACGCGATTGTTTCTGTGGTGAAGAGGGCGGGCTGGTTGTTTCCCAGTCCACGGCATCATGCGGCGGAGCTACATCGCCGGTCGGCGTGGGTGTGTCGCTTGGTATTGGGTCCATGGCTGAGGGTAGGGCCATTTGAAAATAGAAGGAATGCAGTCCTTCGAGGAATAGTGCAAGAAGGGGGAAAGTCGACGGAATCAAACAAGGTCTGACAGGATAGTGTTTGGATGAGCAAGTGTACATTTGACGACACGTGTAAAATCAAGTACTCCGTACTAAATAGTCCTGACGGGCCCCGGAAAGAGTTCCGCTACGAGTAACTTCTGCAGTAAGGTAGCAATCGTAACACCAGATTTGATGACCATCAGTTGAATATAAAATTTGTGAATCATGTCTAATCTGTTTGGGCATCTGTGATGGGTGCGTGTACATGTAGTGTACTAGATACCTCTGTAGTGTACAGTCAAGTACCTAAGCGTCGATGCATGGCCTAGCTGGGATCTCGGCAGCTATTTTAGTCACCCCTTATTTGATGGGTCGTTCTACCTAACTATCGTCTGTCATGGCTATTACCTTATAATAACATGCGCGGTTTTAAACAAAGGAACATCACATGTAATCGAGCTAAAGCCTAGGTATATGTACTCAGTGAGCTAGCTATGATAAGCCACAATTGTCGCGTATACAATCCGCACATGCGAGAAGACAAAAGTAGCATGAATATTACTGCCGCGTTACACTGCATGAAACCAAGATTGCCACCAACAGCCTGCTCGCCTAGGCCCCGAACAACTGCGATCATCTATTGGGATTGGGGGCCTGCCGAGTGTGCAGTGAACACGACCATAGTGTTCTTCCGTGGAAGCATGCTAGATCTCCATGTAAACCAGCGAGAGGCCCCCGGATCAACAAGCTGGCAATCAAATTCCATGATGATTTGGGCCATTATCACCTTTATGATTGCGGTAGCGTAATATCGCCCTGGACAAGCCATGCGACCGGTGCCCCACACATGCCAAGAGTCATCTACGTCAACAAGTTTGGATGGGAGGTTCTGGGAGATATTGGGACTTTCCTCCATGTTCGTACCCTTTAGACTTTCCAAGCTAGCGAATCTGAATCCGCTAAACGTGAGAGGCTCAGGGAAATGGGCAGGATTTTGCATAATGGCTCTTACAGGAGTGCAGGCCCAATCGCCAACAGCTAGCTTTGTGCCGTCAGAAAACGAAAAGGGTTTTAGAGCAAAGCGGCGCGTGCTCACTATCGCATAGAACATTAGAAAGAAGCACCTATGCCTTACAAGACTTAGATGGTACTTACTAGATTCTACAGGTGTCAGTCTCGCTGATTCCTTGATGAAGCTGTCGAGCAGAGGTAACCCGACTCCTGTGCGCTCAAACTGAGCATACCCTTGATTTGCTTCATTCCGTAGAGGTCCAACATATTCAGGATGGACACAAATGTCATGAATAGCAAATGTGATGGTCTTCTGATAATTAGCACTTACAGTGGCGGTGAATGTGTGATAAAAGCGTCACTAACCGTAGACAGCGCATGGACTGAGCCAAACCATATAGCCATGAGCTCATGAACCACGCGCGTCGGGGTCCAGGGTTTTTGTCGGGGCGCAGTCTCCATGATCCATTGAATGCAGTCAGCCTGGAGTTGGTTAGCTTAGCTATATCTTTTGGCGAAAACGGTTCCATACATGTTCTGGGACTTTGCGGCCTAAAATAGCAAGATCTCTCTCTTGGCAGCGTTGTTCCGCTATAGGAAGCAATGTAGAGTATATAGTTTCATGTGAGGTGTTGTAGCGAGCAATTAGTCGGCCTATGTAACTGCCAGCATTGTTAGCTGAATGCGGTTTTGCAGGAAATTTGCTCTGACGTACGGCGCGGCAGCTTTTGGCAACAATCGCACAATCTCAGCGCACATGAGAGTCTCTTCGATATATGCCAAGGCCGATACAAGAAACTGGTCGTTCTTGGCTTCTTGAGGTTAGACAATCGATTGATCCGACAGACAGCATCTAGACCGCTCCAAAAACAAGAATAGGCTGGTATATCTCACCTAGGTCCTTCCCAAAGAATGAGACTGCGTTGGACAGAACCACAAGCTTCACAATTACGGGATACACAGGTGAATGTTTTCTGCCTGGAGAAGCTCAGCAGGTTTGTCCAGTTTATCAAGGCGTATCAGAATACATACCATTGATAATGATATGTTCAGCATGGAGCTCGTCGAACCTGGACTTAACGATAGTGCTTAAGTCTGGTAGAATCTGAGGGAGATTCTTCGTTAAGAGCGTGCGGAGGGCACGTACAAACCCAACGCCCTCTGTTCCTCGTCGGTCGAACCAGTTGAAGCCGTGCATTGTGTACATAGGCTGGAGCATCTACAATCAATTCGTATTAAAATGACCGTTGGGTTTTTATTTCACATTCCTCTGTGAACTTACCTGTTTTGACGCTGCTTGAAGCGATAGTACAGTATCAGGTGCTGAATCGAGCTCTTTGATGTGTGTGCTAGACGTTACAAACACATAGCGACTGTCGGGGGCAAACACCTCGTATGGTTTCCCATTGGCCTATGAGATGAATGGGTCAGAAATAAGGCTCTTATTTAAACCCGGAGCAAAAGCCATCTTACTTCATTGTAACCAGTTTCGATAATCCTAGGCCCATCAAATAAATACATCCAGGCAATGATGTTGGTTTTGAGCCATTCCAACACAACAAAGGGCTTAATATTAATAAGACGACGTTTATTAGTTAATGATTCTAAGTCATCAGTTCATGAAGTGGCTGTAATAATAAGTACACTTACTGACACCGCAATATTGAGTGCCTGACATATGAGGATTAGTAGAAATCCGAAGATGAGCCAAGGCATTGCTTCAGGCTCCACGCCATCATGTAGCGCCGTGTTCTCAAACTTCGATGAGTTAATCATGATGTGAGACAATGATGGAGGAAGCTTGAGATTCATAAGATGGAGAAGGATCAGTGCGTCGATCAAGAGTTCTTTATCACTTCGGTACTAAACAGGATCGTAGAACTTCAGTTAACTGATTACTCGACTACTTACACGCTGCTTCAAAGATACAAATACTCTATCACAAAAGTCCTAACGTGATATCAAAATTTAAGACCACACCCTTGTTTCATTCTAGGACCCTGACATTGAGGTTTGTGACTAATGATGATTACTCCTATAGACATGAAATGATTCAGTCGATGAGGATACTAGTCTTGAATATGTATAGGTACAACAAGCTTTGAGTAAAACTTTATGCAGTTGGTTACACAGCATACCGTCGTTAGTAGTAGGTGGTATTGTAGATTCTTGGCGGATTCCTGGCGCCTACTGAGATACAAAGGTACTCCGCCACTTTCACAAGCCCTTTAAAGTGAATATGGTGGTCGCCAATGCAGGATGCATCCTCGATGCAATGCAGCCACACCAACACCTGCGTGTACGCTTTTCAACCGGAAATAACAAAGTTCCAATAGAGGCTGTTGGCTGTTGGCTGTTGCAGTGAGAGATAGGCCAGCCCAGCCATCTATTTGAATCTGATAACCACTGGAATTATCTGATCGACGAAGCATGGCTTTTGGTTTTTTATCAATCTTATCAATCGATATTTCCCGGCCCCCCCTTCCCCCCCTCTAAATCTCTCACCCATTCCCTCCATCAGCGTGGGATAACTATTGTTACTATCTTGTTCCATACAATTCTCCATCCATACCCCACAAACAGTTTGATTTGCCACTATGAGCTCGATTGACGTGTCGCAAGGCATTCACACGAATGTTTTTCTTGGCGTTGGCGTTTTTCTTGTTGTCCTCCCTGCTCTATTTGTCGCTACTCGCTTTGCTGGCAGTGCCAAGCTTGGCAAGCAGCTGAAAACCGCAGACTGTGAGATTCAATAGCTCTTGAGTCTACAGATAGTGCCGAAAGGTCAGAACTAATTGTTTATTGTAGGGTTATCACTGGTTGCTGTCATTCTCCTGGCCGGGACGCTTGCCAATTTCATTCTTATTGTGAAAGGTAGGCCTATCCGCCGTTTACCTGATCTGTTAGGTACTATCAGCTCATTGTTTGTCTAGCCTTATCAAGTTCAAGTACTTCTGTTCTCTATCTAGTCCAGGTATATTCAAAACTCTCGCATCCCTTATGCCTTATTCTGTACTGATATTCTTGATAGTTGGTTGCGGCTAGTGGTCCCGTTGCGGCTTCCACGACGTGGGCTGCGAAAGCGCCCATCCTCTTTCTTTATATTCAGATTTTTGGAGTGAAGTCGTGGCTTAGGATAGTATCATACGTCACTCTAGCGTTCACGTTCTTGTGGCTCTTGGGCTGGAACATATGGCTCCTATACGAGTCTGTTCCGCGCGGTGTAATTACTCCTATGTTTCTGGCGGATAGTGCCCATTCGGGATCTGTAGCTGGTGTCGCCTCCGGGGCCGTTGGACTTGCAGCAGACATTGTCATCTTTGTGATTCCAATACCGGTGATCTGGAAGCTTCACCTCCCACGCGCCAAGAAAATTGGCCTCCTCGTCGTTTTCTTGACCGGTTTACTGTGAGTGGAAACTCGCCTATTTTTGGGATGCCTTCACTGATTTGACTTAGTGCGGTTGTCGCGAGTGCGATCGGAGTGTATTTCAAACAATTATCGTTGTCTGGCACATCTACAGACATCAAAGCTGCGATGATATTGACGTGAGTGTCCTTAACTTGAAGCGCGCGAGACATTGGTGCTTACACCTAATCTTGTAGACTTATCGAATTGTCAATTGCTATCATCGTTGGCTGTGTGCCTGCTATGGCAACTTTCTGGACATCATTCATCATAGAGTCAGGCATTTACTCCATGATTACATCTGTGTTTTCTCGCGTTTCTCTCCCAAGATCTACCAGAAGCAAGAAATCTCAGCGATCTACGCATCGAGAGAATACTAGCGAGGATGGTATAAACGCAGAAGGTCACACTTATGATGTCCTAGATGACGGCAATTCAGCAATGAGACCTGCGCGGTCTCAGGAGCAATCTATCACAGCAATATCACTTCAGGAGTTTGAAAGATCAAAGACAACAATATAAGCTACCAGTGATTTTCGCGAACGTCGGCGACAGGACAAATACAACCGAGGTTGTAAATGGTCACTCCTCTATCTAGGTAGTCATCATGTATATTTGGAGCACCGGAAATAAGCCATGGGCTTCGCGGAACTTTGAGTAATGATTTTATTTTGCTACTTGTTTCTGTATTCATAATAAAGATGAAATCTAAGATTGGTACCCAGTTGGTTCGTTAAACCTGGCCGCGCTTTCTTTCTAGTATTTACTTTACATTAAGCTTTTTGCTGTCAACTTGGATATTGTTATTAGATAAAATTTATCACTTAATGATGAGTGCTGTGGCGCCTAAGCCAACAAGAACACTGTCACAAGGCCTATACATAGGGGTAGGTAATAGTATACGTTGTTGCGCGAGGGTCTCCAAAATACCCTCCTATGTACTTATTACTATATACAAAACAGTCTCTTTGTTCCAAGACTGTGACAAACACGATGTTTCATAGTGCTACATCATCAGGTAGATGTGTTCGGGATCCTTCTGAAAGTTGAATCCCACAGGGAGGGGGAGATTCGTACGCACACCGATTCGCTCTTCTCGCCACCATCCGTCGTAACGTTTCGTTCGTGAACAAAGGAGCCTTAAGCTGTTGGTATCATGAAGTAACCTAAAACATTGGTAGTGTGGGTCCTAGTGGTCACTCAGGGGGTGGGAGGAGCCCGACAATTCTTTTGGGGTGGCGTAGTTCTGCATAATTCCTATTCAATAATACTACTCAGTGAAGCTCAATGCCAAGGCCGCATCTTTCATACGGCCAGCATAGGCTGCTCGGTGGTGTTACTGTTAGGCAGTGAAGTGGATCCCACAGGCCTCAATAAATTAAGCATCCATGACCTGCGGGACAGGGACATTCGCAACATTTTCTCGATTCGGAATCTGCATAGGTTAATACTATGCCTTGTGTGAGGCTTAGTGCCAAGGCCGCCTTTTCTACATCGCGTGGTGTTCTTCCGAAATACCAATGCACGGATCTTCTTGAAAGTCCACACAGTGCGCTATTGTTCTTGGCATATTTGGTACCTCGGCGACAAGTTGTTGGGCAGCTTAGAGAGCTTGCTTCGTTGTGTTACATCGGCATCCAACAGTGACGTAGAAATACATGCAGGCTGCTGACCACTGTAACCAACACATAGTCATAGCCTCTTCACTGGTCGACTGTTAGGTCGTTTACTTCGCAGGGGGTTCAACCATAGTTTTGCGGTGTATATACAGGGCTATTTTGTATGCGCATATACTTAACGATAGTCCAATTTCATGGGTACCAATCCTTTAGCTGGCGTTTACACCGTGCCCTGTCATGTATGCGATCTAACATTCTACCAGTGAGGAGGCTGTACAACCACTCATGCGATCTCGCTCTAGAGCCACGCAATCGTTGGACCAGGAAGGTCTTGCGTGTGTGTCGGTGCCACTTAGTGGAGGCGCGAGCGCTTTTAGCTGATCTGTTTCATTCCGTTCAAGTATGCATGGGTAATGATACAATAGAGGACCAACGATCTGCTGTAGCTCTTGGATGTATAGGAGCCTGGATTACTCCCGATGTTAGGGAGAAAGAAGCGCGAGGTCTCATTAATATCAGTCCTAATGAACTAGATACAGACACACTACTAGCCCCGTTAGTCTCACCGGACAAATCATTCAGTTCATGCTTTCAATTATCTACGAAATCTCATCTCACAAGCCGGTATTACTTCATTCGGAATACTCAATTTGTGCATGAAATGGGTTCCGGAGTCATGTTGGGTACAGCTACCACTGTCGGACTGCTGCTCCTAATTCTTTTCGTTTCAAACCTCCTTAATAGGACGCCAAAGCTCTGGAGGGCTCAACCGGTTGTTGGCACTAATAGTGAGGCTTTCACATGGCTGCGGTCCACCCTCCGCTCGATATGGCAAACTCGTGATTGGGTATTTGAAGGATATGACAAAGTAAGACTCAAAATTACATTCTAGTCTCTATACCCACTGCTCATCTTTTGCCAAGTACTCCAAGAACAACTCATTCTTTGTGCTGCCGTCCGTAGACCGCGGTCCTATCATGGTTGTTCCACCACAGCAAATCAAGAAGGTATATGGCCTCCCAACTACGGTTTTGGATGTGTATACGACGTCAAACAACACTATTCAAACGAAGTGGACTATCTGGGATGATGAGGTATCCGAAAATAACTTTCAGATGAATCTGATACGAAATCAACTGACTCGTAACCTGGATATTTTAACTCCAAGAATTGCTACTGAACTAGACGAAGGGTTAAAACGGGAATGGGGTGTATCGACAACCGAATGGACATATGTTAATATCTGGATCTCGGCTATTAGAATCGTCGGAGGGGCGGCAAACAGTGCATTTTGCGGTGCCCCAATGTGTAAGTCGTACCCCAACTCTACGTTAAACGCTACAAGTGAATATACTAAGAGAAGACTAGGCCGTGACATGGAGTTCTTGCAGCGTATACAGGTCCATTCGATGGGTGTTTTTCTCGGTTCAGTACTCATCAACTCAACACCAGCTCCATTAAGGTTTATGTCAGGTTATCTAGTTGGGTGGTTTTGCTACTACCATCTTCAGAGAGTCTCCAAGCTATGTCTACCATTTGTAAAGGAAAGGCTGGAAAACACGAAGTTGTTAAGAGACGACCCTACGCACCCCTGGTGCCCACCAGTAAGGGCTTCCAAGTCATATGAGGTCTGGGAAATGCTAACCCGACATAGAAGGATGGGCTGCAGTGGATTATAGAAGAGTGCTATGCAACGGGTGACCCTGCTCAGTTGAAGCCTGAACGAGTTCTTCACCGCCTTGTTTTCATTAACGACATCTCGCTACATTCAACAAGCTACACAGCGCAAAACGTCATTTTAGATATTGCTTGTGCGGACCCGTCTTGCATCTCTGCATTACGCGAAGAGGGTGCAAGAGTGCTTCGGGAAGCGGGTGGCCGATGGACACGCCAAGCAGTGTCGAAATTAGTTTTGATTGATTCAACGATTAGAGAATCCATGAGACTCACGCCTTTTAACAGTGTGGGCTTACCAAGAACGGTTTGTAACTTTACTTTCCTACCTTCAAAACTGGAATCGCACGCCACCTGCTGGACGACATATCGTACCTCCTTGATTGAATGGCTAGCTAATCAGTAATATGTGCTAGGTCATTGATCCCCATGGTATATGGCTCGAACGGGAAGGGTCCAAGTTCAACGTTCCTTACGGCACTGCAGTCACTATTCCAGTAGAGCCGATTCACTACGATGAATCCATATACCCGGATGCCAGATCGTTCAAACCATTTCGATTTTCACAGACTGACGCAGCGCGCGACATTCTCGACGCCTTTGACGATAAATCACAGACTGGTGAGGCGAAGTCATCGTCCCAATTGAAGACGAAGAGTAGTGCCACGGTGGATGATGCTTTTCTGGGATTTGGCTTCGGCAAACACGCATGTCCCGGCAGGTTTTTTGCACTCAATGAGATCAAGATTTTCATCGCTATGATAGTCTTACATTATGATCTCGAGCCCCTGGCGAGCAAGCCGCAAATGACGCCAGTCATCTGGTTGAATATGCCTTTATTCACCAGTTTGAAGCTCGGCGTTCGAAGACGAGAGCCGAAAGAGCTGTATTGAATACGATTAACTTCTCACTTATCTTCGACATCATTTCTAAACCTATCAAATTTGAAAATAGAATTCTTCATATTTGCTTCAGCTAATCCAGGATCTCATGTGTTTTCCAACATAGATCCCAGTGAGACATCCTCTCGTGACATTAATCCAGTGACAAGTTACTTAGATTAAAAGTAGTAATGCAAATTCAAGTTAATTTAAACTTTCGGTGATAAAATGCTTCAACTTTTGAAGTCTTTCGCTTTAAACTAGGCTATTGATGAAGCCTTACACCTTTTATTGCTGAGTACCACGAAAGACATCTCCGTATCTCATTATAGCAGTGGCTAACTCACGTAGACAGAGACTTGATCAGTGGCGGTGAGTTCATCCACTGCAATGTTATTGCCCGACAGCTCCCCCGACGTCGACCATCACGATCGAACTCCACATCCCCGATCCTAGGCCGCTTGAATTTTATTTTTAAAATATAATATTACACTTTTTTACACTTCGTTTTTTAATATGAAACATACCTCTAACCTCGCGAAACTCTTACTCACACAAACCGAAAATAATAAAACAAGCCCGCAATCGCGGAATTGATATGCATTCTATATGTGTGGATGCGATAAGCTTACGGAAGTGCACACCCATCTACACGTTCAGCCCCCGAATGGGCGCACAGCCGCCCGTTTATTGTCCATCCGCGATGCACCAACAATTGCGCAATAACCCGCATCATTGGGATATCTGGATACCCCCATACATAAGAACCACTATATCGGCCGGCAGTCTTCCGGAGAGAAAGACGAGATTTCGAATCACGACCTTTCGATTTACCCGCTGGCAGTTGGGCCTTTAGGCGCAAGCTCCATGTGCCGAATGCCACTGCGATAGCAGCCCAGGGTTATACCCGGCTGGGCACTCATGCGAGCTACCCTCTTCGTCGGCGGAGGGCGGGCGTGCACGTTCTGAAATAGCATCGTTTTGCTTAACGCGATATACTATTGGTGATGGTCGCGCTGTATTGCCCAACCAGACTTCGGAATGGCTGTAATTTATTCCAGCATGACTAGGTAGCTTCAGATTAAATCAAGATGGAAAAATCAATCTCCGAGGGTACTGATATAAGCTTGCACCCGCTCAGATATGTCCTACGCTGGGCTTTAGTCGAGGCCGTCTATCCGACTGAGTTGAAAGAAGCCGAACACCATGAAAGGCGTGATCTCGTGGGTGATAGCGCTTGCGCTTCAAGCGCCAGGCTTCGCAGTCGCCGCACCAGCGGCAGCAGCTCCCCAAGCTGACGAATATGATTTTGTCGTGGTTGGCAGTGGTCCCGGTGGTGGCCCTCTCGCCGTAAACCTAGCTAAGGCTGGGTACTCGGTCTTCCTGATCGAAGCCGGCGACGCCAGCACGGCCACTGGCTTCGGCCAGTACCCGCCGGCTATAACGTGGGACTTCTTCGTCAACCACTACCCCGTGGACGACCCCAGGAACAACAAATACAGCCATTTGACCTGGAAGACGCCTGAGGGCCGTTACTGGGTTGGACAGACGGGTGCTCCGGCAGGCTCCAAACTGTTGGGAGTGTACTATCCCCGCGGTAAGCCCACATGAACCACCACCGACGGCTTCGCTTGCTCAAAGCCGAGGATCTGACGGACACTAACGAGTGTAAAGGCGCAACTCTGGGTGGCTCCAGCATGATCAATGCCATGTGCACTTGGCTCCCTAGCGACAGTGACTGGAACTATGTGTATGAGATAACTGGGGATGAAACTTGGAAGTAAGTACATGATCACCGTCGTGGATGGGAGAGGGAGTGTACCTAATTGCCTAACCCTTGCCGCCACAGGGCTGAGAATATGCGCAATATCTTTACTAAGATCGAGCACAACAACTACATGCCAAAGGGGACGGAGGGCCATGGATACGACGGCTTCTTCCAGACCAATATGGGTGCCAAGCTTCAAGCTCAGCGTGGCGGTACCTTGCGAGGCAACAAGGTTGCGACGGCCTACGCAACCGACCTCAACCTGACTATGTCGATGAACGATCTCTTGCAGCGAGATCCGAACGTCCTTTCGGCAGACCGCGACACGACGTCTAGCGTGTACGGCTTAGTGCAGCACCAGTACAGCAACGGAGGTCGCTTCAGCTCGCGCGATTACATTCAAACCACGGCGCAAAACACCTCGGTGCCGCTTAAACTCTCTCTCAATTCTCTCGCAACTCGCGTCCTCTTCGACACCTCCGCTCCTCCTCGGGCGACAGGAGTTGAGTACCTCGAGGGAAAGTCCCTTTACGCAGCCGATAGCAGGCGCGCGGCCGGCGCGACGGGGGTCAAGAAGACTGTCACCGCCAAGCGGGAAGTCATCCTTTCGGGTGGCACTTTCAACTCGCCTCAGCTGCTCATGCTTTCCGGTGTGGGACCGGGAGCGCATTTGGCGGAGTTCAATATCTCGGTCATTAGGGATATTCCGGGCGTAGGACAGAACCTGATGGACAACCAAGAAATGCCCATCGTCGGCTCCGGTAGCGCGGGCACGGGCGATGCCGGTGTGGCCATGATCCGAACTTCTCATCCAGCGTACGGAAATGAGCGCGACATGTTCCTCATGGGCGGACAGGGGTAAGTTTGAATTGTTCCTCTGATGAGTAGGATGAAAAATTAATCCGAGGCGTCTCTACCCAGTTTCCTCTTCCGCGGCTTCTGGCCCGACAACCAAACCGCCCGGCTGCCCGCCGAGCCGCCACAGCCCTACGGCGTGAGCATGGTTAAGGGGTCATCAGTCAACAACAAGGGGTGGGTGAAGCTGCGGTCCGCCGACCCGCAGGACACGCCCGACATCAACTTCAACCACTACGCCGCGGGCTCCGAGTACGACATGGCGGCCATGAAGGACGTCATCGCGTGGGTGCGGCGCATCTACCAACGGATCGGCATCACGCCGCAGGAGCCCCCCTGCTCGGGCACCCCGGACGCGAACGGTAGCTGCGGCAAGGACGACGAGGACTGGCTTCACAAGCAGACCTTTGGTCACCACCCCACCAGCACGAACCGCATCGGCGCCGACAACGACACGATGGCTGTGCTGGATAGCAAGTTCCGCGTCAGGGGCGTCGACGGGCTGAGAGTCGTGGATGCGAGTGCTTTTGCTAGGATCCCGGGCGTGTTTCCGGTGGTGTCGACCTTCATGATCAGCCAGAAGGCGTCGGATGAGATTATTGCCGAGTTGCAAGCTGGCACGGCGATTGAGCAACGTTAAAGCAAAGCAAGGGAGGCTGTTCAGCCAATTGAACCATTTCTTATTTGTTTGTTAGCTCGTGGCTTGTCGAGGTAACAAGAATTTGCAATACCTTAATTAAGTTAAAGGCGGAAGTGACTGACTCATTATATTCGTATTTTAAAGCATCGTTACAGGCCTTCTTCAACCCAGCTCGTGAGCTTTTAGACGGCAGTATGGAATCGAGCCCTAGTGCTCGATCATGAGCCTTTATGCTCTTGCAATGCTCGTAGCAAGGAGAATTTATTTCCCCTGAGGAGATATTGAATTCATTGGAACGAGTTGAGAGATATAAGTCGGCGACTGAAGGATAAAGCGAACTCAACAGAGAGAGGCTAAGCGTGTTTAGTCTACCGCTTTAAAAGCCGATATTTCTCTACTTGAAGATTTGTGGAAACGATATGCTTCCCGTCTATTAATATTTGTCGTATTTTCTTTAGGCTATTGCGTTGACGGTTCTACAACAAAGCAAAGCCGCGAAATAATATGCAGATATGAGCTTAGTGCTATAAGTAGTCATCTGCGCTGACGATCAGACGGGAAACGGGGTGGGTATTACCTCACGTTAAATTATGAGGTATTGTTCAGATCTGCAAAGACACGAGCCGTACCCCCCCACCGCGCATATAGAATAAACGCCGAACGAGGAAGTCCTAGTTCATGGCTTCAAAATCTAGGCATAACTACTGGAGCACAGGACCAAGAGGTGTAATTTCCATGGTGTTGGGTGGATCAAGCGATTGAGCTGCTCAGCTCAGGGTGAGTTTGCTTGTAACGTTACAATAAACATCGAATGCGCCGGCCAACGCCCTGTTTGAGATCAATATTATCTTTCGCAATGAGGGTCCATAAGTAAGGATCAAATGAAGAATGAGCATGAACACCCGATACGACGTCTCACACGTCAATGGGTACGGAAGACAAGACTTTCTTTGCTCCTACAGTCAAGGGACAAATGTATATGAAAATCATACTATGTAAATGGAGTGTCCCATTCATGAAATATCTCAACTTTTCTGCGTTCCTAGTCGAAAAGCTTGCTTCCGGTAAGCACGGACGTTGGTCTCCCACTTTCTTTCAACACGCGCTCAGCAAGTTCCATGAGCGCACAATCGGTACCTGTGTAGACTTAGAACCGTAGCGCAAGTCATCAATCAAAAGGGGCTACTATACCTGGAGCTCCAACTAAATTCACTGACACTGGTTCTTCCACCATGCCCCCCGTAACGGGCGACTTACGAGACACCGCTCCAACTTCCAAGGTACATATGATTAGTAACAGCTCTGACTTCAGCTTTTGCAGGGTGCGCCATACTTGGTACCACAAGCTCAGGGAGTCCGCCAAGGAACGAGTAGAAATCACGAAGGAACCCAAAACCTTGTAGTGAATAACCGCTTTTGTCGGGAGGCCTAGTAAAGCATTAATGCACCTCATAGTCGGCGCTTCAGGCACTGTGCACTTACTCGTCGTACACGTCGCGGTATCGCGTCTCCGGGCTACCACCAGGCAGGACCAGAACGGCGCTCTCTCTAAAGACATGTTCGAGGAGAAATCTTCGATAGTGCTCCTGCTCGTCGCGTGCTTGTCCGTATTCTTCTGATGTGATGCGAGATCCAAGGTCCCTAATGCGGTCAATAAGAGAATGTAGCAATCAGGAATGGCACCAAACCTTACCACTTGAACCGAACCATGGGATTAGCATATGGCTCACGACCGTGAAAGTCTTGAAATTGTTGCCGAAACCCTAGGTTATTGTGATAGGAACCGAATAACTGAATATGGGCGAGAGTCTAGAATAGTTAGAAGTAAATGGTACGGAGTAGTTAAAAGAGCGGTGAAGGGAGACGTACACTGGAGAGATACTCATTTAGCGGCTTCTCCACTACTGATGCTTCTTTCTCGTTCCAAAGCGCTGCAATGTATAGAGGTGTCTTGGGTTGTCCCATGACATATGTCATGTCGTCAATAAATGAATCCATCAAGGTTCGAACATCGCTCGGGTACTTGTCGAACTCGTCGGTTGTATACAACAAGCGAGTATAATTCTGCGTGCACTACCTTTAGCTATTTAGCTAAAGGGATATGGAAATAAATCAATACCTGACTGGGAGTCATGCCACTCCCATACCACGAATGACCGAAAAGTCGAAAAGAGGTAATTGAGCGGGCGAAAAACCCGGCGGTGTCCAGGTGCCTATGAACGGTTAGATGGATCTACTAATATTCATGGTAGCACTTACAGGGAAACGGGAAACACGCCTTCTAAGTCCGAGATACCGTGCGTTGGACGAATGCCAAAGAGACCTTGGCTTGCGGCGGGGCCGAGCATGCTACCGAGCGCTACAGTCTGTGAGATTTGCTGTCTTCAAGAGCGAGTGTGGGTGTCTTACTATCCGATCCAATGCTATAATCTATCCAGTCGTACGCGGCAACTGCGGTGGCGCTCCCTGTACTACTGCACTCCGGATCAAGATAACCGTCGCCGCGCGGATTGAACGGACATTGATAGTCAACCCAATCACGGGGACGCTCTCCAGAGGCAAATTGAGCCGTCTTTGTTTTGCCCACAATGATAGCTCCTGCATCGATGAGTCTGGTCACCATATTTGCGGATCGCTTCCTGTTACCCGAGAAGGCCTGATAATCGCGTGATGAGACACCCGTAGGCACG
This sequence comes from Nemania abortiva, assembly GCA_022578505.1. NCBI lineage: Eukaryota > Fungi > Ascomycota > Sordariomycetes > Xylariales > Xylariaceae > Nemania > Nemania abortiva. The sequence goes on from MU392540.1 coordinate 192,224, forward strand.
CCGGCTAGGTCAAAGACATCCTTGACAGCAACGCGCTTGCCTCGCAGGGGGTATTCAGCATTCGCCGGCTCAGAATAGAGGCGAGAGGGTACCGGTATCTGGGTACTTTCGCACTTCCGGTAGCTGGGATGGCTAGTTAGCGCTAAATTGGCGAATGGTGCTGTCCTCACGTCAATAAGCATACCTAGGTGGACTCGCTCTGTCATCCGTAACCCCGAACACGAAAGCTCCGAAAGGGTCATCATATAGTCTGTATACCAAGTAAAGAGCTGAACCATTGATGAAATAAGGGCCAGAGCGAAGGTGAGAACTCGTCATGGTCGGTTTCCATCCGTTACAGACATGACAATCTCTCAGGCTGCTGAATTCGACGAGAGCTTCCTCAGTCGCACTTTGGCCGTCTGGGGGCTGGCAGAGGATTAGACGCTTGAAGAAAGACTCATTGAGTACATCATCATATTCGATCATCCGCTTCTTCTCGCTCTCTAACCAGTTTGAGTTAATAGTTTGGCCGGACTCAAGGAAAAGAACCGTGACGGGAAGTGGATCGAAGCCCCCTCCCGGTAAGGAAGGACAGTTAATATAAGCGACGGGCTGCCCGAAAGTAGAGAACTTGGATTCTCCGCATGAAAATCGAAAACCTTCCATTGAAATAATTTGATGACCTCACTCACGGAAACTGGGAAATAGGATCCAAGAGCACCAGTGGGAGGTAGAAAGATGTAAGCCTTCATGCTCATGTATTTGCTAAGGGATAATAGTACAAGGTACTTACAGACCTAACGGCTAGATGATTCAGCCACACAAGCCACATGAAGTGTGGCTTGTGCAGGTGCACAGCTACGTAGGTATCTCGGTACTCATCCTACTTCAAGCTGTATAGAGTTCGTCTGCATTCTTCATTACAAACGACTTATTTCTTTCCGTACGTAGTGTGTCTTCCTTCCCTATAGGTGTCTAGCAGGCCAGAGTCCTAGAGTATTAGACATCAGTAGATATGTCAAGGCTACCCCGCATCACGGACCGTATTACGTTTCCCACGTTCACATGGCAATGAAATAGATTGGCCCGTTGTTGGCTATGTATATTAGGTATTTGAGAGAATGAAGGCTGCCCTGACTGAATGGCGATGCGAAGGCGGAGCAGACGTCAAGCCACTTGTCACGGGCTTCTTGGTACCAGTAGCAACGTGTAGGTCGGACCTGTATACTCGGTGACGCACGAGGAGCCCTAACCGCTTCTTCTAATGGATGGATATCTATAGTATATACACAAACAGCCCATTTGTTCTGTACCTCGGGGGCGGAGGTATATGGCCGTAGGTAGTCGAGATTGTGACACCACTACACAGAACACCAAAAGGGGGCCGAGTTTGTGGCGCAATCTTTGACTCACCATTCTGTGAATTGGACGCTAACACGGGAGACTCACGTCCACGGCCCAGCCGAAGCTCCAATAGTTCGTTCAAAAAATAGCATTACACCGGGAGATTGTTGCAGCTAATCCCATTACCATTCAGAAAGATACTGACTTCATTGTGCTCATGTACATGGAGAATGGCGGAGGTAAGTTAGTCGTATGCATGGGTAATATACTAGCTCGTCTTCATACTAGAAGAGATGAAAGGCGCTGCACAGCTTAAATAATTTAACCTCAAGTAGAAGGAAACGATATGGGACCTAATCATCCTCTAGTAATAAGTACGGAAGAATGTCAGGATACACGAGTGCGCAGCAGGAGGCGCAGTAAACAGTCGTCTTGTATTACCCCTAAGCCATGAGAGGCACCTAGCTACGGCGCCAACGTATAAAATCCCATCGACCCTACCCATCTGCTGAGGGGGTCCCGATGATTTAATATCTAATCGAGCCATCTGGTCTCATTATCTCTCCATCACTGTCCCCTTTTTTATTCTTTGCAGCAATCCTATTGCCAGTATTTTTGCCATATATATTTCAGAACACTGATCAGTCAACTCGCCTTCCACGAAGGCCCTCATAGTCACGATGGCTTATTTACATATCTCACTGTCTACGTCAACATGGAGGGTAACCGTGGCACAAAACGGAGTGATCCCGGGGCAGCGGACAAGGGCCACGATACTAGCCCGTTCAAAAACCCAATATATCAACCCCCAGAAAGAGCGATGCGGGCAACTTCATCGTCTCGGCCTACAAAAACCAAGCCCAGCTGGAGCACAAAGCTGTCAGACCTGATGATACCTAGTAATGGGTACCAATACTCGCCCATAGAGAAAGACAGCATCCGCCTTCTATACATCGAACCGAATTCCGGCGACGAGCCTATCTCTTGTCGTCTGGAAACGTTCAAGGAGAGCGATGCGCCAGAATACAAGGCTCTTAGCTATGCCTGGGGTCCGGGTCTCCGGAACCACCCAATCTCAATTGATGAAAGCGCGTTTTACGTGTCGTGGGACTTGCATAGGGCACTATCTCGCCTCAGAGTTGTTCACAAAGACGTTTGCGTATGGGTAGATGCGATCTGCATTAACCAAGAAGACAACAAGGAGAAATCCGAGCAAGTGTCAAAAATGGCAAACATTTATTCCAACGCTGCACGAGTTATGATATGGCTGGGCGAGGAAAACTGTCATACAAGGACCACAATCGATTACATGACATCAATTTTAGATCCCAAAGCACCTAGCGCACAAGCCTGTGACGATTACGGGATACTTGCGCTCTCAAGAATGATGACACAATCATACTTTAGTCGGCGGTGGACGATTCAAGAAGTAGCGTTGGCAAACGATGTATCCGTGCTTTGCGGAGACCATCAATTCCGCTGGGATGATTTTGCAGATGCGGTCGATATTACAAGATCTAGGGTGCAGGACGTCCGAGTACTTATGCAGAAATCTCCGTCCTATTCTGCCTGCAAAGGCCTTTTGGACGACCTAGAAAGCTTGAGACCGATCAAACTCTTAGATACTTTCAAAGACCTCTTCTTGAGGTCTGGCGATGGTACCATCATTAGTCCAAGGACATCCCTGGAGACGCTTATTCACGAATTCCGGGGCTGGCAGACTACGGACAAGAGAGATGTTGTCTATTCTCTCCTGGGTGTAGCTTCTTTGGAGGCGCACCAAATGACGGGGGTGCCATTGATAGTGCCAGACTATACTCGTACAGCCCATGAAGTCTATACAGACTTCGTGAGGTACTGCATTCAAGTTTCGGAATCGTCAGACATATTGCTGAGGCCATGGGCAGACGTGGAGAGGACCAAATGGCCAGCCGATCTTTTCGATCATGATTTACAATTTGCGGTTCCTTCGTGGATGTCAGGCTTGGGTAGTATGCCGTACGGTCATCCAAAGTTTAACCACAAGGATCGCATCAATGGAGAATCATTCCTTGGCAGTCCAGCAGAGAAGAAACATAATGCTCATAATGGGACAAAGGCCAAGGTACGATTCGGTACTGACGACGAAACGAAAACATATAACGGTTCAGTGTTTGTCAAAGGCATTGTGCTTGGCGAGGTTGAGGCATTATCAACAAGAATGGCAGAGGGAATTATTCTCAAAGAATGTCTGGAAATGTTTCCTGGGATTGCTGTGGACGACACGGGAGCTCCACACGATATTCCTCAGTCTCTATGGTGTACCCTATGCGCTAATTACGGCACTGACGGGAAACGCGCACCAAGATTATATCGCAGAGCTCTCCTCGACCTCTTCCGAAAAAGTGGTTGTCTAGCCAGCCTTGACACCATCGAGCTTCTGAGCACACATCAGCCAGACTATGTGATGGACTTTTTACAGCGAGCACAGAGCGTGTGCTGGAATCGCAGAGTTTTTCAGTCCAAAAAGAGTATTGGCCCCAGATGGGATCTCGTTGGTTTGGCACCGCGATTGACAAGGTTGGGAGACAAGGTGTGCATCCTGTATGGCTGTAGTGTTCCAGTGGCATTACGACCCCATCAACAGAACAATACTACCGCGGTCCGATGGGAAATCATAGGGGAGGCTTTCGTTCATGGGGAAATGGAAGGCCAGACTCTGAGTACCATTCCAAACGACGAGTTGCCATTGCTTGAACAAGAGTTTGAGATTCGCTAGATTTGAAGGTTGTGTGCTTTAATTGAAACTAAGGTATGTCGCACATATGGTAGAAAGTCATTACAATCTCTGACATTCTTTCGATAGCTTCACGAAGTTTTATGTTCATAGCTGTTAGAGAAGAACTATCACAGGGCATATAGACAAAGAAGACTGTTCTTGTATAAAGTTAGATGGCGCCTAGAAAGGGAGCTTAGAAGACCTTCGCGCAACAACAATAGTCATCACCTACCCGTAGCTAAGGCTCCTGACAATAGGTATCATAGCGGCGTAAGCAGGGTGCGTACACGAAGTTTAACAATAGAATGCATGCTAGGCCCGGCTATTTCCACGTTTAGGGGCCTTTCTGAATCTTATTGCCTGTTACTATATTAGTTAGGGCTACCATATGACAATTGGGAAGGTATCGTCTACGGCGTGACGATGGGACAGGTGATTAAGTCATACAGGGCTTGTGTTTGTTACGGCTCTAATGGTGCGTATCCGGCTGAGTTTTTCCCTAGATAAGGAACTTAGACACAGTGAGTAATCTCATATTTACGCGGGAGATCCCCAAATAATCGAATGGCTACGTCCTTTTCGCGCATCAGGCCCGAAGGATGAGTGCTTAACCTAATGGAAGTCATGAGCGTCATTTTCCCAACCCTATGCAGTCAATTTTCATTACCCGGTACCGATTAACTTTTCATCCTGCTTCGCCCTTCCAGAATCCTAGAAAGAGGCCTCAGCGGGGCCAATATTCTTCCCGTTGACTCGGATAGCCGCCGCCCCTTGACCCTGGACCTCCAACTCCAACTTCTCATGCGGCCAGAGCGTGACATAGTTATCGGACCAAAACACCGGTACTACATCCTCGCCGGCCTTATTTACGAGGTTCAGCGTGATGAAGAATGCCGGTACAGCAGATTTGTTTTCAAGGACAACGGTGGCGTGGTCTCCAGACTCAGAAACCTGAGTGGACACTGAGACCTTTGCGTTTTCTAGCTTGTCCAAGGCTGTGTAGTTTGCATACTTCGTAACAGGAGTGAAGAACCAGTCGGAATCCTCCCAATCTAGAACATCCAGCTCCTTCGATAGCCAGTAAACGTTGCGACTAAGTGTAGTCTTTTCGTCCGCCAGCGTGATTCGTAAGAACACAACGTCGGTTATTGACTTCAAGGGAGCCGATAGATCAAGCACGTTGCGACTCGCATTCGGTTCGGTTTCGGCTGTTTTTGTGTTATTATAAAGTGACTTGCCGCTCTTGTCGATTATATCGACTGAGATGGTCCTTGGGCCTTTGTTGTTAAGGGAATGGTTGATCAAATAAACCGCCTTCTTGAGATAATCGTAGGCGACGTGTTCCAATCTGGAACCGACTTTGGCTCCAAAATAAGACCCAGCGGGATGGAGATAATAGTCGAATAAGTTCCAGTGTAAGCTCGGCCATGCATTATTTAGCATCCAGTATATCAACCCGGTGGCCGGTCGCTCTTTGCTCCAGAAGGCCGATACAGCTTCAAATTGCGATCGAGTCGCTTCATAGTCCATGATCTGAGCTTTCATGAGGTAGTCGTCAAGAGAGACGGGCGCACCGTAGCGTGCCCAAAGGGCATCATTGTAGATCTTTCGGTCATAGAACGATGAGACGTTAGTAGACATATGGTAGAGCCCCTTGTTTGGAGTTTCCCAAAGGTCATCCTGGTCGCCCTTAGAGAGAAATTTCTTTAAGCTACTCAGTTCTGGGGTACCAACTCCAGAACCAAGCTCGGATCCAAACCCAAAAGCTGCCCCAAGTCGGTCTTCAGATGGCTCGACATCATACCAATAATTAGGTGGGGACCAGTCGTAAGGGCCATCCATTTTCATGCCTGAAGGTCCGAGAATTGCAGGGTAGCCTCTCTTCGAGGCGGAAGCGATTATTGGTATTTGCCACCCCGCTTCTTTGATGGCCGAGTCACTGCAACATATGAGTAAGCTACTGCAATCTTGAACGTTCCGGGAGCATTAGAAGTTGAGAGGCTAAAAGCCCCTATACCCCTAAAGTAGCCAGGTAAGGAAAAGATTGCAAAAGATACTTACTATAAACCCGCAGCGCGGTCGTTCGGCCAGTAATCGCTCCCAACTAGATACCCTAGCATACTAGGGTGGTTTTGCTGCATTAGGGCCTCGTGCTTCATGCTCGCATTAGCGATGACATAATCCTTCTCTGCCCACAATGACCTCACGGCCAAATCCTCATTGTAGGACCAAGCTTCCCATTTGTCACAACACTCCCAGCCCGCGATAACCATCAGTCCCAGTTGGTCGGCAATCTTGTAAAGCTCTGGTTGCTCGTTCTTTCCTTCAAGCCTGATTGTATTGCCACCGAGATCAAGGGTCAATTTAGCTTGCTTGGTAAACTTTTCGCTGTCCCAGCGTAGGAACATGTCGGCCGAGTAACCGCCACCGATGACCTGGAAAGGCAGCCCATTCACATAGAATATAGTGTCGTTATGGGAATTCACCTTTGATGCGACGTGACGGATACCGAATGTGTCGTTTACTGTATCGGATACCCCTTCGTCTACTGACACGGATATCTCACCCGTATACAATGGTTGTTTACCCCATTGCTTTGGCCACCAGATTTCAGGGTTCGTTAATGTGGTCGACAGGACCACCTCTTTAGACTCCGATGCAGCGAGTTTTACGGTCTGGTCCCACGTGTAGCTTTTTCCAGATTCCGAAGTCACTTTAGCTCTTAGGCCGAGAGTAACTTCATGTGTCTCCAGGTTTCTAGCTGTCGATCTCAATGTCACGCGCGCAGTTGAGTCGTCTTCTGGCAAGCTAGTTTCAGTCGTGACGCGCAAAGGTTCCATAGCCACAGGACCAGTCTCCTTCACTTCAACGTTCCGCCAAATCCCTGTTCCGTTGTCGGGGGGGTATGGGTTCCAGTCGACGAATCCTAAGGCGAGGTCGTAATTATAATTCGTAGGATGAACTCGCACTACTAAGGCGTTCTTCTTGTCTAAGATCCTAGACACGTCGTATTCATGGCCGCCATAGGCTCCAGCTTGCGTCAGGTTGCTGGCCACTTGCTTTCCGTTGATAAATATGTCACCTTTAGAAGTAATTCCGTGTGTCCGTAGGAAATAATGCCTGTTGGGTTTTGGGTCAAGATCGAACTCGTTTCGATATATCCATGGGACGTGAAATTGGCCGGCATCGAATTTCTTGAGGTTTTCTGAGTAGAATAAGTCGTCTTCCTTGTAGACACCCGCCTGTAGAAGGCACCCCATCAAGGTACATCTAGAGCTATTGATATGATGCCATGACGATGTGTTAAGACCAATCTTGGACAAGGTCTCCAGATTGTTGCCAACCTTTGCGGAGCTTTGGATGTCCCATGACGGTATAACTGCTAAATCGCCAGGCTTCGAGAGCAGTGAAGCAGCCAGGGCTGCTTCGAACCCTAAGAACAACCCCAGTAGGCCGTGTCCTTTCATGGTAGGCTAGATATGCTAGCTTCGGCCAACCACCGCCATCGAGCGGGGAAGTGGTCTTAAATGTTCGAGGAAGAAGTACACAGCTCGGCGTGACATTGCAAGGCAAGCTATTACGTTTATCGCCGTGCACATTGAGGTTACCCCTTGTGGCAGGTTACGCTGGAGAGTGGGGTGAGACCTGCAGAGCTTTCCGTACAAATCGGTAGCATTTCCTGCTGCTGGTGGAAAAGGATTATTACCTATTAGGCAGTTTAATTAATCGGCAGCAGCTAGCATCTGCACCACGTCAATCTTTGGAGGCTGTCGAAGGAGCTATTGGCTCTGCGACAGAATGCCATGAGCTAAGGATCGGGTAAACAGTACCCCAGCGGTGCCGGAATAGATTAGGCGTGCAAGGTACCTGCGCCATTCTGGAACCGGTAAATCCGGACCCCTTCTCTACTTCTTTGTCTTCGGGTCTACATATTGCATAGTCAATATACAATGTCATTATGCATTGGGAAGCAATATAAATACGATGTGAGCTCAGCCCCCGTGGTCGCACACAGCCCCGGATCGTGCCATTGTGCAATAAGTGACGATGTCGGGTATGGATGTCACGTTACTGTTGGTACGGTAACAGCATCGCCAATGCACCGGCCATTCTAGCCTCGAGTACAACCAGCTCAGCTAATTTCACAATCATATTCGACGCTCATCATAGAACCGTGTTTGGCGAAGTCAAAAGAAAAGAAAATGCTTCGGGGGCCGCCAACTTTACCCCAGCATCTCTTAAGGACGCGATACTTTGAGGGAGAGGATAATTCAATCGCGTACGCCAACAATGATTCATCTTCACTCGGAGGAAACGGAATTAGTGTGTTGTAAGGCTATAGCCAACATAGGAAATAGATCGCTCTGTTAATGAAGGCCACTTATGCTCTTTCTCTGGGCCGGAAAATGAAGGACAAGATGAAGATGAAGGGAGACTTGCAAGTACCTAGTATTCGAGGTTCATTAACTAGCGCCAGCTGGCACTACGTAGTTGCCGACGCCAAACACCCGGCCACATACATAGTGTGACGGTTTACCCCAGGTTTTCCAAGCTCAAGGATCCACAGGCGATCCAAGTGCCCAAAGCTTCTCCGAACTTTTCGATAAGGCGTCCCGAACGGCTTCTCGAAGCACACGACGTCAAGCTTTCGACAGCCCGCCGTGACGACAAAGAATTCTCCACTCCACCACCTCCAACCATAACCGAGGGATCAAACAGCAGCAACACAGCACGAAGTAAACCATCGAATGCGCGAACCTCCCAATTGAGAGGAACCCTCGAATGACACAATGTTGACTCCCACGACGACCAAGGCCGCAGCGCGCCTCGCAACGCTGGGCAGTCGAGGCCTCCATCTCCAGACGGCGTTTGTGCGCGGAGCGAGCTGCCCTTACTCATCCCCTTCCTCGTTCTCGCTCGTATCGCTCGCCCGAAAGCCATGCACCGCTCGCGTGCCATCGAGGTCAATCTCAACCAAGATCTCCTTCCAGACTACCCCGCGAAAGCAGCCCACATCCCTGCAATGTCGATTCGCCGCGCGACGAAACGCCAGCACTGCGTCCGCACCTAACTCTTCTTCTTCTTCTGCAACCTCATCATCCCCATCTTCCGACATCCCGACACTCGACTGGAACCACTTCTTCCAGCTGCGCAAGACGCGCCGACGGTTCCAGCTCGCCAGCAGCATAGTCACCATGGCCATAGGCGGCACGGGCGGCGCACTGCTGCTTGTGAATATGAACATGGATTGGCTACTTAGCAAGGTGCCCATGGATCCCATCTTCTCGCTCGGCATCATCACGCTGAGCTTTGCCGGTATGGGGTGGCTCGCCGGCCCTAGTCTCGGATCCGCCATCTTCTACACGCTGAAGCGCGGCGTGAAGCGGCCCATGGCCGTAAAGGAGTCTGAGTTCTTTAATCGCATCAAGAAGCATCGTGTCGACCCAAGCAATAGCTCTCTGAGCGGGAATGCTGGTGAGTTCTATTCTCCAATAGAGTGGGGTGGATGCAGGCCCGGCATTGTCGTTCTGCCTCAGGACTAACATGTTTTTATCAGTGCCCGATTTCTATGGTGAGAAGATCTCGAGCGTGGCAGGATACAGGCAATGGTTGAAGGACCAGAGGGCATTCAACAAAAAACGGACGAGCTTTGTTTGAAGGCACCATGATCTCAAGTAAGGAGACCTCGAGGGTTAAGGGCGAAAATATGGTTAGGGTGATTGGGATGTTTAAGATGCGTTCATTCGAATCTGTAGCAGCAGATTTTGATATGTCTATATGCACGGATTCTACTTGGGGCGGCGTTTGGAGCCTCTCCCTCAAAGTTGTATCAATATTAACAGTAACCACTGAAGAATCAGTCACTCAATCAATCCTCTTCTCCAGGCAGATGTACCTGCGCGCGTAAATACCTTTCACGTGATCAATTGCAATGCTATGTAAAGGGCATTGTCCCATCTACTTCAAGCTTCCAAGCCTTCATACCGCCTTTTATGTCTCCTATGAATCGCTCCCCATCCCTATCAAGACCCATGTCCTTGAGCTTCTTCGTCACCAGTTGCGAGTCGTTTCCAACTCGACAAACAACATAAATAGGTGCATCAGAGGCGACATCCTCCGGAAGCCAGTTTAGTTGAGGAGCCTCTCCATTCGGTGTCGCCCGACTTCTCGCCTGGAAAGTCGAGAACGGCACACTGATGGCCCCTGGAATGTTAGCGACGTCGAAATGCTCCTTCTCCCGAACATCGAGTAGCAATCCCTTCTTCTCAGCTCCGTTTTCCAAGATAGATCGGTAATGCGTAGCGCTTATTCTTTCGTCGGGTTGTAGTATGTTGATGGGTGCGGTGACGCCGCAGAACTGAACATAATCCAGTGACCCTGATTTCAGTTCCTTCAATGTGAGCATAGAGGACGCTGAGCAGGCGAAGCAGTCCGCCCGCCGGCCTCTCATCTTAATCGACCGGAACGGCGTGGGTGAGCTGGCCGAGAATAGCAGTAGGCTTGGCTTAAGGGGCTCTTTAGGAGTTGAGTCGTTTTTTTCGCAAAGGCCAACGGCAATGAGTTTGATTGTCTCGAGAGCCTGCAGTACTCCCATGACGCCCACCACCGGTCCCAATATTCCTCCTTCGCCACAGCTCACAACGCTGTCGGCCGGAGGCGGCTTAGGAAACACACATCGATAACACGGTCCACCGTCAGCAGAGCCCTGGGGTGCGGGCGGGTTATTCAAGACAATCAACTGGCCGTCCGTCCGCAGCGCGGAGGCCGAGACGAGCGGCTTGCCGAGCAAGACGCAGATGTCAGAGATGAGGTAGCGCGAAGTCGGGTGGTCCGTACAGTCGAGGACCACGTCGTAATGACGCACAGTGGCCTCTGCATTCTGCGGCGTGAGATGCTCGCCGTAGCCGACGTACGCGACCCCCGGGTTGAGCCCCCGACAGTACTCGATGAGGCTGTCGACCTTCATCGCGCCGACGCGCACGGTGCTGTGCGCGATCTGGCGGTGCAGATTTGAGACCTCGACCGTGTCGCCGTCCACGACGCCTAAAGTCCCCACGCCGGCCCCGGCTAGATACGCAGCGGCGGGGCAGCCGAGACCCCCGGCCCCGATCACGAGGACCTTCGCGGACTTGAGGCGGAGCTGGCCCTTGATTCCCACGGTGGGCAGCACGAGTTGGCGGCCATATCTGGAGTATTCTTCTTCCTTCAGCGGCCACTTCCAGTCTTGTGATGTCTCGGCAGGCTGACTTTGTGGTGTTTGTGACGCCTCGAGCTGGGCGAGCTGGGTTTTCAGCCGCTGCAGTTCGTCCTCTGTCTTCGAGATCTGCGCCTTCAACTGCTCGACTTTGTCCGTGATCATGTCCATCAGAATAGAAAGTTAATTTTTACAAGTACCACGTCGTAAAGTTTGACCATTCAAAGATTCGAACGTTGAGCCTGTAAAGTATAACCAGATGTTTTCTTGTGTTGAATAAGCTAGTCATGTACGAAGTACTTTTCGGAGCGCTGGTTGAAATGCGGAGCTCTGTAGGAAACCGGGCGGGCTGGATGTAGCTATAAAAGTGGCCTCTTTAGGTGGGCGCGCCATAGCCCAGCGGAGCCTGCACCCCGGCAGCTGTATCCGCACCTCTCTAACCTAGACTAGACCCTTGTGGCCATTCCCTTGCCGAGCCACAGCATTAAGCCCCCTTACCTCAATTCCCCTGAGTCAAAACCGTGCCAAAGGATCTTTGCCAGCGTCAATCATATTCCCGCGAAGAATAACCAGATTTCTCATTATGGCAGAGGCAGACCTTAGCGACGAATCGGACTTCGATGACGGTCCATTAGTGTTGGATATCGCAAACACGCACGACGGTAATCGTACATTGTTTGAACGAGACGACGTTCGGGAATTTTATAAGAAGCTGGAGGCTGCTCCTCGCCCTCGACTAACCAAAGACTTCATCGCGTGGCTATCAGCCATACCGTCTACCATGCGCAACACTGCGATACCGTTGTTCAAAGAAGCGGGAACTAGCGCCGAGTACTAGATTCACCCTTGCCATTCCCGGCTACCTCGTTTCTCATCGAATGCCTACGCGCCTCATTTCTACATTAGCGAGATGTGTCTACAAACAGAACGGAGACCTCTAGTGATTTCTTTTGGCCGACTCTTTGTCAATATGTCTGTTAATAAACCGGACGACTCCAACATGACCAGCCGTCTCTCTAAGTGGACGGGCTACGAAGTTTTATTTGATACCGACCTAAACCTTTGGTTTATTTTTAACGAAAAATCACTAGCTAGCAGGTGGTCTGGCTGGTTTCCCATTATCTGCAATCTTGGACATAAGTTTGAGCAAAGGGGTGAAGTGGCCGACTTAAACACCGGAGGAAATCGCCTCAACAAAGCCTCGCCTGATGCGTCACTTGAGAAAATGGTTGAAACTCCCGAATTCCGATCTGCATATGTCTCCTTGGCAGATAGCACAAGTCTATCGAACTTAAAGTTCAATGATGTCCAAGAGCAAATAAGGCGCACAATGCAACAAGATAGACAGACACATCTCAAAGAGGTGGAGGAGGATGTTGTAAGGCGGAAGATTGAAGAGAGCCCTGTCATGTATCAAGTTAGCTAGGTTACGTCGGGTCGGCTTAGGTTAAGCTTGTAAATTAAAAATTCAAGGCTACGCTACAACTAACACAAGTTAGGGGGTTGTAGACGAGTGACTAGACAAACTGATATTGGCTCACCCCTGTTGACTTATCGGTCCCGTGCACTTCTACGCAGAAAATCACATCGAGGACTTACTGGCCCCATTTGTCCTCAACACAGCCACACAATCGAATATTCTACCTCAGGTTTACAGGGCTATTAGTATGCAGCCTTTCTTACCATTCCTTCGCTTCACGAGCTATTGTATATCACTATCCCAATAGATTAAATACTAAATACGCATAATAAGATTTTTTGCTAACGGTTAATCGCTAGGATATCTTGGAGATAGGGGTATGTTGAATCCCTTTGGCAAGTGGCTAACCCAACTTACAACCACTGGGGCTTGTTTAAGATATCTGATATGCCTCTATTAGAACGCTAGAACCCACAATTAAAAAATAACTAGAGTTCTACTTCTTAAAGAGCGGGAAGTAGAATTCTTCCAAAGGAATGAACGAAGTGAACAGCCAGGAATCATGTGAGCTGATGTGAGCCTGCTCCTTCCTGTCTTTGATGAGAGCCTTACCACGAGAAGATCTTATAGTCACCCTCGTAGGTACCATCAAAGATAACCTCCAGGTGAAGACCAACCCACAACTCATTTCCATTCTTGAGAAAGAACCTAATCTCGCCCTTCACAGCAATCAAGTTGACCTTAATCACAACCCCGTCATTGAGATTGCCATAGACGGTCCCGAGGGTGATTCCCATAACGATAGCATTGATCTCAATTTCTAAAGTACTTGTGTCGATATAGCCGGAAATCTATATATCGAGTCAACTATTTGCTCATACTGTTCTCAATCCGATAAGTCGTCTTACCTTCACAGGTCCAAAGGACCAATCAAATGGCAACCGCTTGCTAGGGCCACCAGGTGGTGGAAGAGAAGCAGTTTCAATCTGCTCAGCGGTCCATACATTATCACCCTCCTCAGGCGAGGTGAGTTGGATAAGAGCGCCTGGTGTTCGAGTTAGATTTATAGAAATTGTCCAATTGTATCAATGCATCAAATTTACCAACTCCTGTTGAGCTCATGGTGTTGAATCAGATGGGAGAAGTGAGAGAAGGTGCTGTTGCTCTTCGAAAATTGACTCGGCACAAGAATTTCTTGAAGAAGGGGGAATCATTAGTGATGCTAGGACTGGGATCTCGAGGCTCGAAGAGCGCATCTGTCTCTTTATATATTCCGAATGTGGCGGCCGGGGACGGCCACATCTACCAGCATATAAGCTATATTCGAATATCAATCGCCGCGCGTGATATTCTATTACCTGTCTATGAGTGAGGGAATATACTGTGGTTAGCGATAATGCTTGGTATTACCGTAAATCACATTGTGTCATTCCTCTTCCGTCTCCTACGTGTTAGTGTCCTTCTGTTTATCAGACAATCTTTAGGATTGCACAGGGTTGGTGATTCTGCCTATTTCCAGGCCATCGTGTCTAGGGCACAGCATCGTGATCAAACAAAGCGCCTGGTCTCGAATATAGTAGGTAGTGCACAAAAAGGGGATTTCGAGGACCTCAGAGCAACAGAAATAATTTATTACCTACCAACAAATTCAAGCTCTGTGACACATCGTGGCCAAGCTTCCCAAATAATTTCAATTCTAAAGTATGCCTTAACTTTAATATTCATTACAGATGTATATGCATCTAACTGCCATTATTCCCTCCTACTTCTATCTCAACGTGTGGTTTATAGTCTATAGTAGGATACTAATATTAAACATTACACATTTATGAAAGCCATAGTAGCATAAGAAAAGCGCTTGCCTGACAAACCGGAATATCTAAACTTTAGTAGAGATGAAATTCGCTACAAATATTTTTCTTCATAATTACTAGCGTAGTACGCAGATTGCTCGAGGGCCAATAGCGTCATAGATCATGAGTAGACCATGGAGTATTTCGACGTTCACTTGTGGAACACGGAAGCTGCCGCGCTTCCAAGAAGTCCCTCCAAGGGCGGTAGATGCCGTTCGGATGTAACGAATGCGAGAGAGTAGAACGAACCGTTTTGGTCTCACGTGAGTTTGTGGGAGCCTGGCCGAGACACATGGGAGGTGCAGGAAATGGGGTTCGTATCCGTATTTCAGCAGAACTTTTTTGGTATGATGATACAGGACGATTGATTGGATCAATTTCCCCTACGAACTACTTCTCATCTGACTACTATTTATTTGAAGTATAATATACAAAATCTGAGAACTGTATGCTACGATAAGAGACATATCGACATTCGAATACGCCAAATTCCTGTCCCATTGCAAAGCACTTACGCCCTTCTTAATTAAAATATGATCTTTAGTTTCAGTAATTCATTGACGTACGTAGGCCTGTAGCATATACTACACTTGTAAGACTTGTGCAGTCTCTGGTATTGTGGCAGGACGGGTGGCCAAGCTGGGAAATTTGTGCCAGCCCAGAAATTTGCGCGACTCCACGGGACTCTTCTGTTAGATCCAACGATTCTACCCAGAATATTTAGTTTAAATTGTTTACTTTTTCTTTTCTCTTCACATGTGAGTCAGCACATAGTAACAAGTAGAAATAATATCGTCCGATCATGCTTGTGGTACGAACTTTGCAATACTTAAAACTTATGATGAAGAAAGAAGGATAGATAAAACCTAGTAAGAGCATATTTAGATAGAAGGCGGCTAGGATCACTTAGAGCTTCAATCAATTTAGTGCTAAGGGCCTTGCTTTTGCGTTGATTTTTTCATGAGTTTAGTTGTACCGTAAATTCCTTTTCTAGCTACTAGGCGGGCTGGCCTTCCGAACCATTACGAATACGACGACACTTACTCTCAGTCAAATATCTAAAAGTGCTGTGCAACTTTCAATCTCTAGGCTGTCACGTGTGTGCAATATACGTCTCGTTTGGAAAGCCAAAGTTACATTTAAGAGAGAATAAACCGCGTGTGTGAGTGTACTTGTGAAGTTGATGAAATACTTGTACTAGAGTAGCACCTATCGAGTGGGAGAGGGCTTGGTCATACTGCCACTCATTTTACACAACAGAATTACAATGAAACTATCTTCCACAACATTCATTTTCGATCGTGATAGGTCGCACCAAGGTGCCAACATACAGTCAGCGAGGAGCCAAGTCTGTACATTATTAGTGAGACATCAAAAGCAGCATCGAGACCGATGCTCCTAAGGGAACAATTAATAAACCAATGGGAGACTTGTATAAGCGGGGGCTGGGAGGCCTGGTGATGCCCGTGAGGGAACCGGGTCACTGCCGATCAGGGGACCCATGGCGTTACAGCCCCTTTTCTTGGAGAGGTTTGTGTCCTCGATATAGATCGAATGGCTGCAGAGAAAACTTGCAGCAAGTGTAAGTATGTAATATATCCGGTTCTGTAGTCTCCATCTCACGAGTGTAGCCCCGGCTTCGTACGTAAGGTTTGCATTTCTCTTCTTCCAAACCTCTTGCAGAAGGCTCTCGTCACTCTCTCATGGTTTGTTATAGGTCTCGCCTTCTATTCTAGCTTTAACCCTGTAGCGTCGTGCAAAAACGTCCTTGCGGCTGTAAGTAGCCGTTTGGAATACCCGTGCCGTCGTGCAAAAGCCTCCTTCTAGCTGCAAGTAGCCGTTTGGAATCTCGAGTAATATCGCTCTTGATGGTGCGCGGCTAGGTCTGCATACACTATACAAGGTTCCATCTACATAGCCCGTGTACAGAGGAGCTATACATGTCTCCGTGGCCACAGAGAACCGGCTTTCACACCCCCTTCATGTATCATTCCCCTAATAAAGCAATCCAGCAATCCCGCAATCCTAGGAGGTCAAAGGGCCAACTCTATATCATCTCCAGAGATATTGAAGAGTATCCACGTTTAGTATAGTCACATCGAAGTAAATTTTTCTTCAATGCTTCTCCAGACAATTCTTCTGGGCTTCTTGGCCCCCGTTGCTGCGGCCCAAACGGAGACAACCTGCCAACCAGGCTCCATCCCTACCGACACACCTGCACCGCAGTTGAAGCTGCCATGGGGAATTTGGACTGCCACTTGCTATCAACCTGATAATCAGGTAAAGTAACTACGCTTGTGTTTATTTGTTGAAAGATTGGTCTTCTCTGATAGTATTGCAGATCTTCCTTTTTAAAAACGTCCGTTTTGGAGCAGTCCCTCAGCGCTTCGGTCGCTCCATTACCCCGGATTGGCTCGACGACACGGTACAAGAAATCACCCAGGATATTTCTTGCATTCAACTCAACACTTCACAGCTACATGAACCTCCAGGAGGCACGCCCACTATCGGAAATCCAAGATCTAGTGCCGAAATGCAATGTGAAGATTGTCTCTATCTCGATATCTACGTTCCCGTCTCAGCTTTTCAGTCTGAGGCAAAGCTTTTGCCAGTTGTTGTTTGGTTTTATGGGGGCGGGTTCGCCTTGGGAAGCAAGAACCCGATGGGTCCGATATATACTGGACAGTCGATTCTGAATGCATCCAACTACCAAACAATATTCATCGCAGGGAACTATCGACTTGGTGCATTTGGGTGGCTCGCGGGTGACTATATGCAAGCGGCTGGGCAGCCCAATGCTGGCTTCTATGACCAGGCCTTGTTGCTAGAGTGGGTGCGGGATTATGTCCACCTCATTCAAGGCGACAAGGCTAGGGTGAGTGCCTGGGGCGAGTCGGCTGGCGCGGGGTCGATTCTACATCACCTAATCCGAGAGGATGGTGAACACGACCCCTTGTTCAACACATTTGTGGTTCAGAGTCCTGCTTTTCAATGGGCCTGGGATAACTCTCCCGACGGCGAGCTTGATAATAATTATAGGACGTTCTCAAACTTCTCCGGATGTGGCTACGATTATAATATTGACTGTCTAAGAGATGCCGCTCTAGAAGACTTAATATTGGCCAATCAAGAGCTGTTTGGCCAGGTTAGGTTGAAGGGTTTCTTCCCTGTGGGCCCAGCCGTTGACGGGGTCTGGATTAAATCTATTCCCGCCGTCAGATTTTCTCAAGGTAAGGCTATGAACCCCAATTGTTCAAGAGGGGATAGGGAAATTACCCCAACTCTGACACAAATAAAAACTAGGATATTACTGGCGAGGCATTCAATCTGCTATCATATCTCATTGTGCGAACGAGTCTCACTCGTTCACTCCCAACATTACTACACAAGATGAGTTTAATGCCTATATCGACGAATTTTTACCCGGTCCAAGTCTGGAAGACCAGCGAGTTGCAATCAAGGAACGATATAACTGCGCGGTCAGGTTCAGCGGAGATTTCCGTCGATGCCTGGCCACCGTCATTCAAGACTCGATGTTCACGTGTAACACAAGAGATATGTTCGAAGCATACCCAGATATATCATATATGATGCAATACGCGTTCCCAATCGCTGAATTCGCCTACCATGCAACAGACCTAGTTCCCTTATTTACGAATAATAAGAGCGAAGTGGAGAAAATAGCAGGGCGGGCATACGCAGTGGCGATGGGTGAACAGATTCCTAGGATATACAAGAATTATTTTGCTTCCTTTGCGATCACCGGCAATCCAAATAAAGGCCTTGCGGAACCAGAGGTAATATGGCCGATTGCAGATGGAAGCTCTGATAGACTATCAGGCGTCATGAACGTGAGTTGGGCATTTTGGTTCCCCCCGCTCGAGTTTCGTCTTATCACCGACAACCAGAATGCAAAAAGCACATGCTCCTTTTGGACGGAGATTGCGAAGGATATAGCTCTTCCACAGGTGGTTATCGACAGCCAGGAGAGAGTCCCTTTCACAATGGGTCCTGGGGAGCTTTAGTTTTTTTTTTTTTATGAAGAAACAGGCAAGCCTAGACTGCTACACGATAAAAGGAGGTCAGGAGAGTAGAAGTAGCCGGGACTATTTTTTCTGCTATCGTGGACAATCTCGAGGAATTTCGCTTCCGTCTTCCTCTCTTTGTTTTCTCCTATGCCCACATATCCATACCCCGCTCAGTGGGGTGAGCCTGGTGCAAATCATTTTACTACTCGTGTGTTCGTTCACTGAAGTGGATTTGTAAACAGATTACATGGGACTGCCTTTTAGCTGAAACCTCACTCAATACGATGAAGTTTTACCTGATCCGTTGACTCCTCAGAATAACTGCTGAATGTATAAGAAACCAAAAGAATATTAGGGTATGGATTACTACTCACCTCATCACTCGAAAGTATTTAGAATATTCTCCGCAAGGCTTCTACAAATCGACTATATCCTTGAATTTTTGGCCGCCATCTATCATTTTACATTTCACACAGTACTATAACATAATCTTCGTGATGATCATATGTAGCATTCCGTAGGCAGATCCCGAGAAAGACGAATGTAATGCGTAGTGGAAAGGTGCAGCCACAGATAATATCATCTGCCACGTTTACAATGCATGACGCCGTCGGGAGAAAGAAAAGGAAATTAGCAGTCCGGGGCCCTTGAAGCTACGTCAATCTTTCTACTACTATTTCCCCTAGGTATTACAGTTTAAAGCGCAGTTCAACCTCATTAAAAGAAAGTATAACAGATGTAGATACAATTGAAATAGCGCGCTAAGATTTCAATAGTACGCTTAGAGCCATAGCTGTGGCGCAAACAAAGTAATTGACAAGAGTGTCTAAGGTAGGCAACCAGGGCTATGTAGATAAAAAGCGGATGTTACGCTTCCTTCCTGCAAGCTCCCCCATGCAGCTCAGAAGCATCTGTTTTGTCATCATTGTACAGGAGGGCCCAGAAGCTCTGCTCATCAATTTAAATGAAACTTAGTATACTTTTTTGTCAGACAAAATCCATCATATCATAATGACAGCATCAGCTTTACTATTATCTGAACCTCCCCAGCGTATAATATCGCCTGAAGCAATAGTGCACAGCGTGTCGTGTCCAGAGTTCAGGGGCTATCGAAACGATTACCTGCAGATATTGATTGCGGCTTACATGCAACTAGCCAAACCATGCGGATGTAGTCAGTAGGCCTCAAGGATATTCACCGAAGTTTATTGCAGGTTCAAGTCACGGGATAGAACTGCGGCATGTATCACATCACTACCGCAAAGTAGAACGTTGTCAAGTCAGGAACTTGACCGGCTATGGTTACTCGAATGTGGCTTACCTTTGGAGCGTAACGCTTATGTGCACTTAATAAAATCTATCGGGTACAAGCCTACTAATACCACCCAATAGAATAGCTACAAGTCTTCAAAAAAAAAGATCACCTGCCAAGGTATGTTACGGCTTAACTGCAGGTTACGAAACTCATCGAGTATAGTCCCAGTGTCGCTAGATACGAGGTCTTCAAAGGTATTACGTCATAAGGAGTATTGTGGCATGCATGTAATTAGTAAAATCTATTGGATACGTGCTTATTGACACCCAACGGGAAAGCTGTAAGCAGGGTTCTGAATCGGTACTACTAATATAGTACTTTACAGGACTAATACTAGTACTATTTACCGTTTAGTCTTAGTATTTGCTCGTACTTGGTTTTCAAGTACTAAAGTAAATATCAACCTAGTATTACTAGATTAGTCTTAATTACTAGATTACTAAATCACAACCATGGCTATAAGTCTATCGAAAGGGCTATTTGTTGACGTTTATTGCGGCTTGCTTGTAATCAGTAGAGCCCGTCGGGTACGGCCTCGACATTACCTGATGGAAAACCTACAGGCCTGGCTGTCTCATCATTGATTATACACTCGTACATAAATATCTCGATTTTCTCCGCCATCATGGCTTCCTGTTCCCATCGTACTATTCGACAAGCGACACATACCTTAACATATCTACTCTAAACCTTACTACTTGCAACTCCAGCACGAAAAGTCATCATGGTGAACCGCTACTTCATTGCAATCGCTCTAAGCGCCACTCTATCCAAGGTGGTCACTGCCGCCAATTGTGGCCATGGCTACTATTACTGCGGCTTCAACCTTCTCGACAAAGGTATTTAAATCCAACCTCGGCTCTTTCCTTTTTATCACCAAGGTAATATTAATAACTCTTCATGAAAATCTTAGGCGACTATTACGAAGATATCATCAGAGCTTTGCAAGAGGCTGGACAGCCGACGGATGAAGACCATGTCACCAACTCTGTCTTCTATTGCAAAGGCGACGACAACGTGCCGTTCGTGCAGTACTGCGATGGTTCTTGTCATAACTATGGAGCCGGAAGCAGTGACAGCTGCTATTGAATAGGCGGAGTCACCTAGAATTAGGATAGGTTCAACACTAGGAGACTCGACTTCAACACCACATTAAAGGAGGTGCAATAGGGGTATGTAGGGTTCTGTGCCAAGTCTCACCAAATACACTCTTTTTGGCAGAAGCTAGTGGGCTTGTTGTTACCTCGGTCGTAGCCGGCGCCTTTATCATTATTCCGCTAGTCGTCTTGCCATAACATCCTAGAATCACTTAAACTGCCATTCCTTCTATTCTGATTGTGTCTGCCTTCTGTGACCGTTATTCTTGGGGGTTTGGACGCGAAGACGGCGGCGAGCTCCACTCGTACGGTGGTGTTCCCAACTCTCGTTTCTAATATATAACGTATTAAAAAATAGAAAGACCGAGTCGTAAGTGCCACATTCATCCAAGAAGGTTATGAGAGCTGCCATATTCAGTACGAAGATACAGCATTCCTATTGAATATTAAAATATCTGTGCAATGTCTCTGAACGCGAAGGTAAGTACCCGGAAGCGGAAGAGTAACTATAACTAGGGTGTCAGGTTATTGGAAGTCTGGTTATGTATAAGCCGTGGAATCCTGCCTGGGCTAAGGGGTCAAGGAATTATTAAGGGGCCTTCATGACACAGGAGACTTTTGGAAAATTGCATAAGCTTCTAAGCCGCTGGTGTTGATAGATCTTGTAAATAAATGAATTATTAAGCAGCTCTAGAAATTCTTCAACCAAATTCTGAAACGTGGAGAACAGACTCGTCTCTTATTTTTACAACAGTGAGCTTTAAATTTCATTACACCATTTCCCACCATACCACAGTTCGTCAACTTCAATGGTAGTTTCGTCTTGCGGGTCAATATCCCTGATGCGGTAATACGACACGCTGACGCTAGCCTTGGAGAATACATAGCCCGACCCAGCCACCGTCCTGCTGTCCTCGTAGATTCCCTATCCGTAACAAAGTTCTAATGCGGGTCCCGCTACCAGCCCATCAGCATCTAAACTACAGTTGGCGATCAAGGTTAGTTGTCTTACACCCCGTGTGTATCTGATTACTTCTTCCAGGTGATTTCGAGCACAAATAGCTTCTCGGCTACTCGAGTCAGCCCGAAGTTCGTTCTGTGCTCTGCAATTTTCGCCTGGTTGTCCTTGTCACACGCGACAGCATCAAGATTTTGATCACTCATGCGGCCGTCACCTGACGCTGCATTGAATAAACAGAGAGTCGCGGCCATATAGCGCAATGCGATCTCAAAGCTACTAATACTACCTACCAGGTGAATTCTTTCGTTTCTTTCGGAGTGGACAAGGATAGTTTGTATTAGCATTGTATTCTTAGTGTTGCGGCTCCCACTTTTTAAGTCGCAGAGCTGAGATGGATGCTGAAGTGATACGATGTAATATACTAGAGTCTGGCTAAAGAAACCCAGCAAGCATCACTAATTTCAGGTTCCTCCTCCCTAGTCCGCCTAGTCACTCATTAATGCGTAATCTGCAGCTGGAAGAAGTGCAGATCAGCAGTGTCCGTAGTCGTCAGGTCCTGGTTGTAATTCCCCGCCTTGAAGAACGCCATGGGAGTCGTGAAGTAAGTCCTCAAGGTGATGAACGCATTATTGTTAATCCTCGCCAGCAGCTGGCCGCCTTCGAACCGAATCTCATACGTAAACCGCGTGTTCACCGGCACCGTTCCAATAAGCTGTAGGTCTTGTCCAGCTCCGCCGGCCGCGGCTTTCGCAGTCCCGAATTGGATCTTTCCGTCGCTGCTGTAGTACAGCTCTGCAAAGGGCTTGTTGAACCCGCTGTCCGCTTGGAACACCTGCCCAATGCAGATGTTGTGCACGTTGGTACCCACTAAGTCGGCAAACAGTCTGTTTGTGCCTGTGTTGGGGCTCCAGGTGGCTTTCTCCCCGAGCTCAGTGCGGCACTATAGTTTCCCAGAGTCAGAGTCAGTAATTACCCTTTCAAGTAGAATAAGCGGGAGGCAAGAAGCTTCGCATGGTCCCGAGACATGCTAATCAAAAAAGGAAAAAAAAGAAAAATGCTATAATAAGAAGAAATAGCCCCAGGGGTTACATACGTGGTCGCTCTCAGCGAACTTAACGCAGCCCGTCTTGGAAGGGGTGCCGGGCGCCTTCATCACAAGCGCGCCATCGCCACTCTCCGTGAAGAAATAGTGGTGCCCGGGATCTTGGTAACCGGCGCAGCCCACGAGCTGGTCTGGTGGAATGATTTGTGGTGAGCCGTTGCCTATGGGGAGTTGGAGCTCCCATTTGCTGAGGTCGAAGTTGCCGCCCGGAGCACAATTGGGGTCGAGAGCTCCGGCTACGCCTAGAGAGGCGAGGAGGGCGAGGTTGCCGGTAAGTTTCATGATGTTGGTGATCGATGGGTGCTGATCAGGGTATGTGTGTACTCAACGAGGGTGCGATGATTGATGAGTTCGAATGTGCCCTTATTTATCAGGTTGGAGGCTCCTAATAAATCAGTAGACATCCACCAAGACCCCGATTCAGCTTCTCCCCTTTTGAGTGATGCTTCTAAAATCTGACACTGAATCCAGAAGTAGTATTTCAGATCCGCCACTCAATTCAATCACCAAGCAGTCGCTCTTGTTACACGATTTAGCCAATCATCCTTAAGGATTCAAAATCGGCGAAAGCTGGATTCTCCTCTAACGCTCTTAGGAACGTCAATTGCCTATTGTACTAAGTATATCGTCTGACTTGCATTCAGCGTGGTATCATCTCGTGTTACAAATGGCGGCGGTCAGAGGCGCATCGATTGAGAAGCCTGGGCTGGCGCCAGCAGAGCGTACCGCCTCACGCTTCAGCTTGTCCCGGCATAATGTGCAAGATTACTTAGCTTACCGAGTGGTGCTACCTCTGGAATTCTAGATTACATAGATGAGTAAGCAGAGGCTTTCGTACCGAGGTACATTGGAGATCCTAACCTTTTCGGATTGGGCATTACCTCAGCCGCAGCGGTGAGGAGCCTGTCATCACACAGCGTGATGCATTTGCGTCCTGGCTGGCGCGTGAATATATTGTAGCTAAAGATGACACATATCAAGGAGCAACAATTACGAAAAGGAAGTTCAACTCTACGGAGGTTATTCAATTTACTAAGCTCAATTCCTTCTTTGCCTCAGGACGGCCCTTTAATTGATAAGTGAACAAGAAGACTCAGTTGGCTATTTTCCCTTGACGATGTCATCCAACGGCGGCGGCTGACGCTTGGGGAAAGTAGCTTCCCACGCGCTTTGAGCCTGGATCAGAAGCGCCTCCTGGTGCGCTTTAGCCATGATCTGCAGTCCGAAAGGTCTGCCATTAAAGTCCAGGTAGCCCAGAGGCAACGTTGCGCTTGGATATCCTACGAAACGTTAGGTTACAACACGGTGATATGAATTTGACACCCTCGCTCACCTGCAGTGCCAGAAATCATCATCATTAGGCCGTCGCCAGGGCCCATGATGATGTCCACGTTGTTGTCTTCGAGCGTTCTGTCGATCCCGTTCTTGCCGCATCGTTCACGAGCTAAGTCCATGAGCTTGCGGTACTCGTCTTTCGGCAGATTTTCCGTCACGGATCTTTCAAGCCCCGCTTGGTTGCTTGCGCCTAGATGTTTTCATTAGTCATTCGAAAGACGGAGATCTCGAGCGTCTCACCTGGTGGAAGCTCCTGCTCAGCATGGTCCTTGTTAAACTTGATCAGGTCTTCCAGTGTTTTGATTTGACAATCGTCGATGCTATCGAGGTATTCCTCTAGCAGATCTTTGAAAGTCCAAGCTATATGCCATCATTAGCAGGGATTGCATGCATAGATTTAAGTACGTATATTGGGTGACCTACCGGCTGCGGCCCAGATATCCTTTTCCCCACCCTCGGTCGCTTCTTCTGGAGAGAGGAGCTTGACAGGCTTCACAACCTTTGCAAGAGTACCAAGCTTCTCATAAGCCGACTTGATTTCTCGTATCTGAGGTCGATTGAATTAGAACCGAAAGAAAAGAAGAAAGAAAAAGAGGGATGGGTGGGGAGCTGGGTGATATCACCATTTGCTCTGTAGCTTGCCGCTCATACTTGACAACCGCTGTCGGCCAAAACCAGTCTTTCGGTTCTAAGACACCAATTTTAATGCCTCCCCATTGACCAGTCATAGCACTCTTGTATCCTCCTTCAGGAACGGTAGTCTGGCTCGGGTCGACCAGGACATCGAGAAGGTTGACAGCGTCCAAGACTGATTTAGCCATTGGGCCCGCGGTGTCCCCATCAAGCGTTATCGGGATGATACCTTCTTGCGGGACAATTCTGACAGTAGGTCTAATCGCATACAGAGCTGCTCTCTCGCTAGGCATGATAAGTGACCCCATCGTCTCCGTGCCTACGGAGATAGGCGAAAGCCCGGCAGAGACGGCGACGGCGGGACCAGAAGATGAGCCGCCAGGATTCTAGAGACCGTGTTATTAGCTAGTCATAATTAAGGCTATTTATTCGTTGGGGATAGCTACGCTGTGGCCGCCGTTCGAATCATCCTCACGAAAGCCTCCCCGAACGTATGCGGATTGTGTCTGGCCACCAACAGCAGACCATCCGGAGTTGGCAAGATCAGATCTTCAAATATTAGCGACGTGAAGTATAGCTATTGATTCGTACGAACCTAAACCAAGCCCATTCCTGCGATTAGTTAGACATGGCATAGAAAAAGGGACGAGGCCGCAGCACGCACCGAGAGATTGGCTTTTCCAAGAATGATCGCTCCAGCTTCGACCAACTAAATCGCAATTAGCAAATCGGTCGGCATGATTAGAGATAACCTGGACCAACCTGGCCAACTATAATAGCACTTTTTCTGGGCTTCGACCCAACGAGTGCAAGACTGCCACAGGTTGTCGGTAGTCCGGATTCAGGGGTGATGGCGATGTTGTCCTAATTAACAATGAGCTTAGTTGCCCGCAGTGGTGAAGTGCATACCTTGAGGAGGATTGGGATCCCATGGAGCGGCCCGCGGATCTTGCCCTTAGCGCGTTCATCGTCGAGCTTTGCAGCAGTCTTGTTTAGCAGATCTTCTGGTGCGGTTGCAATGACGGCTTTCAAATAGCCGTTGTATTGAGCGATTCTACCAAGATATAGCTTGACGAGCTGCTGACTGGTGACTGACTTGTCACTCAGCTTGGCTTGGAGGTCTGCCGCGGTCGCTGTTAATGGATCAATGCCTAAATCCATGGTGAGTGTAGAAGACAAGACGGCTTGAGTGTAGCTAGCGGAAGTGCAAAACGAACGGAGATTTTGTATGCGTGATGAGAGAAAGAGAGCGCGGGGGAGACGGATGACCGGATATCTTTTAGGTGCAGCTATGGGCAGTTTGTAATAGGCTAGACAGCTGCCACGAATCAAGCCGAAAAAGGCCTTCACTTGCATTATAGGCCGTGAGGATCTACAGTCGCCGCGGCCGTAGGAGGATTGCTATCCTGAGTCAATCTTGTGACGAGGCCGCTGTATGGAAGATCTCGGGTATGCCCCCTCGTTTTAACGCAAGGGAGTGAACCAGAGAGTCATTATGTCGCACATTTTGGTGCTAGGAAATATACTGTCCAATAGGACTGACTTCCAACAATTCTATCCACAGAGGACATTCAGTTTATTTATTGTGATACGATTGGTAGGTTCCGCTTTCAATGCTATGTAGACCAGATTCTCTCTCTTCGACTTAAAGGAGTATCACATGTGCGAATAATAGCACCCATATCGCCAACCTTGAAGCCAATCGCTTGATGGTATCAATTGCAGCTCCTATACGGTCCTAATGCTCCGTAAAATGCACCCGCTTGTTTGAATGCATAAATATCCCAAATCCGGAAACGCCAGAAATGCAAGTCGAGCCCATTTCCTATTTCCAACAAGTTCTCACACGCGCCTTAGATTCTGCCTAACCAGCGGGTGAACGAAGAACGGGGGGTTTCCCGGGGAAAATGTCGGGGGATATGGCGGAGGATATGCCGGGGGGTTTGCCTAGGGAATCAGAAGTCAGCACTGGCAACACCAGATTCTCAAAATTATAGGGATGGTGGGAGGTGTTTATTGAGCGACTTGTGAGAGCTCAGGATACACATATCTGAGCAGGACAAACGCCTTGATGGAGCATTCTAAAAGAGGAGAAGGGGATTTGGTAGTACTGACCCGACCTTGCGGCTGCTGAGGAGCATTGTGATTATGACGGCTCCGAGGAGCGTACGAACGGCGGCATCGACTGCAGTTTCGGTGGGCAACGGGGCGTTGGGGTGTGTCTACAATGGGACTGGGGTTCCGGGCCGACCGCATGATTCGATCCATATCCGCCTGGGCGTCGTACAACCGTCCTGGGACGCCCTGGCCTAGCTGGTAGTTGGTATGGCGTATGTGGTCGCGGCCGGGAATTGGAGGTAACTGGCCGCCCTGGAGAGGAGGCAGAAACGCAGGCGCAGGCTGGTCCCAAGGCAGAGGCTGTCTAGCCGCCCTAGCCTCCCTAGCCTGTCGCATCGCCTCTTCCACGCCACTGTTGAACCCTTCAATATAGTCGCGTAGGTAGGCAATGTTCGGTGGCAGCCGGCCGGCATCTCCTCGCAACTCGCCTCGCGACTCGGCTAGCGCCATCCGTATGAGTTCCTCTTCCAATCTGACAGCACTGTCTCGTCGGGCCCGGTATTCGGATTGTCCTCGAGCCGTAGCTGAGGTGCGCCGTCTAGTCGCGTAGATATCGTTTACACAGAAGTCACAGTGGGTAAACGTTGTTCGCAACAAGCCCTGCAGATCTCGATGGACATTGAATCCCGTGCCGCCAGAGAGCTGTCGGACCTCGACACGATGGCCACAATTGACGTGCATCATGCTCTTCCGGCACTGAGGGCAGGTGGCCCGGCGCGACCGGTCCTGCTGACCGAACCATTCGAGGATACATGCGTGGCCGAACACATGGCCGCAGGGCAGTATGGTAAAGGTCTCGTGCTCGTCGTCGGCTGCCTGGGTGATGGCAAGCCCACTCTTGCAGATTCCGCACTCGACTGAGAGGGTGACGTCGGGTAGGAGCTGGCCGTCCTCCGCGAAGTACGGGAGCCAGTTAGGGGCGTAGCTGCAAGATAAAGAGTGAGCGAGGTGAGCAAGGAGATTTTCGGATAAGGAAATAACAGGGATTGGGTATCATACGTGTCCTCTAGTGTACGTGCCATCTCCACGACGACGGCGATGATAAGGTACACAGGTAGGTAGTGGAAGCAAGATCTAGTGATGAAAGACCTAGTATCTCTCAAGGTACTTGGTGTTGCGGTATCACGATTGGATATACCAAGCGTAGACGCAGGACAAACGGAAGCGGGAGAGGTAGATGGAGCGAGAAAAGTTGAATTATGGGAGATGAAGGACAGAGAAGAGAAGGGAAGAGGAGGGATGTATTTATAGTTTGAGATGTTGTAGGAGTGGATCTCATTCAATGGGTGACTGTATGAATGGGATTGCACGTGGGCGGTGAGGCAAGAAGATGTGCGAGCTAATTGTAGGCAAGGGAAAGTCTGGTAGCAAGTGAGTTCACGGAGACAGTTATTTATAATCCTAAAAGGTTGGTTAGTTGCCCTCGCAAAAGTTACCCCCAGCCTCGAGATTTAGTATATTACAGCTATTGTCTATTGTTACTACAACGCGCAAACCATTCATTCACTGAACCATATAGACGAACAGCCAATAAGAGAAGCGGCAACAGGGAAACAATGCGTATTGATTCTAACTATATCCTCTTTATCCATGCTATTGTTTGATTCTATTCGGTATGCCGAACTTGAAATACTATGGACTGTAATAGTTTTACAGACAAAAGAGAGTTAACTATTGAACTCAAATCACGAGATCAACCTATATTGCGCGAGCTTAATACAACCTAATATTACAAGGGAGCTCGAAACCACATAATTAACAGGGCCACTTTTTACCAGCGGTTGAAACTCTGGTTCTGGGAATAATACTGCCACATCTTCTTCCTAAAGGTGACTGACCTCTCGTGAAGCATCGCCAGGTGGTTAGGATCTCTAAGATCCCCAGGAACGATTTGCTGGGGAAATAGAAGATGCTTCAGCCTTTCAATCGCTTCATTAAGCTCGGTGAGGCAACAGGACTCACACAAGCGAGGTATCTGCCCTCCCTCTGGCAACGTCAAGGGCATCTGCTCTATCCTGGATCTGGTGGGGTCATACTCACGGGCTGGGAGGGTATGGCCACAGGAATATATTAACTCGAAGCGGCACTATAACAACTAAAGTTAGCAATCACTCTCTCAAGCAGTTTTGGTACTGTTGAAACATGCTCCCGAAATGTACTCTCGGCACATCTCGGGAGCTCTCAAGTTACTAGAAAAGGGAAGAAAATGGCTCTGGCGGTAACTTACTATTGGGCATGGTGGGCCGTCGTAACCAAACTGCCAGTCTGTCTCCTCGCACCACTTCTCCAAACACTTGGAGCCGAAGAAGTGGCCGCATGGTAGGACAGCTAGCTTCTCAAGGCCATCTTCGCTGTGATACGGATTGGGATCCGTCGGCGTTACGCGGAGAGGGACGATGAGCTTACATCGTAAACATATTACACAAGTCAGGTCAATATTGACCGGATAGCCGTTCTCGTCTACACCGGTGTCGAGATACCGGGCAAAGTCGCCGAATAGCGAGGCGTTGCCGTTCCAGACTAGGTGTATGGGAGTTGGAAGCGGCGAAAATGTTCGTACAAGGCCCGGTGGTGGGCCCTCCGGACGGCTCCTGTGATATACGTCAGCCGGGACGCCCGGAGGCGGTGGCTCTGAGTAGGGCTGTGGTTGCTGTTGTGCCGGAAGACATGTGGGATGCCAAGGGGGTAAAGGGTTTGCTGGATTTTGAGCCCATGAATCTCGAAAAGTGGCCTCTAAATGATTTACCGCTCCAGAGATATATGCTCGCTGTTCCCCATGATGTTGATTTCCTTGGTTTCCAAATGCTTCCATGGCTCACGTTCTATGTCAGGAAAGGGCGATTGGATTGATTCGAGATGATTCGACGACTGCTTATAGGAAAACTCAAGTACTAAGCGGGCGGTGATCAAAGCAATTGAGGCTTTTGTGTGAAGCTTCGAGTTTTTGTTTCTGCCTGTTAATTATATATTTGTAGTAAGCAATAACTTGTTTAAGAATAAAGGAAAAACAAGTGTGCGTTTCGATATCAAAGCAAAGGTCGAGAGTCAAAGGCATTGTTTTGTGATCGTTCGCACCAAGCCTCCTGTCAGGGTGATTGCGGTCTTTGGAGATTTATTAGTTTTTTTGGGGTCCAGTCAATTGCGACCGACCCATTGAATAATACAAAGAGTTATTACCCTAGAGCATTCCACCTAGAGAGAAACCCTGCGTTGTTCAAGATTCTCCTGCTTTTGAGGTCCCAATCACTGGACATGCTTTGAATATGAACCAAGCGTCCTAGTGGTATCATTGCAGGGAAGAAAGAGACCCGGCCGACGCCTCGGAACTCCTATCTTTCTACCCATTCGTTCATCTCATTCTTTCGTTCGTCTCATCCATAACTATGACGGATTTCGGCTATTGCTAATATACAACACAAAAAGTAGCTAATAAAGTAGTCACCTGAACCTGTAAATGCAGATGCTTGTTGTGTAAAACCACACGTGTACATCATCGAGACTTTACGAGTCGGCAACAAATACTCGACGTCCGATGTTATCCTACTGGTAGAATATGCCCCTAGATCTTTCACAATATCACCGTTCATATCTGGGTAAAGGCTCTGAGCTACCCGGTATGTTAGGTGTTCGCATTATGCCAGGGTAGTGTTCCCCAGCCTCATCGCCATTGTTTTCATCTAAAGTTGGTGCCGACGGCTCATGGGTCCACCTGAGCGATCCAGTACGATTAAGAATTGGAGCAGAAGACTCTGCACCATCGTAATCATCAGGTATATCCGGGGGCGCGCTTGCTTCCGCCAAGAGTCTCTGGCGTTCCAGCTCTTGCTTGTCCTCAATATGGTGTGCGGAAGAATTAGCCCCTAGGTCTCCCAGAGAGGGAGCGGATGGTCCTTCTCCTGCCCGGCCATCTGCGCCAGGCTCGGGCGCTAAATCGATAGGGGAAGTATGAGCCGCCAGATGGGGTGTTTGATCTGGGGCGGAAGGCTGTGATGGTCCGGCTTCCGTCTCTGGGTCTTGTAAAGAAGGCTGGCTTGGAAGTAATCTTTGCTCAGCCCGGCGTGCACGTTCCTTGTCCGTGAGATTATCTTCTTCTGTAACTTCAGGGGGTGGCACATAAATAGGAGCTTGCGTCTCATGGGTCTGGAAATCATAATGCGCTGTCTGAGGGGAAGTCACCGGAGAATAAAAGCGAGGCTGATGTTGCTGAAAACCGCCGTGATTGTATTCCCCCTGATCTCCGCTATCGCCGTTATAGGGAGTTTGCCAGCCGTACTCGTACGCTTCTTCTTCACGAGATGGTTCATCTTGGGTCGGAGGCGGTGCCGTCGGCGAAGGGGGTGCAACAGCTTTCCCCCGTGATTTGGAGCTGTCTGTAGTTCCAACAACAACCTCAAACGAGACGGAGATGACACCTTTTTCTCGCCTTATGTGGTCGGTGTCTATGATGGTGCTATTCCAATTCGCCAGTAGATTCACATCGATGCCATATGTACCGCGTACCGCGGCGGAGGATACCATTATATTAGGATGCTGTGATTGTGATGCGCCACTTGAAGGACCGACGAGCCTGCCACCTAGGTCAACGATAACCTCGATATGGTACTTGAAAGTGATCAAGCCCCCGGGTACATTCCTAATACTTGGGAAGGCATCCTCCGGGACTCTGACCGCTGTTGTGATATTCGCGGTGAGTGTGTTTGGGTCGATAATGAGAGGAGCCACTGCTTGTGAGAGGTCTTTCCGAAAGACACTGCATGATCCCGCGGAAGATAATGACAGACCGCCAAGCCCAGTCTTAGACCTAGGATAATAGTCATCTCGCTCCAGTTTTTTTGCGTCCTCTCCCGAAAGCCCTGTGAATGAAGATATCGGGGGAGCATAGTCTACGCGGCCCTGCCGATAGAGCGTCACAATAATGCCGTGCAGGCTCTTCATGTAACGATTGTGTTCAACCTTGATCCTTACTGGGACCAAGTCTCCCGGGACGCAACCGCCCTTCAGTAGCTCGACGGTGGCGGTGATTTCCCTATCATCGTGTCCTGAATGTCTGCTCCCTGTGGTGGATTCGCCACTGGCGTCCGCACCCCGCGTGCTATATGGCACGCTGTTGTTGCTCACAGCGCTTTCGCCGCTGATCTCACTTTGCACGTCGCCTAGAATGGGGTTGGGTGGTAAATCCTCGACTGCGGGCCTCGTTGTTGGATTACCTAAATTCATTGCGCTTTCGTTCGGGCTCTCCGTCGCTCTTGTTGAGTCTCGATCTGATAGTGGTTGTTCGGCCAGCTCGGCTAAAGTTGGATGGGCCTTGGTCGCCGGTGGCACAACTGGGGCTATAGACTTCCCCTTTTTAGTCCGTCTCCTCATGGTCTGTAAGAATATTTTGCGTTCTTTAGGTAAAGGAACCAATCCCACATCTACCCTCTCTATTAAGTTGACCCTGGCCTCACAACTAGAAGTGGGCGCTATTGCTGTCGGGCGAGTCAGTGTTGCTGTCACAAAATAACCTATCGTGCCCCTTTCGAACTATCCAAGCAATTAGTTAATCAGTCTGGTGTAATGAGCTAATGCAACGGGACGCCCATACATCGATGCTACTAGGCAACTCCAAGTCGGGGAATTGGAGGTCGAACTCAAACTCCCATCTCGATTGCTGCAGTCTTCCTTCACCGCATAGGACAATCTCGTCTTGAAAGAGGGACGCATGTCCATTTCCATGATAGCGACCATTCCGACCTCCGTGTGATATTATGGCGGGATTGGCCGCGGCAAGCTGGGCCGCAGCGCTGGCATTCTTGAAGGCGCGTACATATCCGTGTAACGCGACGGTGAGATGTGTTATGCGTATCGGCTTCACGACGGATAGGATAACGGAGCCCTGGACGTGGTCGCCGGCCGAGTATTGGCGATGAGGTTCCTTTAAACGGACGTGGAAGTCGGCGAGATTGCGAGACCGGGAGCGGAGAGGAGCGGCGAGGCGGGAGAAAAAGGAGGATTTGGGGGGCGGATCGTCGAGCGGCAGGTTGGCAGCATTGTCGAGATTGGAACCCATTTAATCAGCACCACCATAGACGAGTCGAAGTCAGGGTGTGCGCGCCTCGCATGGCACACAAGGCGACGCGACGCGGGTGGCCGAGGACGCAAAAGGAGGACAAGGGGCCAGAGACAAGAGGCGGACTCGATAGGAACCCGGCGAGTTCGAGTTCGGAATGAATGCGCGTGCGCGGCGGGTTCGACTCGAAGGCGTTCGTCGTTATCGTCGTCGTCGAGAGCGTCGAGAGAAGCAACGACGAAGCGGGCCAGCCGGCTCGAGGCCTTCAGGAAGGATTCGGGATGGCGCTCGAGGCGACGAGTGGTCTCAGGGGCAAGGGATTCCCAATGCGCCGGTCGTCCCAGCGATACGGTCGGGCGCCGCGGCGAGGATGCAGACGGCGGGAAGCAAGTGGGAGGTTTCTGACAGCTCTTGGGTGTTGCATGCGCCAAGCGGAGGAGGTCTTGGTTGAGAGTTCTTGGAGGCGGGTGCCAAGAGATTCTGCCCTTATTATATGGACGCAGTACGGGAGTACAACGAAGAGACTGGACTGGGCGAGCCTCCGAGTCCTGCAACTTATAGGTCCCGTAATATGCGGGGCTGAAGACCCCTGGATGCAAAAGTGGGCGGTGTTTCGGGCGGCTGGCAACAGCTTACGGGGGTTCCCTAGTTGGAGAGAGAGAATTTAGTACATATAGGTAGGCATTAGGCATGTAGGTTAGGGGAGGTGGTATGTAAGTAGTTAGCGCCTTGGAGTCCCGATGGACACTCTTTCTGTAGCGCGTGTCTAGTGTATATATAGGTATCTACACTACCTATAAGAGAGGTGGGTATAGTCGGGTACTTAGATGGAATAGTTAGATCCTGCGATAATATACGCACTACCTACTGTACACCATGCATTTACTTATTTATTACTGGCGAAGGAGCTGCAGCATACATATGCAAGTAAGGTAGACGGTATGATGTTTGCGCTTTTGCTACTATTCTCTGGCAATAATCATGTCGATGACGATAATGATGACGAAAGGCGATGACGACGACTCGAGTATCGATCTTGATAAGATCGAAGACGAGAGGCGAAAAAGGTCACTCACACCCGCACTGAATTAATAGGTCAATTAAGGAGCAGGAAGCTCGAGTTGACCACATCAATCCGGGCCCGGGCTAGCTGCACATGTCAGCTCTCCTGTCAAGCCCCCTTTTAATTAACGCACATAGGTTGGGTTGGGCAGCAAGACAATTCGGACTCCTGGATGCCTACACTACTACCTACTCTTCCTACGGACTGCAGACCTTAGCGTACGTGCGATCCTGTCCTCCGAAGGCATGTTTGCTGCTGCTGGTCAAATAGCTGGTGCTTCGCGGACACACGGATAACTAGCAGATAACTACGTAGTCTAGGAGTGTCAGCTTGAGCATTGTTGCACAAACAGTAACTACATACGTAGTATGTTATGTTGATTACCTACTTGGCTACTTATACGACGTACCGCCGTGCAGAGTTTGAAGTGCCATCTCGTCCACCCCATTGGACGTTCGGGGCTTACTGACTATGTATTAGCCACCACCCGTTCTAGCTTGTGTGGGCGCAGCACCCAGCTAGCCCATAACGAACATCGACAATCTCAATTGAACGAAACGGATTATGAATTTACAAACTGATCACATGCTTTAGTCTAGCTAGTCAGTCCACTATCATGGACGTGCCACAGAGGAAACGATGGCATTCTTCCGGGTGTACCGAGCGAGCGGAGGGGATGCCGGCAATCGCGCCCATCCTTTTCATCGGCAGATACAGCTGGAAAACCATTCAGGGACAAAGCGGTGAAAAAGACACATAAGACGGCCATTCTGGTGGGACATTGGCTACCTATACGGTTACTGCATTGAACCTTTAACAGCACGCACGATCATGCGAGCCACCGGCCCATAGGTAACAGCGGGACGCCGTCTCTCCATGGATAGATAACAAGTAGGCTTTTAGGATACTCGATCGAGGTTGTGGTGGTGGTGGGGTACTGCCATACTGGTGATAATACTATATATATTGCGTGCGGAAGCTGTACCTACCTACTGCATCCGCTATGCAGACCCTCATCCACGGTTGCCGAGTTCCGGGATTTTAGAAGATCAAAAGACCAAGACCGCGCGTGGGCAGGGAGGGCGATGCGGGCAGCAGTCGCTTTGGCTAGATACTCCGAGAGATGCGTTGAGACTTGCCACCACCTGCAGAGAGATAATTAGGTAGGTAGCTCGTTATCCCGTTGCCCGCCCGGATGCTCCTGTGTCCTTGTGTCCTTGTGTCGCACGGACTGTTGAACGAGTGGGATGGTTATGGGTGTTTGTTGATGGCATGCAGAAGAGCACATGGTCGTCACCCGCAAAGCCACCCGTATACATACATGCGCACTGCTTGCTGTAACTTGCTACAATCTCCAACTAAAAAAGACACATTGCACTCCGACGTTCGATGGCGCCCGACAACGCGCCGATGCATCCCATCGTTGTAGTGTGGTATGATGTGGTAATATCGTAGCAGTGTATGAGCGACATTAGCGTCGCCTACAACCTACCTACATACACTAAATCTATAGTGGGGGTTCGGGGGGCGTGGGCTAGACTGAGCTAGACTAGCACCTTCACCGGTGCGGCGGCGGCCGGCACCAGCGCAACCCCCAATTTGTCATAAGCTTTCTTGGCACGTGTTGGTCTTGGGTTCCCCTGGCATGCAAAGATCGGCGGTCTTGTCCTTAAAGCTTAACTCGCGACCAAGTCTCCCAATAAGCTTAGATCGAACTCTCCAATCACATCACATTTCAATGCCTACATACTGGTGTAAGTTACAGTACCCGCGCTACTCAAATCCAGAAGTGAAATACTGACTACCTCCTACCTAGATCGAGGCAGTCGAAAGGCGAGAGTATCACCTTACCTAGCACAGGTTTCAAATAGATCCCTGCAGGCCGTTTGACGCGCGTAACCAGCCCTAGCCAGTGCATGTTTTGCTCCAAATTCGCGAGGGGACGCTACATATCGTACCTCAGCGCGAATCGACAGCTCTATAATGAATGGATCCGAAGTCCATTGTCGATGCGAAACAAGTAACGGTTCGGGTGTGAAAGATCGCAGCCATCTACAATAGTCGTTTGTTTAAGTCTATTGTTTATAGTTACGGCCACTCCCGCATCAAGCCAAACTCTGGGAACGGGGGTCTAGGTTACGATACGAATACCACGATGATCCTGGGCCAGTTAAATATCTCACGTCTTCGTATACGGTTTGGTGACTTGCACGGAAAACCGCGCAACCAATTAACTCCATTTACTTTATTCTAATGGCAGAGCTCTGGGGGAGACACGGACCACGGTACCCCTTTTAGTCCGATAGCAGCCGGTAATCCGGCAAAGCACAGCAGGTGCGTTCGTTCTGGGTTGAACTCCCCTCTTCGGCTTCTGTATGCGGGTGCCCCTTCTTGAGAGAGCTATTTGCTAGCTGCGCTACCTGCAACTATAATCGAGGGTGGTAATAGAGACGGTACTATAGCACAGAGAAGGAAACAAATAAGTAGCAAGATTTGGATAACTGGGAGATGACCTGGGCTGTGCCGGCGAGAGGACAGGGATGATTACAATCGAGAACACAACTCAGGGTATTAGAGCGAATAAATAAAAAATTTCAAACTCGGTTTGCACGGAAAACCACCCTTCGATGGCTTGGCTTAAAAGACCTTGTCAAGCGCGTGTACTTGACAGGGCATGTCCTATACCCATATACCGTATACACCGGTGACATTTCGGTTAACGATATCACATAAAATGGTACAGCCGGATTACGTATTAACTTGATAGTTGAATTGAGACACTTGCTCATCCGAGCAACCTGTATCACTACCATAGGCTCATCTGTTGATCCCAACCACGTTTTCGCTTCGACGATCGATACCGCCCTCGTCGACAATATCAAATAGTAACGCCACGCAATGCAACAACGCCCACCATGCGATGTATCCCGATAACCCGCGTCTAGTCTAATGCCTCGCCACTCAGAATGCTTTTCAAAATGTCCGCACCAAGTCCCTCGATAGCCTGCCCAAGTTCTCTCTCGCCTACACAACTTGCCACCCTTCTTTCGTCTACTAATCCAACACCAACAGCAAGGCCTCCTCGCTTTGCCCTTTTGCTTGGGGTCTGTAGCATAGCAAGGGAGCCCGTCTTCCCATCTACTTCAGAAACTAGCGATAGTGTCTCGAGACTACCGATAACTTCTCGAAATTCAGATCCCGAAAGGGGGTGGAGAACCGAATCTCGCGTGCATAGCAAAGAATATGTCTCGTATAACAACTTCACAGTCGGGGCGGCAGTCCGTGTTTTCGAGGGAGATTTAGAGGCAAACAGATCCTGCGATGCCTTAGCTCGCCTCTCGAGGGCCGTAAGTGAGCACAGAGCTGCCTTTTGTTGCAGGTTGAGAGTTTTAAGTCGTTGGTTTGTTCCGTTACTGAATGCTGCCGCCGTAATTTTGCTCAGATGCGCAATACTAACACGGGGTGCATTCTCTATCGTTAATGTCTTCAGTGAAAGGGCCAGCATTGATGATACATCTTTCTCGGGTCCCTCTCTCGATGGTGAGGATAGGTTTGCTCTCTCTCCCAATGGCCGTCGAGATGGCGTAGAGAGAAGAATTTTCTCCTTAATTTCTGCCTCGTGTTTCTGCTTAGTTTCCATCTCCACCAAGTCGATAGCCCGTCGGCAGATCTCGAAAGCTTTTCGCAAGTCTCCAGTCTGACTAGACACCTTGCGAGAGCATAATTCGATGGCAGCAGGGTGAATAAAAGGTAGTTGGCTTCCTTCTGTCACGAGGCTCTTCAGGCGGCTCGTAATAATCGCTTTAATCTGTGTTGCTGAATACGGCAAAAAGGGAAGTAACTCTGGTTTCAGGTTCCGCGACTTGAGGCGTGGTAGGAAGCGATCGGTAAGATCTAGAGCGTTCGCGATGCCAACGAGCATGAGGCGCGAAGTCTTCTGCATAGACCACTCGAACACTTTGTACAAACTCTCCAAATCAAGTGTGAGGATATGGTCGATCTCATCCAAAATGACAAGATAAACGCTCGTCGATTTCTTTCGCGGCATCAGCAGTTTTTGGAGGATCGTAGCCGCATCTCCTTCGGGGAAGTCCGAAGGGTCTGAAACCTGCTCTAGTAGGGTCTCATAAAGATCCCTTGACGATTTGATGCTCATACAGTTCACGTACGCCTTCTTAATAGACGTCGACTGGGCCAAAGCCTCGGAAACCTCGTTGACCATGGCACTTTTGCCAGTGCCCGGTGGCCCGCTGACGTAGATGCAACCGCTGGGGGTAGACGATTTGCATCGTTGCAGGTACTCGGTGAGATGCCGTCGTTCATCGTCCCGTCCAATCAATTGACCTGGATCAGCGCTTCGGGAGAACAGCTGCCTGGCATGGTGATACACAGTTTGTATGGCAGCTGGCGTGAATGGCGTCTGGGGTGTTTGCCTCTTGGAGACTCTACCGGAAGACATGACCCGATGGCGCGGGGTGACGGGAACTCTGGAAAGAGCATCTCTGAATCGAGGCGTACTCGGGGTGACCAGCTTGAAGTCTGTGGCAGTTGCCTATTAGAGGATTATCTTGCTGAGCGATAGCGAGAAGGACACAACATACCTTTCTTGCCATCGTTCAGTTGTCTTGCCCGTTTCGAAGGTGTGCTAGGAAAGAAGTCTTCGGTGATCTCGTGCGTGATAAGCGTGTCACTACCACCGGCATTGTCTTCGATTGTAGCTGCTTGCGGGTCTGCGTTCTCGTCATTGAGGTGAGAGCTACGAGTCTGGCGTCTCGTTCGTTTGGAAGGCGTCTCGGCGATTTCTAGTAGGCATGTCAGTCAGTTGCGGTCTTGCTTCGAGAGTAGCGGCGTCACCAATAGAGAGAGCCTTGCATCGCACATACCAATATCTACCGCACGCCGGCTTCGCTTTCCTAACGCAATCGCAGGCATTGTTTTCTTTCCTTGTTTCTTAGATACCGATCGATCCTTCTGCCTAAGGCGAGTCTATACAGCAGCAGCGAGCAGAGAGGGATGGGTTTGTTCAAGCATTGGTGAAGGCGAAGATGGTGTAAATGGGCAAGAGGGAGCACTTTGTCTAGGTTTAGATAGAGGTAGCTAAGTAGTGCAATAGCGTTGGTCTGCGCGGGTCAGCAACGCGACCAGAGCGCGTAAAGTGGTCCCCACTAAGTCGATCCCA
This sequence comes from Nemania abortiva, assembly GCA_022578505.1. Taxonomy (NCBI): domain Eukaryota; kingdom Fungi; phylum Ascomycota; class Sordariomycetes; order Xylariales; family Xylariaceae; genus Nemania; species Nemania abortiva. The sequence continues at coordinate 231,656 of MU392540.1, forward strand.
TTCACTTAGTCAGGCACTTAACGCGGGCTAGGGGCTGTTTCTGGCGCGTGCGACTAAAAGTGGGGTCATTCCAATGTTCGATGGGTACAATAGAACGCGTTCCACTTTACACGCCATGTTCGTAGAAGATACCTACTGTAGCTAGTGCACTGTTTCTAGCACGGTCTTGAGCACGGTCTCTCTCAATCAATTCCAAGTTAGGAATAGCTCGGTCCTGAAGCGGCGACCTCCGGTTAACGCCGGATCCCGTGACCAGGTTGCCAGTACATGTCTCCCAAGCATATACATCATTGGTCATTGCCACATTTCTACGAGAATCGCTCATAGATAAACTCTTTTGAGACTCCCATCTGCATAGAGCGCTTTGATTACATCATGCTGTTGGGCATTATTAGTTCATCTCAGTTTGTTTGGATATTGAACCTGGGAGGAACATCGACCCCGTCCTACTACCACCGGCGAGATGAGGGAGGGTGAGACTCGTATGGCATACGACGACCGGATCGAGGCCATCCGTAAAGAAGAATTCCCTATGCTTCGTGGTAAATGAGACGTTCAATATGCTTGTGAACGGCCCACTGGGTTAACTTTTGGTAATAGATAGCATATATCTCGACCATGCCGGGACGACATTGTATCCTAAGTCCTTGATGGACAGTTTCGCTGCCGAGATGATGGCGAACCTCCTCGGGAACCCGCATTCTGCTTCGGCGTCCTCGCAATGTACCACGTTGAGAATTGAAAACATTCGACATCGAGTCTTGCGATTCTTTCAGGCCGACCCTGCTGAATTCGACCTTATCTTTGTTGCCAATGCAACAGCCGGCATCAAGCTGGTCAATGATGCATTTCGGGGCTTTCCCGAAGGCTTCGACTACCGCTATCACCAGGCATGTCATACTAGCCTCATCGGTGTTCGGCAGGAGGCTAGACACAGCCTCTGTCTAGACAGCGGCGACGTGGATGAGTGGGTTAAGGGACGCCATTTTGAGGGCAAGACAGATCCCCATCCCAGGCCGACATTGTTTGCATACCCGGCACAGTCTAACATGGATGGGCGGAGATACCCACTGAGATGGTGTCATCAACTACGGAAAACTAATTTGGACGCGACTTGTCCGGTATACACGTTGCTAGATGCAGCGGCATACGCGGCCACATCGCCACTGGACCTCAGCAATGCTGAAACAGCACCAGACTTCACCGTACTAAGCTTCTACAAGATATTTGGGTTCCCCGATTTGGGTGGACTCATCGTGAAACGCAATACCGCCTCGATTTTCAAACAACGCCGCTATTTTGGCGGTGGAACTGTTGATATGGTGGTGTGCTCAAGGGAGCAGTGGCATGCTCCTAAGACTCAAAGCTTACATGAGGCCCTCGAGGATGGTACCCTACCAATCCACAATATCATCGCACTCGGTTTAGCACTTGAGGCGCATCAGAAGTTATATGGCTCTATGGCAGATGTTGCTTCACACACCTCCTTTCTAACTAGGGAAATGCACCAAGGCCTAGAAAGGCTTCGACATAGTAATGGCGAACCGGTTTGCGTAATGTACTCCGCTTCACCGGGCGACGCAAATACTAGCCTTGGGAGCGGGCCGGTGTTAGCCTTCAATCTGCGAAGCGCCCCGGGCGCCTGGATTAGTTTAGCCGAATTCGAGAAGCTCGCTGTCCTTAAATTGTTTCACGTACGAACCGGAGGGGTTTGCAACCCCGGGGGGATTGCAGCTGCCTTAAGACTTGAGCCTTGGGAAATGAAACAGAATTTCTCTGCCGGCTTTCGATGTGGGAATGAAAACGATATCATAAATGGCAAGCCAACTGGGGTTATTCGGGTCAGTCTTGGGGCAATGAGTACCCTCTCAGACGTAGAAAAGTTTATCGCCTTTATTGAGGAATTCTACCGAGAAGATTACCACCCACCGCCCGTCCCTTACCCGGAACCAGTTATCGAATACAACACGCCGGATCTGGTCGTCAGCACTATCATGGTATATCCGATTAAAAGCTGTGGTGGTTTCCGCATTCCTGCTGATACTCCTTGGGCCGTGCGGCCGGAAGGCTTAGCTTGGGACAGGGAGTGGTGTCTAGTCCACCATGGAACCGGACTTGCCCTTAGTCAGAAACGATATCCTCAGATGGCCCTCATTCGACCCTTAATCGATTTCTCAGCGGGACAACTTAAAGTCACCTATCGTGCGCCACTCCCAAGCACCAAGCTAACAGAAATTTCAATCCCTCTATCGATAAATCCAGACCTATTCAAGCCAACAGACGAGCCAAATATAATCGAGTCTCGCGTTTGTGGCGAGGGGGTATCAACTATGATATACAAGTCAAGCGATATATCCACTTTCTTCTCTAATATTCTAGGCGTATCATGCACACTGGCTCGGTTTCCTCCAGGCGGGTCAGGGAAGAGTATGCGTCATGCGAAAGCACACCTGCAGAGTTATCAGGCTCGGTCCACCGCACAGAGTAACACACAGGGTCAGCTCGGTATACATACACCCCCTGATTCAGATTCAGAATCGGAGCAGCGACGAATATTATTATCGAACGAGAGCCCTATTCTTGCAATCACACTATCAAGTCTTGCTGTTCTCAATCGGAATATAATGAAGAATGGCGGAAGTCCAGTATGTGCAGAGGCATTCCGCGCTAATGTTATAATCGGACCGCCGCCAGCATTAGCTACAAGCCCTGAAGCTTCGGCATATTCTGAAGATCACTGGGATATGCTGAGGATAGGTGTGCATGACTTCAAAATGCTAGGGGCCTGTCGAAGGTGCCACATGGTCTGCATCAACCAAGAGACTGCTACTAAGGGCGAAGAACCTTTCATTACTCTAGCTAAAACGCGGCGGTTTAATGGCAAGGTGTTCTTTGGGGTTCACATGTGTCACATGCCTATGATAGCTCCCAACACGAAGGACACTCAATGCCCTACCATTTCAGTGGGCGATAAGGTTATGGTCGATCCTATATAAAATGGAAAGCGCGGGCTAAAAGATGAGAAATGCACAGCAACCGAGTTTACTTCCTGGTAGATTCTTAGAAAAGGACGTAGGGAGTATGAGGGATATACCACAAGAGTAGCAAACGTGTTCAAGATCATGAGGTGTCCAATCTGCCTCTATGGCGTGAGAAGTAGGCACTTATCCTCAGCAAGGGCACTCGTAGTCATTCGTCTTTCCACTCTGTGCTCTTCAGGAGGGCTCTATTGCCTCCATAAACAAAACTTCTATACCCGGACACAGTAGGAATACAATTCCTCCTTCCCGAAACCTTAATATCTTGTAAATAGGAGGAAGGCGTGCCATAGTATTACGAGTCACCAGCCCAGTCGACATGGCAATGTCTGTTCGTCGCTTGTGTACTCAAATATCAGCATCCAGTCATCAGCACCCCATCACGCGCTCGTCTCAAGCTGCTAATCCTCCCTGGGGTCTGCATTGCATAAATTTCTTCACGTTCAGCCATATTCCCAAATCAGGAAAAACAATCACGCAATAAGCAACTTCTAGGTTTTAATTTCTTTTCGCCGGTATGTCGCTCGAAGGAGCTATTAGCGCCCTTTACGCGGGTCTCCGACAGATTCCTGGATTATGCTTCCCAGACCTCGTCAGGTTTGAGTCGCCTCTCGAGGTTTATAAAGCCTTCATTTCTAATAAGAGATTCGATATTCCTGTAAGGTATATCCCGGTGCTATTCATCGCCTCGCTTTCCGAGTTCCTTCGAATATGCCTTCTACACTCGGGTGTATACCGCCGAGATGTTAGCCGAAGAGCCTACTTTGCTGTTATTCAATGCAGTTGGGATTCACCTCATCTATTGGACACACAGGATATTAAAAACTTCATTCAACTTATCAAGAACGCCAGGACCGCTTATATCATGTGTGATGCTAGCTCACCATACCCAGGTGATCACACAGTTCGCCATGTTCTCCGACTTGTCGACAAACTCAGTAGGCTCACTAAATCGCTAGTCGATCCGGATATGGAACACCAAATGGCTATGTTCCCTCTCTCTTTCGGATCGCTCGATCTCGCAGTCGTAGAAGAGCAACGCGTCTGGAAAGAGCTGTTCCCCTTCAGTAAACCTAACGAAACGCTTGGGGACCAGATTGATAAATATCCGACGGGCGTGGTCAGGAGCGCGACTAAGAATTACCCGAAAGATCCGCTTGTGCGCAAAGCCGAGTTAAAAATCGATACATATCCCACAGCCACATCCGACCCCATAACCAAGCGAACGTACCTTTGCCGGTTGGCTTTGGCCGCCGACACCGCAGCCGCAAAACGACACGCCCTATTTCTCGCTCCCATTGCTTTCCTTATACATCGCCATCGCCAAGACTGGTATCAAGTCACTAGTCACAAATCCCGTTACTACGCGACGATTAGAGACTTCCTAGTATATGCGGAGGACTTTTTCGGAGGGTCGAGAAATACTTTACAGGATCATCTCCCGGCTCTAATTACCCCTTGGTTCTTCTCCGCCGCATCCGTTACGAGACATGCCAGCATCACAAACCGCACTGCTGAAGAGACATGGGAAAAGGCATGCTTCCGAGTCGGTTTCGTGTTTCTTTTGTCCAGACTCGAAACCCGCGCACAAGCCGGAGACCATGAGCGCCGTCAGTACCGTCTACTCATCTACAAACCCGGCGTAGCGCCAAGACCGCTTACCAAAGCAAACTCACATCTGCTCGGGCTACAAACCGGATGGATCAACCATGCGATTGGCATGATCAAGAAGCATTATGAGCTAGACGAAATCTGGTCAAGGGGGAATACTGAATTCAACAACAAAGGGTTTTGCCTTGATCCTATGGCGGCATCGGCTAAGTTTATAGAGAATATTATGCTTCGTTATCCCGGGATTCCAATGAAACACAGCGAATTACTCGCTAAAAATTTCATACAATTTCCTAACCACTCGCGGGTGTGGTACTAGTATTCTATCCGTATTCGCTCTCATATTGCTCAACGCATTCCACATACTCACGTCCGTTAATTAGTATAGATAGGGACCCAATACAAACCTATCTTTATTCTACAGTCGCTGTATTTGATAGCGCACTTCTTTATTATACGACTGAAATAGCGCAGGCCGTGTCATCTTCTCAAGCTATTACGCACGTAGTTTCATTTATTCATCTAAGTACCGCTTTGTCTAGGTTGGAGGCTGAATCAGCTGCGCCACAACTGACAAGATCGAGCCCGTCTCTCTTGATCACAAGACTCAACCTAGATGCTAAAGCACGGAAGGCAAATGACCCATTGGATCTGAAGAGCGACGAATTTAAATTGTTTAAATAGAATGATATGCTCGAACTAAACATGGCTATCTAGCCGTAATACTTGCGGCCTCAACAAACTTCCAAGACCCGTCCGCCCGGTCGAATCTAACGTGAATCGTCCGCGCTACCTCGCTCACCGACGACGAGGAGGCCAGAGCCGTGTGGTAATTATCAAGTACATGTCGCTCCAGTCCATGGAACAGCAATGGCAGCGTGTCCGTTTTGTAGTCATGCCAGGTGCCTTCATCGTCCGCAAGCCACCTAGTTTCTATCACCATTCCCACAAAGAATAGAAGTGTCAGCAGACATAGCGCTGCCGGAAACGCGAGCCACTGCCAGCGCACCTGGATGCACGTTCTTGTGTAGTAAACATCGCCGAAAACCTGATCAGCCGCATCGCTCGATCCAGCACTCTGCGCGAAGTTGGAATCACCCCGCGGATTCTCGCGCGAGAAAACTTCCATGGCATTGGCAATCCTGTCGAAGATGCTCGCATAAGACTCAAACGTGATGCTGCCATTGTTGAAGATCTCCACCAACTGGATTGGGCCCGTGCTAGCCTGAATCGAGGCTATAAAAGTTGGATATCCGGTTACTGCCGTGCCAGCGAAGTAATCATACATGAATGACGTGAGCACGTAAATATCCCATGTGGAGTATTCAAACACACATTTGCGCCGGATTGTTTCGTAGATAGTGCTCGCGGGCGCCCGCCATGAGGCATTGAAGGCAATCCAGTCTGTGTTTGAATCGAAACGATACCCCTGGCGCTGTAACGCCGCGCGCTCGGTTGCGTTCGCGCACGACATGTCGATGGTGCGGCTTATTTGGTCCACTTCCGGCTGGGCCCAGACTCCTGCCCCCGGAGCCGCTGCTGTTTCGTATAGCCTGTTAAGCGATATCACGGCCCTCTTACTCTGCACACAAGGCTTAATGGTGCACACGGCGGCTCCGAAGCCTTTGCAAGCCCACGAGTCTGGAGTTGCACTATCGCATGTATTTTTCGACCCGTTCTTCGACCATGCGGCTATGGAATAGAACGCTAATTTATCAATGTCTCCATCAGTACCGCTACCCATGCTGAATGAGCCGGTCTGTATGCCTGATCCTAGGGTTAGATTCATTTGTGGAAGGGTATAGTTGGTTGCTGTTGTATTCAATGTAATAATCTTGACCCGGTCTGATATATCAGAACACCTGTTACAGAAACCCATCGTCTTGTAAGTGTCTGTAAATGTGCAGTTCCCAGATAGGCAGTCAAATTTCATTTGTGCCTGATTCGTGCTGTCGAATATAGCCTTTTGGATCTCGACCTGCATCGGGAGTGATACACTCGAGACGAAAGTCGAAAGCGGTCCAAGACCGGCCGATATGAAGTTGGTTGTATTAATAGTAGCTCTCGCACTAGGCTCTAAGATTGAGCATTGGTAAAATCGAATGATTTCCTGACTGGGCTGACTCTCAGAATCCTATAGCCACGTCTCTGGGAACGTTTCTCTTACCCAAACGGATCTATGATTGTTGAAATTATGAGAACGAGTGCTCCCATGGAAGCAAGGAGTCCTCTAGATCCACGCTTAGCACATTTTTAAGACAACAGTAAATGATAATGCAATAGTGTTGTTGCCTACCTTCCTCTTAGAAGCCAGACAAGCTTGATAGCACCGAATATGCCCCTTGAAGCACTATCGAATACTGCAAGATCGCTTAGGGGTCGTGAATTCTTATAATACCACCTCCACTTCAATTGTCCAAGACCTAATGAACAAACGAAATATTAGAAACACTCTTGATCAAGAGGATTTGCAGATCTCCCACCTTGTGAGGCTATCGTGGCGATGACAAGCTTCATAATGACGATCTCAATGGCCACGAGGGAATTGACCGACGTCCAGGATGGCAACTGAGGGGTCGGTTGATTCTGATGCGGGAAGAGAGTGCCAACGATAGCGAAGAGTGCGCCGATCATGGTGAAGCATAATACGATTTCCAACCACCACATCTGTATATTCCGACCACGACGCCGCGTCCCTTTCGCTATGACGTGAGCCGCGCCAGACTTGGATGGTTGATAGTCGTCGTTAAAAGGTTCCGTTTGTCGATAGGTATATTTGCTAGCAAAATGGACATCCCCTTCCATTAGAAAAGGTGGTGTGCCGCGTCCATGTTGCAAGTTCGAGCTTGGAGAATGCCAACGTAATTGAGGCGGCTGCCGTTCATAGTAGTGTCCTGTTTCCGGGGCATCGAGAAGAAATGGCGACTCTTTACTATTTGATGTTCGGTATGTGTTAGAGGATCTGCGAGAAGCGTACTCAGAGTTATCGCCGTCGCCATTAGAATCGACGTCCATGGCGTTGGGTCCGGTGAGAAGTGTCACAAGGGCTTGGGCAAGGGCTTTGAATCTAGGATTCAATTGATCTAATAAACCACTATGGCTTCACGAGTCCTGGTGATCCTATTTCGCAATTCCAGAAGGTCTACGTGGCGCCTTTATAACTTTGACTTGGCCCTGGAGGCCTCACCGCCTATTACTGCCCTCCGGCTTTCTACTGGCCCTCATCTAAAGCCTCCCGAAATCTCATCCGATTATCCTGCAGGTTAGCGAGGAGGCTGAAGACCTTGTGTAGCCTGGTAGGTTGTGTAGCCAGGCTGGTCCCGATCAGATCAGTTAGGTCCCAGCAGTAATACGGGCCAGTTTAGTACATGTGGCACCCGAGAACCAGATGTAGAGACTGACATGATCGACAAAACTATATCCTCAGAGGTGCGCGGCGGCTATTAATGCAAACTTGAAACAGGTGAGCGATTCTTCTTTATTGATATGCATGTTTCGTATGGCACAACCGCCAATCAGGCTCACAGCCCTTTACAACGCCTCAGGCGCTTATTAAAAATAGCGACGCCACAAAAGCCTATTTCCACGGCTAGAATCCCCTTTCGAGATGCATCTGCAGCGCATACCGGGGACCATGCCCTATGTAGCAGTAGCACTTGTACTGAGAGCGTGAGCTTTTCGGCTTTCGCTACGAGGCCGATGACAGACGGGTATGCGCGCTAATCCAAATAAAGGAATAGGACCAGAAAGCAAGCCCAGAATTGGCCGCGTCTAATTGAGTAACTAAGTAGAAAGAAAACAACGAAAAAACCAAGATAAGTGTAGTAACAAGGGAGGTGGGCGGGACGAATGTCGCGTATTCGAGCCAGGTGTGGCGGCACCCCCTGAACCCTGTAGAAGCATGCAGCCAGAAACATATATAATGCGGCGCAGCACTGCTGGAACCAACAACGACCTACTATGAGGCCATCTCCAGTGTGAATCGGTGGCGTTAACCTAGTTGGAACCCTCTAGCTAGGCATACCGACTCAACCATGTGAATTCTATAATAATGCCTAATAGGCCCGCTGACCAGGAAAGGTTCGTGGCCGCCTTCTCGACACCGACTCCTAAATATGGAATTCCTGGCCTTCGGAGTCCGAAGCTGTCCCCCATTTATCTTTACCAGCTGCCTGCAGTCAATCGCTCAGTCGGGTAACCTCTCGGTCTTCATTTCAGAATTAGCGCCACAATCCTGCGTTAGTCTTCAATCAGAACCTTTCTCCTTGCATATTTTATCGACGGATATACACGATCGCTAATTCATATCTTCAATTGGACAGCTCATTGCTGTGTGGCACAGATAATAAATCACAATGGTGACCGACGACGCCTCTGCTGAGGGGTTTGGAGCCACAGTGATAGCTGACATAAGTGCTCTCGTTGCAAGAAGGCTTCGGGAAAAGCATCTCTACTCCTTTATATGCTCCAGGGATGCATTGTTGCGGCTTCAACGCCCAAGCGACCCTGAGGCCATCCAGCAGTTCCACGTTCGATCTCTTCGCGATTTGGAGGAGACATGGCATAGTGAGCTTCAGATCCTACGAAGCGAGTTGCCCAAGGCACTGGACCAAGTCTTCGATAATTTGAAGCCGGAGTTTCAAGCGATGGGGCGCTCCTCTAGTCCCGAGAATGATACACCGACGACTATGCTACCAGAATTAACGGAGGCTCCGGTTGCATCCACGAGTATCAACCCTACCCCCAAGATCCGTATCCGCCCGTCGCTCTTAAGCATTAAAGAGGATGAGCGGCCTGATCCAGAAATTAAATCAGTGGACAATATGCCGAAGTCGGTTGACAAGCACTCCAATAAACGGCCCTCGGGTCTCATAAGCCCTGCGACGAGTCAACCCCAAAAGAAAACTAAAAAGACATATGAAGTTAGTACACCTAGATGATTTTATTTTTAGCATTACCTGCTAACCATTCTGGGCTCCTATTTATAAGTCTCCTATCAAGAAAACCATATATGGTTACGATCTAGATGACGAGGAGTCCATTTTCACTTACGGTGGCTATTCGGGGGTTTATGTTCTCCGCTGCAACCAAGTCCAATGCAAGAAGCGACTTTACCAAGACGGTCCTACTATATTCAGGTCTCACCCGTTCGAAAACAATGTAGCCCTAGATCATTTCGGCGGCGCCCCGCACAAAATGGACTCAGAGCCAGAGATATTTCGCAAATTCGCTATTCGAGGTACGTCAGGTAGTTCTCCATTCTCATCACACGGTTCAACGGCTGACGCCCAATTAGTCCTCGACGCAGACAGCGACCGTAAGGCTCGCCGATTGAATGTATAGATACTACGAGATACTAACTTACCACCTTAGGCAATTATAAGAAGACAAATGCTCCAAAACCAGGTAGTAGTCTATTAGACGGTGACCTAGCATCGCAACCAGCGAGTCAGCCAACGAGTCCCAGCAAAGCCAAAGACAAGGGCAAAAAACCTGAATGGCCATACAACTTATCTTCACTGCGTACAATGGCCGCAGAAGCTTCAACATTAGCGCCAGCCGCGAACATAGCCGAAGCAGTGGGGGATTCTATCAATATAGCAAGCCCGCGGAGCGATGATAGTGGCGAACTGCCCCCTCTAGAGCACATAGTCAAGCAAAATACGGATCGGGCCACCAATACCATCCACACATCACACTGTGGCACCTTTCCTAAATGATGGTATGTTCTGCGGTCGATAGCGGTGAAGGCTCAGTTAGTGTTTTGGATTTCGATATATTGATGTGATTGGAGTTAGCTCAGCATTAGATACCCTCCTTTAGAACCATGTCTTCGAATTTTATAGGTATTGAATTTATTTTGAACCCATTAATTCCATTCACTCGGCACAGTTTTCATCAGGAGTAGTTGAGCGCATATGTCAGAAGGAGCATCCTCTACTGGGCCTGGCTTCTGCGCTTCCGCTCGCTCGGTCGAAAGCTAGGCACTGAATCGGGACTCGAAAAGTCGCCTAGATAGGCCTAAGTAGGAGGCATAAAAGAACCACTGACCACCACCAAAACCACCTTTCGTGGGAGGTGGAAAAGTAAAGTGACAAGGGAAATTCGAGAACCGGGCCTGGGCCTGGGCCTGGGGAAGCGGTTAAGCTTGGCACAGCTTACGCCTAGGTGCCCTCAATTGTTGTATTATTGGTAGATGTGCAGGTGCTTATCTACTGTAGGGTAGTATGACGCAGAAGGCTTGGAAGATACTGCAAAGTCAGGGAGAAGCAAGATACTTATATGTGTAGAAAGTGACTCGCCGTATGGGCACTGTGTACGGGAGACCAGGTATGTACTGTACCTACTCGCAAGTTATAGGGTGTTCCTGCTGTGTGGCGGCTTGTGTTACCGTCTAACCCGCTAATTGTACAACGGTAAAACGAGACATGGGGCGAATAAATTCATAAGACGGCGGTAGGACGCTGTATCAATCACCTTGGACTTATCAAGTACGGAACACTCGAGACTTCGACAACTCTAACTTACCTCGTCCACCCCGGCAACTAGTGACGACTAGACTAGGACTATGGCGGCGACGGCAACGGAACGATAGACAGACAGACAACGAACCGCCGCTAACCTCAGGCCTTCGCCCGCCTTCATTGATAGTAATTTGTAGTACGTCGGTTACTAAGTACCTAGGTAATAATAATGTTCACCACTTTCTATGGCATGACGCCATCCACTGCCGGCCGCGACGATGGCTGTCCCACCACGACCCCAGCGGCCGCGACCCGGCCTAAGCGAAGTCAGGTCCGTCGTGCCTGCGATTGGTGTAAGCTGCTGCGCATCAAGTGCGATAACTACAGGCCGTGCTCCCACTGCCGGCAGGCGGACCGCGACTGCAAAATCAGCGGGGAGAATCAGTTCCGCAGCATGGCTGAGGCTGTAAAGTAGGTGCGCATCCACCGAAGTTGAGACTTCGGGCCCTTCAGACCCCTTAGACCTTTAACCGCGGCCGGCTGATCGGGCATGGTTTGGTGATAGTGAGGTCAAGCGACTCCGTGCCCAGGTCCGCGCCCTCGAGAGCTCCAAGCAAACGTCGCCAGCAGCCGCCTCGGCATCGGCGTCAGTAGAGGGAGAGCTGCAGCAACCACGGGATCTACAGAATCTACAGAAGCAACCCGAGAGGCAGCAACACACCCCGCTGATAGAGCAAGTCCAGCAACAACAGCAACAGGACCGAGATGGGGGCTGGGACCAGCAAGGTCAACATGGCGAACGCGAGCGCCAGAAGAAGACTCCCGTTGCTCTGCCGTCACCCGCCACTACGCCTGAAACATCCTTATACGCCAGCAATAGACCCAGGACACACCATCCATCCCCGTCCTCGGCCGCGCGCAATGGCGTCTGGGTAGACTCGATCCCCTACGGCATAACATCAATGCCCTTCTTCCTCTCACGCATGGACAAGTTTTTACAGACAGTATCTCCACGGCTACAGCTTGATTCGGATCTCGACGTCTTTACACGCGCTGCCACGAGTCCAAGTGGGACACGCAGTCCTCCCCCGCCCGTCCAACTTGCTAATTGCGTATATCCACAACAGTGCACGGTTAAGGGTTCCGCGAATGCTTTTCTGTCGCGTGTTCAGGAGAATCTATTCCTTGATCTCTTTTGGCAGACTCACTATTTTAGCTTCCCTATCCTAAATGAGGGGCAGTTTAGGCGGGAATATAAGACGCTATGGGACGATAGCCCGGGACTAGGACCACGGAAGCCTTCGCCGCTTGTTGATATTGTTATTGCATTATGCGTTCAGCTTGGGGGCTTTTTAGTACGCCAGCGCAGCCATGGAAGCGATCCTGGGAGTACAAGCTCGCATGATCAAAGGCAACTGTCCCATCACAGCAACCCGTCGCTCGGTGGGTTCCAATATTACCGACGGTGTCAGGATGCCATTGATCAGATAACAGAGAGTCCGTCTATCTACACTGTACAATGCTTTATTTTCAGCATCGTCTACCTTTACGAAGCAGGTCTGGTGAATAGCGCCCATGTTGTGGCGGGCAAAGCCATCATGATGGCTATGATTTTAGGGTTACCTAATGAGCCCCAGGCCGACGAACCGGAGCCACAGAAAGAAGTTGCCCGCCGGACCTGGTGGAGCTTGTACATCCTAGACGTCAAGCTTTCTTTGGAAATCGGGCGTCCGCCCATGATCGGCCCCTCACACTCGACGTGCCAACTGCCGTCGGATTTGAATGATGTCGCTCGATGGCTCGGCCCTCACTACTCTTTCGACGACAGCTGCCCAACCTGGCTGGGCTTTCAAACGCAGACCCTGCGCCTGCTGGACGCTGTGCTTTCCGTGCGTTCGGTTTTCTTTACTAAATACGACAGCATCGTCGGTGTGAACGGGTACAAAGACTTTGTTAGCAACACTACAGCGCGCGAGGAGTGCGCATTTCTGTTGACCGAGCGCATGAAAGATCTCAACACGTGGGCGAAGCAGGTGCCGGCCGGCTACCTTGTCGCTCGCCAGCACGGTCAGTCCTTCTCGATCGACCGCGCCCCGCTCATGTTCGAGGCCGAAATGATCATTCACTGTCAACGCCAACGTCTGTTGCTCGAACTCCAGTACCATGAGTACTGCATGAGCTTATATCAGCCTTTCATCTGCTTCGCATCCTCGGTTGATGAATCAACTCCTGTGTCTGATACAAAAGCTGCAGCCGCGTTAGCTCACGCCATGACACTAACGAGTATGATACATCAGACCCTAACAAGCACGGAGGTCTTGAGCGGGATATATCACGTCTTTCGATGGCAGAAGAACGCTCTGTTTACTATGCTCGGCTTTGCATATACGTTTCCTATCAATGGCTCAGCAACCGCCACACGTAAGAGTATTGATATGGCTATCACTGTCGTCGAAATGTACCGGGACGTCTTGCCCGAGGCGGGGCCCATTGCCGCCATAGGGCGCGCCCTATCCGAACATGTGGGCGCTTTTATTATGGATATCGGGACTGGGGGCAGCAGCTGGTCGTCATTGCCATCGACGTCATCTGCGGTGGCGCCCGTAGCAGCATCAGACGCGCAAACTGTTGGGTCAAGCCTTCTCGTTCCCGCGGATTCCGCCCCGGTTCAACAAGACTGGAACATGATGGATATGACGATGATGCCATCCTCTATGGATAAGATGCTCGGCCGAAGCGCTTTGAATGAACTAAGCGGAGAGGTCGCCAACATCGAGACGGCGGATACGCTGTGGCCCGGCTTAGTCTCGGGAGACGTACCAAATGCCGATTGGTGGATATCTATGGGCGATTCCATAACATGAGTTTCGTTTACGGCGAGATTGACATAAAATAAACGAAGACTTTAGTTTCTTAAGTTCTATTTACAAAAGGTGTGACAATGATACATGAAGTATTTAGTTTACAGGACAGTCCCGTCATTCCATACTTTCAGCAATCTCTATTTGGTACACAGATACCCCTATATCCGATCCAATGTATCGGTAGCCTTTTTCCCTAACCGAAAGCCCCCCCTGTACCCGTACTACGTAGCCATCTCCATAGCCACTCCCTACCTAGATAGTGTGCTGGTCTTGGTAACAGTTCGCCGGAGTCATTTTAAAGTATAAAATATATCTTATAAAATGATATAATCGACTATTTGTAGCTCGTATTTCATATTATATTATTCAAAATGCTAAAGCGTTAAGAAATACTAAAACTTGAAATTAAAACCTTTACACAATTTAGTAAGTATTACGTTGTACAACAAGGGCTACTTTAATATTATATGTCAACGGCAGAGTGTTTCAGGAGGCCGATCTGTCATTTGTTCTAATTGTTGATAGGTTTGGTAGGAGAGTTTGTACCTACAGAACTAAGTATGGGAAAGCTAACGTCAATTTAGGAAGATATAATTCTTCAAAGAAGTCGGGAATAGAATCATTATTTACCCAACCGATCTAGTTGGCAAAGGGAAAGATAGCTCGCGGGGCAAAAGAACGACAACTTACAAGAGGAAAGAAGCAAAGCGATACAGAGAGTAGAAGCGCAGAGGGGTAACTACCACATTAACCGCGGACAAAAGATAGGGTAGGGGTCTTAAAAAACAACGGTCTATCTAGGGCTCGTAGTCTCCACGGAGTACCGGACTCCCTGCAATGAGTCACGGCAACGAAAACATTTCGTGAAGCAATAACTATGTGTTTTCGGTAATGCTGGTGTACTGCAAGATTCTTCGACTACCTTCAGCTCTTATCAAGTCACCGCAGCCCGCGATCCCTTCACACTAGGTCTTCGGTGTTCCTTCTGAGACTTTCTTCTAGACTTGTCCAGCCGTCTTTTCCCATGTCCCTCAAGAGTTCTTCTGCCCGCTTGCGTGGCACAATATCACTTAGATCCTGCTCTACTTGAAAGTCGACGGGAAATGTGCGATCTGGGTAGAGCCGACGCAAGATAGCCAGAATGGTATTGCCATTCTCGGGTTCGGCGAAGGCAAAGATGCGCTCCGACTCGACGCCTGGATGTATGGCGGCCGCGACATGGAGCAACGCATTGTCTTGGACGTCTACAAAATATTCTGTCCCCACTCCATTAGCTGGACGATATATTGTTAAAGCTGAGACAAGAAACGGTACGTACGAGCCGGTAGATCGGCCAGGTATTTGGGATTGCCATTGAACAGCGCAGCAACCATACCCGAGGTTGACGGATGGCCCTGGTTGGCGAAGTCGAGGCTGGCGCCGAAGTTGATATTGGGAAGGACGGTGTTCAAGGTGAAGCTCGGCTTGCGTTCGCGCATGAACTTCCACGCTGCCTTCTCTGCTATCGTCTTGCTAGCGGCGTAGACGGGATACGCGCGCTCGGGATCGTACGGCGGGTCGCGATAGGCATATTCAATGTTAGAGTCGTTCCATGTATCCGTCGTAACCCGGATGGGATCGTTTGGCTTGGGGATCAGAGCGGAAGCTGACGACGATGTCAGAACCACTCGTTGGACCGTCGGCTCCCTGGCGGCCGCTTCGAGAACCTCAATTGTGCCCTTGACGGTACCGGGGGTCACCTCGTGAGGATTCGGGTTCATGGTGTAGTTTGTTGCTGTGTGCACGATGGCAGAAACACCTGCGACCAAGATTAACTAGACGTCCAGTTTCACAGTTGTGGCCAAGCTTCTGGCCGTATTGGCACCTAGCCGTGGCAAGCGAAAGTGCTAATTAATACTACGTATACATACGCAAGTATAAGCTTGTATCGTGACGAGCTTGACGAACTTGACCAACTGAACTTACCCTTTACAGCCCTGTCGAACGCGCCATCGACAGCCATATCCTCAATAACGACAAACTCGAAGTTTCCAGGGCCATACTTGCTGTCGAAGAGCTTAGGGACCCAGACATTCTTCGCCGGGTCACGCGTGGCGCCGCGCACCTTGAAGCCCAGCTTCAGAAATTGGTCGGCAATGTTGGAGCCTATAAACCCATTGGCGCCCGTGACGAGCACTGTCGACCCCTTTGGGATGGCGGGCTGATCAACTGGAGACATACTTGGGAATGGGAATAGGGATCGGTGCGAGGTAATGTCGGCGAGTACTGCGAGTTCCGATTACTATCCGTACGCACACCTGTGATATGGATCGAGTGCCTGCTCGAGATCGTTGGATTAAGCTAACTGGTACCATTATTATACTATATACACAACCTACTCTATCTACTTGTAAATCCTAGGGCGTGAACGTAGTAGTCATATTCTAATCGAGGGGACATTCCCGCATTAGTTTGCTTTTGTTTTTGTTTTTGGATACAAGGAGTCTGAGGAATCCAGTCTTGGTAATACGGTTCTGGGATCTGTCTCGATTAGGCTAGGTGACCGACATCTCCGGGAGCTCCTTATAGCTCCGGACTCTTGTTCGGAGTTTTGTGCCTCGGATCTTTTTGTTTTGTTAGCGTCGTCGTTCGTCATTATACCTAGAGACATACGACGTCATTGGATTGATTGATGGTTGTGTTCTATTCCCCAAGAGGTTAGCACCACGCTTGGGCCCGGCAGGGCCCCCTATAAAGGGGACCCTTCGCCGCGCGTTCGACGCGACTGGGTTTTTCCTCGTCACCTCACTTTTCCACCTCCCACGAAGGGGGTAGTTTTTCGTGGTAGTCGGAGGTTTTTTTAAGCCTTCATTTAGCCCTTGGACCTAGTCCCCCCAACGGCACCCCAAGGAATAGAATAAACAGTATTAGGGCGTAAGTTTAGGCAGTTAGCCGAAGTCTTGGTCGAGGCGGCCGGCTCGTATAGCGCGCCGCCAGGCCTTCGGTTAAAGGCTCACGCTCCCCCCAATATATGCGTTCAACCACTTCCTTGCTGCAGACCTCCTAAGTGAATAGATGGTTGTGTTCTATTCCCCAAGAGGTTAGCACCACGCTTGGGCCCGGCAGGGCCCCCTATAAAGGGGACCCTTCGCCGCGCGTTCGACGCGACTGGGTTTTTCCTCGTCACCTCACTTTTCCACCTCCCACGAAGGGGGTGGTTTTTCGTGGTGGTCGGAGGTTTTTTAACCCACCCACCGTCCCTCGGGCTTAGTGGCCTAAGGGCGGGAGGGGCCTACAGGGCGGACGGAAGGAGGGGAGGACTGCGTACGGGTGGTGCTTTTATTTGATTTTTGATACCTACCGTCTTTGGGCTTAGGGCAGTGGCCGGCCGAAAGCGCACTGTTCTAGGTCCGAAGAAGGGAGGGGCCTACAGGGCGGATAGAAAGAGGGGAGGACTACGTATGGGTTGTTTTTGCTTTTATAGTCTGGGCAGTTAGCCGAAGTCCTGGTCGAGGCGGCCGGCTCGTATAGCGCGCCGCCAGGCCTTCGGTTAAAGGCTCACGCTCCCCCCAATACATGCGTTCAACCACTTCCTTGCCTTGCAAACCTCCTAAGTGAATAGATCGTCAGACCAATTGAAAACTCGATCCAAGTCCCAGCTATGCAATCCTGAAGTATCACGTACCCAGTCCATATTCGTTGCTGAATATTTTTTTTCGTCATTTGCCTCTCAGCCTTGAGTAAATGTGATATTTCGATTTGAAGAACAAAAACAGGCAGGGAGGTGATGTAAGGTGGCTACGCACGGTCGCCCACAGTGCGTCGTGCACTTGTGATATATTACATTACTGATTTTCGATTGAACTAAAAGCTGTATTTATTAATTTGCATTGTGAATTTACTTCTACCAGCAAGTGGACTAGCTGACAACTCGATTCGTTATTCACCAGTCTCCGTTATTGCACTGAGCAACTAAATACCTCATCTGATAAGCCTTTTCTTTTCTAACTAATCATTCTAAATGTGTTTAAAGATGGGCTCCAACATTGTACTTCCCCTTCTACCATTAATAGGAATTCTATCAAGCTAGGCGATTTCGTCACCATTGATGTCCGCAGCGAGACCTTTTTGAAACTCGATGGTTTCTCTCAAGGGCTTCCACATTTCTAATCTAGCTGCCTTACCCTGCTCCGGATAATGTATTAGACTATGGTTTCTGCTCTCTAATGCATACTAGCTCATTACCAATCACCGTCAACCTAGATGAAAGAGGCTATGAAAAAATAGCCTCTAATATCAACTTGGTTCGATAGTCCAGTTGCTATGAGAGAGTAGGTTGCTAGAGTCAAAATAAGGGTGCCTGAAACATTGAGACAGATAGCGTTACCTGATGTAGTCTGTCTTATAGTTATATGGATTTTACCCAGAAACCTTAGTAATTACAAATTGCTCCCTCTCTGTTCCTACCCCTTTCTAAACCCTCTCTCCTCGAACACCCAACTAGCTTCAATATGTAGACGGCGAAGCCCGACTTGTAAAACTTGACTTCATCATACCGCAGAAAATGCCGATGATGTGATGTTGTCAGCGTTTCGACTTTTAAGATAGAAGATATATAAGGCTTGCCGTCGTTTCTAGAAAGTTTATTCCCTATCGGTCTCCAACGGCTTTGCGCGCTCAAGGCAATAACTGATTTCTTCATGGCATTTTTTATTTACGGAGTCGGCGAATTCGAGAAGTTCCGAGGTTTGACAACGGTCATTTGGTGATATCTGAAGCAGCCGCTTATCAACAAACTCAATCAATTCCAAAAGAAAGTTTGTGCATCCCGGTAGATTCCGCAACATGTCGAAGTGCTTGCGTAGGATCATTAGCCCAGGTATTTTGTGCGGGTGTTTCATAGATCTCTTACCTGGCGCACAGACATCTTCCCAGTCGTGTCGCTCCTAGGGCCATCAACTTCGCGGAAAAAGCTGTCCGCCTTATAACCGCGCGTTGCGTCCTTCTCACGTGCCGTCTTAAAGTTGATGACTGCATCTCTTCCCGCGAGATACCAAGTCACCAATTCCGCTAGGATACATCCAAAGGACCACATATCGTACTGGGGTAATACAAAACCATGAACGTCGTACTCAGGCGCTCGGTATGTAAAAGAGATACTCTTGGGCGCTATCCTTCTAAGACGTTCCAACCCGGGGGAGCTTGTGAGCCCGAAATTGGAAACCTTGAATGTTCCCAATGAGGAGCTGTCCTCGTCAGCATGATTCTCCTGAAACCATAATATATTTTGTGGGTTCAGATGCCCATGTGCACCAAATCTCCTGCGAATCTTATCAGAATCAAAGATGTCTAGATCAGGCTTGCACTCGTGGATTGATGCTAGGGCCCTTGATAACCCTAGAAGTTGAGATGCTAGCCATTTTGAAAGCTTGTCATCCCTTGGTGGGTCATTTATCTCTGGATATTTTTGAAATAAATCGTTCAGGCTTCCTTCCGCCCCTGGAAATAGGAGATAGCAATCATTACCCTGTCTGAAAGTAGCCAATAGCTGGGTGATGTGATGGTGGCCGTCGCCAATGCGCTTGAATAGGTCTACTTCTTCCAGAAAGACCTGTTCACTGCCATACCAAACTTCCTCGAGTACAAAAGATTCCGAGCCCTGAATGTGTTAGAGTGTATAGCATTTTCGTAAGAAAGACTCTGTACGTACGCTTGATAATGAGTTTCGGTGAGCTGGATGAATTTTGATCTTTGAAGTTTTCTTTGATCCGCTTAAGTGAGTGAATGGAAGGATAATGTTGTGATCAAGCAAATAATGATTTATCTCGGCGCATTCCCGGGTCCGCATCTCAATATAAGGACTCAATAGCCGCCACTGGTAGTCGAAGAAGTTTTGAACATGGACGAAAATCCAATCTTGGGAGAAGGCAACGGGGTCGGGTTCGCCACCATTTCCTTTCCTTAATAGCCGAGGATGTATCCGATCCGATGCATCGAATGACAATGGGAGGTCCCAATCATAGAGACCTTCTTCAATGACCTTTAAGATTGCTGGCGTCTGATCAATTAAGACCAAAGTTGCAAAAATGCGTCGCCTAGTAGTGCTGGTTGTCTGGCCATCTTGAGGCGACTTCCCATTGTGTACTTCACAGATTTGATTGGCATAATAGTTCAATTTTTCGCTAGGAACCTTTCCTGCTTCCTCAAGCTCCGCCACGACGGCGTTAAGATCGAGAATGCTATCCAGATCATCTCCTGGAATAAACGCTTTCTCTTCAAAGTTAAGAACGTTTGACTTGACCATAGCACACCGGAGGCGATATGTGAGAAACGTGTCGTTGAGCTTTAGTGCCTTGTATTCTGCTAGTTGCTCCATCGTTGATGGTTGCTGGGGAACAAGAAGAATCGTAGTTGATTGGGGACTATTTGAAATAGAATACGTGCTAAACGTAACGGTCTGTTTCGTTGTTTGAAGTTCAAGTTCACGTAACAAAACTAGAGGGAAGGGATATAAGACTAAGAAATGGGATGGTGGAAAGAGTAAGTTACCAAATAGGTACAGGCGATCCAAATACGTGGCTTATCCGAGGGATGTAAACAAGTACGTAAGGCGTGCATATATCATATTGCAATGGTTACACATATGACCAGTCTAGGGAGAGGGAAGTAAACATTGAGACAGAGCGGATTACTAAGCCACATAGCACTTGGATTGATGAGTGGCTGTAATCCTCTATTACATTGATTTTTGTTTATTTATTTATTTATTTACATCGTTATTTCCAGGATATCTCGCTTTAATAAGCAGGCTAGCCCTTCGTACTTGATCCTAGTAATACCATGCTTCTTTGTCCTATATCCCTAGAAGTGCAAAATAAATCCATTCAAGTTTCCAAGGCACGGCGTGTGGAGTATTATACCCAATATATCAAATTAACCGATACGGATTGAGTATACAATTCAGAAGTTCTTTCCTTACCATTATCGAGAAGCATTAAACCCATATGAATAATAAAATAAAGCTTTATCGGTGATAGAGATGTTGCATGCAAGGTATCATCATAGAGAAGTGAATGTCCTGTCCATTCTGTTTACTTTTAGAAGGTTGTTGGGTACTGCAACGTAGAAGCTATTACTGGAGAGGGAAGTGCATTTAACTCGTGTATCATTTAGTAACTGACTAAATATGCCCAGGGGCCTATGTGCTTAAACAATCTGTGTCAGGTAATTCGATACAACTTGAGGGCTAAAGTACTGAGTCCAATGTATTCCCGTCCCACTTGAATCAGGGCCACTAATCTATGAGCATAACTGCACAGACTAGGCACTAGCCTTTTCTAATCGCACGTAACACTGAGTTGGTTCCCTGGCAAACCTTTGCACGGCTTCATAGCTACTAAGCTGGGGGGGCGTCGGGAGTAGTTTGAAGTGCCAGATGATCAGTGCGAATTGCATCTTGAGTGTCTGCAGGGCAAGTCGCTTGCCAAAACAACCGCGAGGCCCCAGCCCAAATGCAAGTTGCGGCCCAGACATGGGATCGAAAATCTCAGCTCTAGACGTCGGCTCCGTCTTGAGCCAGCGCTCAGGTCGGAATGCACCGATGTCTTCATCATCCCATCTACCCGTAAGAGCCTTGCCTTCGCTGCGACGCGCTCCCGGGCTACGGACCGTGTCCGGCACGTTGATATTAGGCTCCAAGTACCCGGCACCGTTGGCCATCAAGAATACATCAGTACCCTTGGGAATGTGGTGTCCTAGAACGGTAGTATCTTCTAAGGCCTGGCGGGCTACGAAGGCGATGGTGTTGGCGCGGCGCAGCACCTCTTCGACCACAGCGTCGAGATAAGGAATCCGCGCCTTGGATAACTCTTGATAGGTAGGGGCTCGCTGTTCATGGAGGGCTTGAGCAAGCGCAGCGTGAAGGGCCGCACGTAGCTTATCCTGAGCGCAGGGGTTATCTGTCAGCATCTTGATTCCCCAGGCCACCGTTGTGGCAGAAGTGTCATAGCCACCCAGCATGAAGCCGAAAAACTCGTCAGAGATACCACGGCTGTGGTAATCCGGTTGGCGGCCTTCCTTGCTGGCAACGTCCTTCTCACGCAGCAACACGGAGTGCAGGGCACTGCGAGGCTCATCGTGGCCCCTCTTTATCAGAGTCACAGACTCTTCCACTTTATTTCGAATGTAGTTATCCTTGATGGCTATGGCCTTCTTCATGTAGGGGAACTTTAGAAGAACCCATGAAGTGAGTGCAGGGGCTGGTGACAGTTGCACGTCTGTTACTAGGTGTGCTAAAGTTAACATCGCGGAGAATACATCAGGTATACCGCCGTCTCGGAATATGGCCGGCTCATTGATGTTGGAGGGTATCTGGGCCCTCCATCTCAGCACAGCCTCGAGCCGTCCAATCGTACTACTCTCCCATTCAGAGAGTCCGAACGATGAAGCGAAAATACTGTCTAGTGCCGCATATTTGATGTCGTCATCAGCAGAGAAGGGCCGACCTTCGGCTATGTTGCATTTGGCTCGCCATAGCTTGATCAAGGTGCATATCGAATTATACACCTCGGGTGCGCTCACTTTGTTGATAAAAGTCGGGGCCATGAGATGGTTGATTAGGTTGCGATTATTCTTGAAGCGCGCATCGGATGAGAGAAACTGGATGTGTTGTTTAGGAAGGATGCCGCCGATGAGCTCTCCGAAGAAGCCACTGCGATCGAACTCTTTGCGCCTGAGCAGAATGTCCTGTGTTTCAAAGGGATCTGTAACCACAACCCATGGCAGCGATCCAGGCTTGACGAAGGCTTGCGCGATGGCAGTATGATGTCGTGTTGTAAGCGAAGTCAACCAGCACTGTTCATATTTGTCAACTAGTCGGTCTCGTCACAATATGGGTTGTTGAAGACTGACGAAGATTCGTTTTGTACGCATTACATAGCCCATCATCTCGGGAACGTCGCCAAATATTTTATTAGCAGCATCTCGGTTATATGGAATACCGTCAAGCGGCCGAGGGAGGATAGCTCGGCGGCCCAAATACAACGCCACGGCGAGGAGAGCGACGATCAAGTTGCCCCTGGTGGAGGAAAAGACAGCACCCATTCTGTTTCTTTTTCAACTTCGACCTGGAACTAGACTTTGGAGCCGACGAGAAGACTTCTCAATATAGAGTCGGCGCAATTGTTATCTTGCTGGTTTACGCTCTATCATCAGGCGTTACAAATATGCGGGGATGTGAATAGTTATTATAGACCCGAGGGGGGGTTAGATGCATGATTTGTGTGCTCGCACAAGGGATGCTAGCTTGTGCGCCTGTTGATCTTGGAGAAATGATAGGTATATGATCATACTATTCAGCCTACCTGTCTTATCTGAAAGAGGTGGGAAGGTCCTGCCTATATAGATGACAGTATGCCTCGTGCCCCTATTCTAGTGTGATACATGTTGTGACTCTTTAGCCTGGTATACCCTCAACCGGCCAATCTGTACCACTCGGCTGTCTCGTCTCTCCTCCCTTGCATAAAAAGTGAACACGGTAGGATTCACGAAAGGGTGATTTTGGTGGAGGTATCTCGGGTCGAAATGTCATGGGACTATACTGCCACACAGTGTGCCACTGTCTAGATGCTGGTTTTGCGAACTTTGGTTTTCTAGTGTCATATAATAAATAGGCTTTAAGGACCTTTACATGAAAGGGCTTCGTTCCCGGCTGGTGTTAGAAAACGGCAGATAATAATTTGTTGCGAAGTTCAATCTTTTGGCGCAGTGATTTTTCCAACAGCGGAGGGCTGCTGTTAGTTTTAGTTTCCTTGGCTCAAGATCTTATAGGGCGACTAAATACTTTATAGTGGATCATTGTGCACTATCTCGGAAGCTAGCGCTTAACTACTATAGGTCCACCCCTTATAGGTACCCACAGGTAGTTAGTGACAAGCGAGCAGTTCACTACCGCCGCAGCCTAACACCTTTCAATCCAGAAAAAGGAAGTTCACGCTATTATACCGTTTCAAGCCTCGTTTCTATTCCTACACAGAGACAATGGACGATACCAGGATAAAACGCCCGATCTTGACATCTCTCCAAGACCTGACTATATTGGAAGCCCTAGACCCGGACACAGACGAGGTGAAATACGTCACCTTTTACCATATCACCTCTGATGACGATCTTTATTTTGGGCAGCTTTATAAGCAGAAGAAGGACATCTCTCTTGCTGACTATAATTCAACATTGGAGCATGTTACGGACGAGGAAATCTACCCTCTGATCCCTGAAGGCACTCCGCTCAAAATTGCGCCTAACCATTGGGACGATACTACAGCATTCATCAAGCGGCCCGGATTGAACTGCTACGAAACTATGAAGGGCTCTGACTATATTCCGAAAGAAATCCTGCAAGAAACTCTTATAATGGAGCAGATCTCTCTAGCACCCCACCCCAACATCATCACATACCATGGCTGCCATGTAAAGTGTGGTCGGATTACAGCGATAGTCTTAGAGCGCCTTGATCAGACGCTGACACAGTTGTCCTTGACACCCGCCTTCCACCAACTCGACCATGATTCATTTTTCAAGGCTGTTGAATCAGCCGTGCACCATATTCACTCTCTAGGGTTGGCCCATAATGATATCAATCCAGATAATATCATGATTAGGAATGGGATGCCTGTGCTGATTGACTTTGGGTCTTGCCAACCCTTTGGGATGCATCTCCAATCACTTGGAACGGATGGCTGGTACGAGGAGTTGTTCTTTACATCCGAGGCGAAACATGATGAATACTCCCTTAAGAAGCTGAAGCAGTGGCTTCAAAAGCTGGAATAATTCTACATGGGAGGATTTGGCAGCTGCATATAGTCTTCCTATGCATCCCAAGTCGCGATTTGCTAGGTGGCATGAAGGAAAAGCTCTGTTTTTATGGCATAAATTACTTATCATTACAGTCTATAGTGGCCATACAGGAAAGATTAGATGCAAACAACACGAAATCATCTAAATCCCAGAACAAGGTCCAGACTACAATTGCTCCTCTCCATCTATGGTTTAGAACACCGCCTTTGTGCCGCTTGTCACGGAACTAAACCCAAGAGAGGGCTGCACGGGCCCTAGCCTAGTCTATATAAACTAACCTGGCAGATTAACCTACTTAGCTAGAACCTCCCCCTTTGTGCAATAACAATAAGTCAACCTGGCATCACCAACAGTAGGAACTGTGACACCGCTAGATTCCTGTATTACGGACAGCGTCATGTGCAGTCCATGAAACCCGCCTATTTAATCAACATGCAGGCTCCTAGCCTTCATATTTGACTCTCGATCATGAACTTATGTCCATTCGAGATTCAATCATTCATAACTCCACTTGGCAAGCGCAAACCTAACAACTGACGCAAATGCTGGATTTTCAGCTTAGATGTTTCCAGTTTTGACCGCAAGCTTCCCTCCACTCTACTAATTCCTTCAATCAGAAGAGTCAGAGACTTTATTTGGAGGGCGACGAGGCCTCCAAACAATAGGACCCACTCCATATCGGTGTCAACTTCGAACTCGCCAAAGCATAGGTCTTTATGCTCAAGTGAAAGCTGACCGTTGACCGTTGTGAGATATGATACGACAATCTTCTCGCAAAGTACCAGTAGGCGGTCAACGAGAAGCCCCAGCATGATCATATTTTCGGATAGAGTAGAACATTCTCCACATTGGATCAAAGCTTCCCCTTTTCGCACAGCTCTCTTGTGCTCTGCCAGAGATGAGCACAAATCATGCGCATTGAGAGTCTTGCTTGAGCCTGTCCAGGACTCCAACTCGTTAATGAGGAAGATGACACTTTTTAAACATGTGCAATTCTTATGGCCAGGTTCTTTTGAGGTTTCGGTACCCCTTTGAGTCACTTGGATAGGGAAGAGTGTGTTCAAAACGGAGGGTAGATTCGAAGCTTGCTCGGACTCTTCCTTACTCAAGAAGCTGCCACTTTCCGGCCACCATTCTGGTTGATGACCTTCGAGACCCTGAGTTAGACTGCTGTAATCGCGTGTCGGAGCTGTATTTGATCCTTGTGTAGAAATCTTCGGCTCTGAGATGGGTGGCGACAGTGGAAAAGAATGAAGTTCAACAGATTGGAGAGAGCTATCGAGCTGGGAAGTAGGAATGAAGCAACAATCATCGCCGCGAAGGTGTGCTTCGTCTTCAAAATAGGTGCCGCCTCGGTAGCTGTAATTGTCTGATACTTCGGCGGTGTGGTCGAGATTAGTCACCCTACTGCCATGATCACTGAATGATACTGAAGGTCGGTCACTGTCCAGACCAGAAAATGGTGCTCCGTTTATGCTAATACTTCCAGGAAGTATTATTTCTTCTTTTGACAGATGCCCGAGGGATGACGAGGGGGAGTGAGTCTGTAAACCTTGGAGACATGGTTCGCTGCTATCGTGTTGCGCCATCGCAGTCTTCGTTGATGCAGAGTGAGATGAGCTTGGGAGCCTCCTACGCCGCGTATATTCCTTTTGTATGCTGTAAGTGCACTTCAATCCCACGTTTTCGCATCTAGCACAACCAGAAAGCTGCCCACTGCATTTTATCTGTCGATAATGAGTCTTGTCAGCAATGAATTCTATTCGGATATATGGCAGTGACGGAACATTGATCAAATTTCTCCTCTTACCTTTTTAGTTCGACAAGCATTGCATGCTCTGGGCGCTGCGGGGCTCTCTCTCAAGAGCGTATCATTTTTGCTTTTCGACTTGAGGCTCCAGATTCCGTACATGATCGTAATTTCTGTATCACCACGTTTTATAGATCGACTACGGACGTGAATCAGGAACATAGTCGGGTATCAAATACGGAACATAAGTGGGAGACGGACTCATAACGATAAGCCTTCCACCGTGTGGAAAGATAATTTCCCTGTCCCCTCCTCCCTGTCTGGAATTTCCTAGAAGATGTGCCGATAAGAGAAGCGACATGTTGGTGGCGTCGCCGAATGTGCAGGTCAGAATTATGACATAGATGCGTGTCGTACAAGTCTGACGTGATCGCTGGAGGACTCGCGCAGGCCTAGTCAGCAATGAAGATACTTCCCTAGTGAGAAACTATAGAGGGGTAAAAATCCTTCGATGCTTCGCAAGAGGGTTGATTATACGAAGGCCCGCCTCCCTCCCTCTCTTTCGAGTTCCATTAGCCTATTTCAAAAGCAATCCATGCCCGCTTCGTCTAACGTCACTTATCTCTTTGGTTTTAATTTGAATTGCGAGACAAGTGCTCTAGGGCAGCTATGTATATCATCTCGCGCGCGTTTAACGCATATTTACAGAGGTGCTATTTTGTATTACTATGTTCGTATCAAATGGTTATACACGTTGTCCCTAGCACCCTAATAATGGTCCAATCGATCTCAAAATAGCCCCTATTTTCAATTTGAACAGGAAAACAATATTTTTATAGCTAGAATCATGTAGAAAGCAATTTCCATTCTACGCGGAAGAGTGGCCTAAATAGATAATTAAAAAAAAAAAAAAAAAGCTCGTCCCATCTTAAAACTTAGCTCACTGCGATCCGTTCATCATAGTAAACCCCACGATTAGATAACCGGTCAAGCAATTAGTCAATTCTTGTCTACCTCCAGTAGGGCCGGTAAATAGAATTTCTGTTAAACAACGGATTTCTGAGCGTCATTAAGATGATTTCAACCGTTTCCAGGGGCTAAAAACGCTTAGGAGGGCAGAAAACGCCACTGTTGCCAACGCAATTGTTAGAGCAACGGTTATGCCATCCATATACGCCGTGATAATCCCTGAAATTTGGTCCGCAGGGAAAGAAGAACGGATTTGGGTGGCGCCAACAGATATGACTTGGGATGGATCGACATCCGGTGCCGTCCCCGGTAGTACAGTGAGTATTCGGTTGACGAAAGCGGCTTGGGCAGCTGCCACTAAGAAGGCTCCGCCGAGGGTTTGAAAGACTTAATAACAGTGAGCCATTAACTTACCGCGCCGAGATGAGGAGATAAGAGGAAGCTTACAGAGAATTGTGGCTGTTGCTGAAGCAATGTCGGCGGGCTGCACGCTCGACTGTGCCATGATTATGGGAACTTGAAAACCAACACCCCACTGTAATGCTTGCGTCAATGCTTGGTCGATTGGATGTCTTGCCTTCCCGCTTAAAGATACTCGTAGCATGTAATCGACTAGGATGACTTACACCAATACCCGCGAGTAGCTGGTATCCGATCCATTGGCCGGTCGTCGTCCCAATGCTCAAGGTATAGAGAGTACCGCAACCGGCGGTCGCAATGAGAGCTCCAGCTACCTGAAGTGGAGTTGCGATGCCAGTTGAAGTTATAAAACCTCCGGAGAGAAGGGTGAATAAACTTAGTGAGAGAATGAGAGGCAAATTGCGCACCCCTGATTCTATCGGGCTCACGTTGTGGATACTTTGGAAGTAGATGGGAAGGTAGTAAAGCTGTAGGTCTAGGTCAGAACTTAATTCTCATAGAACGTATTCAAACAGATGTGCCACGGAACAGAACTGCAACACTAAATCATAACACTACCAAAAGTAGAACGCCGTCAAGGTTGACCTCGACCGCTTGCAGTTACTTATGTATGGGGCCGTGACAAGATGACATTAGGACACTATACGGACCACGGTGTAATCTACAACTCTAGGAGTCAATAATCAAGATACCAAACCAAGAACGAGGTAATAGGGGAATACGCACAGCTTCCGGCAAAGAAGAACTGGAATGCTGATCCGACAGCGATCACACGATTTTTGAGGATGCGAGGTACCAGCATTGATTTCTCACCCTGCCAGATCTCGAAGACAGTAAAGACAGCCATTATCACAACGAAGCCGACCAGTAGGCCGACGACCACGCTGGAGTTCCATGCATAAGTGGCGCCACCATACTGTAGAGCCAGAATATATGAGATGATGCCGCCTAATAGTAACGTTGTTCCGAGAGGGTCCATCTGCAGGATCTTTTCCTTCAGAGTTGCTTCAACAGGCTTAGCTGTTGGGGGTGTCCGAAAGAAAAGCAGAATTATAAATGCTGAAGCTCCACCGATGGGAAGATTAAGGTAGAAGCACCTTGTCCGTAAGTTAACATCATATAAGACGATGATCTTCGGGTGGGATAGATGGCCTACCAACGCCAGGTTACGCGGTCCGTCAAAACACCCCCCACTAGCGGACCAACAACCGAGGCAATACCATATGTAGCACCCAGGACCCCTGTGTAAGCTGGCCGTTTTGAGGGCTCAGCAGCGAATGCAATAATCGTGTAAGTTCCTCCACTTACACCAGCTGCGCCGAGGCCGGCAAGAGCACGCCCAACAATCTAAAACAATTAAATCAGAATTCTATTCTCATAATATTGATCATAGTTTGACGAATCATTATAGTGAAACGAATTTTCGAGAAGCGGTAATGTGAGCTTGCATACGTACCAAAGCATGTGAATTGGGTGCCACTGCACACACCAGACTACCAAGCTCAAAGATGAAGATAGAGAGGAGGAATACGATTTTCAGAGGAAAGTACTTGTACTAGAATGTTTGCGTCAGTAGTCGCGCTCAATCTGGCTCCCAGGTCATGTTGAGGCCGTGGGAAGAGACCGCGGGAATGCATACTGCCTTGCCCCAGGTAGATTGAAAGCTCCCAATCGTTATGAAAAAAGCCGACCCATACCACGCGACGTCAAGCAGGGACTTGAATTCGTCTGTGATTTTAGGAATTGCGGTCGAGACAATAGTCTAATTTTTAAGTTAGAAAGCTCATGTTTACCAGTTAACGAGAGCGATGCTGTTACTTACTAAATCGATCGAGATGAGAAACATGCTGAGCACCAGCGCAACGACTATCATTGCAAGCTTGAAACCATGGGGGTATTCCGCAGTATCAGGGCTCGGCGCGGCATCCTCAAGTCCGACCGCAATCAGGCCGTTATCACCACTGATGCCGTCTTTCTCATCCATGTTGGATGAAACTTGGGTAGAAGTTCCGTTATATTCGAGTGGATGTTCCTCTTTCCCCTGTGACTTCTCCATTTTTGATTGCTATAATATCGTACTTATCGAGATAAAAGATGTGAATCCAAGCTATGGTCGAGTAATTCTCTATTCATCATGAGTTTAAAGTCGAATGTTTGAAGAGTGCATATATCATATATCCTTTGCCTCACATAGAATCATCTATATCGGTTTTTCTTTTCGTTGCTTTCTAATCCATAGTAACGCAAGAGAATGTGCACAGAACCCCTAATACCGGCCATCTCTATTGCAGCCATTGAAAGATGGCTTAGATGATGGATCACATAAGTTTCAACGCAAGGCTCGGGGCACTATATCAGCAACAGCTACGCCAAGTCTCAGTCCGCCGAAACTTCTACGTCCATTTTCCGAGAGTGGTAAAATTCCGTGACATGACGTGAGGTTGTGCTTATTTTTAATCTCTTTGTTCCGCCGAAAATCGTCGGGTCTGGCCTTATCCCTTATCTTCGCGTAAGACAAGCATGTCAGCTTTCGCTCCTCCGCCGAGATCTCGGCGGAGATTTGCAGCGATTTGATTCGTCGAGACGGTCGGCCGCATTCTTCCGCCGTCTCAAGGGTACCTGTGCTGATGTGTTTAGAACTTGGATCTGATCATGTACAACACCGAGTCTCGGCAACCGACTTGCTCGCCCTAGTGCACAAAGAACCCCTGTTTCTTCGGCGATGGACACTGCTACCAACAAACGGAGGAAGGTCCGAAAAGGGACCCGGAGCTGCTGGGAATGCAAACGGCGGAAAGTCCGTTGTGTTTTCAGGGTGGCGAGCGATGCCGTCTGCATGGGGTGCCGCCGCCGTGGAAGTGGCTGCATTAGTCAAGAGTTCCCCGACGAAGAACTGCCGGGGGGCGGCGTTTCACACCCAGGAGATCGCATGGCCAATCTCGAAGCCGTAGTTCAGGATCTCGTCAAATCTGTGACTACTAGTTCTATGACTGCCACCTCCCGTGACCTTCCTAGTAATCATCAAACAAGGCAAAATCGGGAGCTGCCAAGAGTAAGTCAAGCATAGCATACTCAACCAAGTCTCAATCACACATGTAGCTAAACGAATGTAGACAGATTCGCAGTCGTCGCTGCATCGAGTACAATCTCTTCTACGCTTAAACAATTTGGGCGTGCATCAGCCAAATAAGTATATCCAGCTTTCTCGAACTTTATTCGAAGCGCTGCCCCCACAAGGGGATGTTGAGTTGATATGGCGGGCCGGGAATCGTGCATCTGTCCATCTTGTCCACCATTTTCAGATGTCGCCGGAGGACAATGAACGTGCCAATGTCGAGGAACTCCAACACAAGCTTCTGAGGCGGCCCGGTCCCGATGCCCACCCGGTCCTGATCGCACGGTACATGCTTCTGCTCGCGAAGTTCATGCAGTATCTGCCTCCACGATGTTTCGAGACCCTAGACGAACTCTCGTTGCCTCCTCGAACACTAATGCAGCGTCTAGCTCACACTGCTAATTCCCTCGCTATTGATAACGAAGAGCTTCTTGGTACCATAGAAGGCTTGGAGTGTGTTATCATTGAAGGCACGTTCCAAGCTAACATTGGAAATATCCGACGCGCATGGCTAGCTTTTCGAAGGGCCCTTAGTATCGCCCAGCTAATGGGCATCCATCGCGCCAACAATCCTTTGCCACTTAATTGCGTTGATTCTTCGTCAGCGAAAGTCAATTACCAGATCATGTGGTTTCGTATTGTTTACGTCGACCGCTTCTTAAGCTTAATGCTAGGCCTGCCGCCAGGGTCACTAGACTACGGCTTAGCGAGCAGGGCTACTCTCGCAAAGGAAACGCCTCTTGGCCAGTTGTCACGAATTCACTGTGCGGTCGCAGCACAAATCTCGGAGCGAAACGACGGTGATAGCACTGACTATGAAATTACACAAAAAATTGACGCACAACTTCAGAAGGCAGCTAATAGTCTGCCTGGCAAGTGGTGGTTGACACCCAACCTTGCTACTACAGACGAACAATTCGTCTTTCAAGAGACACTGAGAGTTGTTGAACAAATCTACCATTACAACCTTCTGAATCAGCTGTACCTACCATTCATGCTGGAATTCGGGCATGATTCAGCTGACATCGACACCCGCGACCGCCATGACTATGCGAAACATACTTGTGTCAATTCTAGCCGAGAGGTCCTTAGTAGGTTCAACGCGTTGCGGAGCTCCAGAGGGATTGCCCTTTGCTGCAGATCTGTAGACTTCCTTGGGCTCATGGCGGCAATTACTCTCTTGTTAGCACATCTCAGTAGCCATCTACCAGATGACTCGAGAAAGTTCGCTGCTAATCTCATGGTACATCAGCGTCTCAGCGACCGGGCTACGATTGGACGTATGCTGGAGTATATGGAGGACACTCACCATTGGAACACAGATCTACTGACCCAGAAAAGTACCGACTGGGTTCGGCAGTTGCTTGAAGCCGAAGCAGGCGCTGCCAATGGACAAATTTACACGATAGATCGAATGATGGCAAATGGGGATCGCAAGCAAATCAGCGATGAGGAACACACGATTTCGATATCCATCGCATACTTTGGTCTAATCAAAGTCACCCGCCGGGACACGATGCATGTAGAGCAGCCTCGAATCCACACTCAACAGCTACTTGATCACTTGGCAGACCCTACAAGCCAAGATACCCCTACCTCGTCATACACAACGCCAACCCATCATCAATCCTCGCCATATGCCGTTCGATCAGAGAACGGCGATCCTCTGGTACCACAAATCCCAATTCCAAGCACCACCTCGGCAGGACTATCGCCTCGGACCAATATAGAGGGCTTTAACCGGGATTTTTCTGGCTTTCCCGTCTTTACCGGTGATGGCCTGCAGCTGCCTTACGTACTCACTAATGATACAACCAACTTTGAGGACTGCACTTTTCCGGATGGCGATAGAGTGTCTTTTGGGGATTTGATAAGTGATTTAGGTTTAGACTTAGCCGGGGACGGCATTTTGTAGCTATATGTAACTACGAACACCAGGGTATCAGACTATCTCGAAGTGTTTCTGTTCAGTCGCTGTTTGCACATATTACAATTCAGGGCTCTCTTCATTATTTAATCGACATCAAAGATGAAATATGTTTGTCACTCGTGTCCAACGCATTGTAGTACTTAAAAGAAGTACATCACCGAAAGTCCGTCGCGGCTTGCTGCCTTCGTACCAGTTGTACATTCTCCCGGCCGAACCAGAAAGGTTTTAGGTCAGCTGTCGGTTCTTCAATTTCCGTATATGTATCTCCAAGTGTCAAGATGCATCGACCATTCCAACGACCCTTTTTCCAGAGGTCTTCTTGGTTATCTTTCCCATAGAGATCTACTGTTCTGTCTTGATGTGCTGTCGCAGAGTAGACGAGCGCCAAGCCTACTACTTCCGGGCCGCTCACTGGAAGGCTAAGGGCGTTCATCGATTTGAGAAATTCCGGAACCATAGATGGGGTGTCTGTCCCGCAAGGCGCCACAGCGTTAATTGTAATGTTATCATTGATGATGATCGATCGGAGTGCGCGGACGAGCCCGATGAGCTACAGAAGTATCAGTATGGGAGTAGCGTGATGTAATGAATAACCGATCTGTTTCTTACAGCAACTTTTGTGCTAGAATACACAGGTAAAGCCTGCTCAGTCATATATGAGGATACACTAGCGGTTATAACGATGCTGCCTTTAGTACCATGCTTGCGCATAGTACTCCACGCTAGCTTGACGAAGTCAAGCACCGCACGGTAGTTAACATCGATTACTCCCCACGTGGGCTGCACCAAGTGACCATCACTATCGAACTTGTCATCGAAATAGCTCGCATGTTGCTCAGCCGAGACACCAGCATTAGCGATAGCAATATCGATAGCGCCGACAGAATCGAATACCTCTCGTAGCTGTGTCCACGACGCGATGTCGCATTGGTGATAGTACAATTTTGGAAATCGAGCCCCTATCCCATCCCGTAGCTCACTTTCTTCTTGGGGTTTGATATCTAGGATATGGACTACTGCCCCCTTTTCAGCAAGAATTTGGGCAGCAGCAAACCCGATGCCAGTTGCTGCCCCTATTAGAACATGAAGTCAGATAACCAGCAGTTAAAGTGTACGCATGGGAATAATGAGTACCTGTAATAACAGCAACCTTTCCATCAAGATTGGGCACATCATCCCTGGTGATACGGAGGGACGTCATTATGCTTGGCGGGTTTAAAATATGGGAGGATATCGCTCGAGCGTGGTAATGTCGTCGAATTGATGTGCACGTAAGCTACATCTTATCCAATTCTGAGGTCTGCTCAGCGGTCGACTCGGATATTACTTGTTTAGGAAAATTTGTGCATTCTTGTAATTTTCCTTAGCTGAATGCGAAGGATTCTAGCCCCTCTATCGAATTATGTCAGATGATGATCTTACGCTTTTCACCGCTGAATTACATCTTATATCTTTCTGACTATGATGTTACCCCCAATTACAATCTTACCATACAACCTTAGGGATTTATCGAGCTATACAGTATTGCAAAGAGAAGGCTCTATAATGTTAATCGTTAAACCAAGCTAAATCCAATGTTGTGCTATGAGGTGATCGCACCTCGCCTTCTCTATGAAGCAGGCAAGGCAGTCTATCCAAAATAGTGATTCATCGTGGATATGCCAGAGTTAACTCAGCTTGCATTGACTTCCTTCTATTGGGATATGACGATGAGATATTGTTACTAGTGACCGTGGTTTCACAGACCTTCCCTCTTACTAAATCGAATTGGCAGAGCTGGCTTTCGCCACTGAAAAAACATGCCCGATTCCGCCTCGAAGTCGAGGCTCTGGCGAACTAGCTCCATGTCGTAATACCAAACAAGTTTAGAGAGTTCCAGAGACATTTGAGCATAGGCGAAACTGGTCAAAAGGTTAGATGCTATTTCTTTTAGTTCAGCTTGGCACAGAGTTGACTCAACGATCGTCCGATACACATTCGCGGCCCCTGACCAAACGGCTGGCTCGCTTCCTTCACGTCCTTGCAGTCAGTGTCGATCCACCGCTCCGGTTTGAATACTTCGGGCTCGTTGAAGTATTTGCTATCATGAGCTACTGTCCACGAACTGACATAGAACTCAGTCTACTCACAAGTCAGTAAGGAAGATTATGCGCGCTTCTAGAACCCGTCGAAAACTTGCCCCTGGTGGTACGAAATTACCGTCAACAGTCATCCCTGGCGATTTCCTAGGCAAACCCTGTGGGCCCGGGACATAAATTCTCATGCCTTCCTTGATAACAGCTTGTAAATAAGGCAGCTGACTTGTAGATATGACGTCAATCTCCTCAAAGGTCTGGTACCGTGTTCTGATTTCCTCAGTCAATTTCTTGTATGAATTCGGGGACTTCAGCAAGTAAAAAGTGATTGCTGCCATGGCAGTCGAAGTTGTCTCACCGCCCGCCATGCTAAACCGATTTTCTCGTGTTAGGAAACATATCAAATCAATCAGAACAGAAAAAGGAGACCACTTACACCAAGGTCGATGCATGGGCTACTAATTGCTCTTCAGATATGTCACCATTTCGCACTTTGCTAACGACGGTGGAGACGAAATCCCTTTGGTCAGACGTTCTTTCTAGGCGCCTAAATTTCATATCAACTTTGTTCTCTTTGTCGCGATATCACCTCACATGACTCACCTCTTGACTTGGTCCCTGCTAAATTGGGTTTGTTGCTTCGCGAGCCCAGTCGTCCATTTGGCTGGAAGCAACTTGACAATAGCCACCAAAAGTGGATAACGACGAAGATTGTCCATGATATTTACCACCAATAGATGGTCTAGAATCATGTCAAGCCAAGGGTGGGAAGATTCTATAGTTCTGTGAGTTTTTTCAAATGCGAACTACAGAGACAGAGAACGAAGTGCTGCTACTGACCTCTTTCAAGACAACCGAACGTTTCTCCAAAACCAAGCTCCCCGAAAATATCGAAGGAAACCATCTGGTACCATTTTACCATATCAAGTCCCTCAGGTCCACTTCCTAGCTTTCCTACCTTCTTCACAAAATCATTGACGAATCGTTGTATGATATTTTCTTGTTCTAGCAAGGCTTTCTGTGTGAACGCAGCCGAGAACATGGCTCGTTTCTCACTGTGCTTTCGAGGATCGCGCTCACTCACAATACAGTATTCATCGAATCCAGAGGCCAGCATCTCATACCACTCATTCTTAGGGGCAGGCGAATTTGGTTCGGCCACGGAGCGGTTCCCATAGATAGTTCGAAATGCAGACACAGAAGCAAAAGAGAGCTCATTAGGCCCAACGCGGAACACGGTGCCTTAGGTGATGGTATGTAAGCCTTCCATTCAAACGAGCGCTAATGCTTATTTCATACCATATTTGTTGTGATTCTCTTGAATCACGCGGTGAAAGCGACCACTCATCGATTGACGAAACCTCCAGAGCTGGATGTGAGTGAGCCCAATATGCCCATAATAGTAACGGGTTCGAGTCATGCTCACCGTTGACGCTCGTGCCCAAAAGGGCCCCGGGAACTTCGCGAGCGGATGTAAGTAGAGATTATAAGTCACCTGAACGGCCAACAATCCGACGAGCTGCGTGTCTTAGCGATGTGATCTAAGCAGTCGATATGACGTGGTCGACAAAGAGCAACCTACCAAAGTACATATCATCATAGTAAGGCCGGCGAAATCGCCCTCGTATGGAACGTTAGTCGGCATCTTAAACGTTGAATTGTTTGTTAGAATCAATCAAAAGATGCAATGTTAAAAATGGTGATTGTATGCATGCATTGACGCTGTTTGGGCCCCTGAGGGAAACGGCGATATATGAGAGGCGCCATGACATTTACCGAACTTAACAACCACACGAACTCATCCTCGCAGAATCCAGGCAGGTGATTTCCAGCTGCACATCTGCCAAATGCGGTAAATCAGCGAGCGTAAGCACCAAATTGGCCTGTTGGTGTACGTTGTCACGTTCGGGCTTACTCGCATCAAAATCGAATGCGACCACAGTTCGACATGTGATCGGCTTGATCTTCGTTATAAATAGAAAAGTCGTGATAAACAAGTGTGTTCTCCTTTAATACATATAAGAAGGCAATTGAGCAAGCTATCACACCACAGCCACATGTAGTCACCCCTTAAATCTTGTAACCAAGCCAGCATCTTTGATTCAGTATCATGACAATTACGACAAAAGAAAACACCATGGGATCTCTCGTTGAAGCCTGGACACCATCCGCAGACCTCCCACCCTCCATCTTCAAACCCCTGTGTCACCCCCAATACCCAAAAATAGCCGATGAGATCAATGACTACTTCTTGAAGCACTGGAAGTTTCCCGACGAGAAAAGTCGCAAGAAATTCATTGCGGCAGACTATTCGCGGTTCGCATGTCTCAACTATCCACTTACATCAAACGATAGGATAGGATTTGCTTGTAGAATCATCACTCTCCTCTTTCTCACGGATGGTAAGCTCGATTGACATCACCTTCACCGATGAAGTTGGCTAGCTTACAATACCACAGATGAGATTGACCACATGCCTATTGAGATTGCCGAGGAATATAACGAGAAACTCATCCGCATTGCACGCGGCATCCAACGTCCAGACACCACGATCCCAGCCGAGTGGATGATGTGGGACCTATGGGAGGACATGCGTGCGCAGTGAGTTAAGAATCCACACCCTAAACTTCTTGCCAATCTAGGGCCGTCTAATATTTGGGGTGTAGCAATAAGGAGTTAGCCTTTTCCGTGGAGGCGCCTTGCTTCCTCTTCATGCGTGCTCAAGTCGACAAGACCCGCCTCGGATTAGATGACTTGTCACTATACTTTCAATTCCGTGAGAAGGACATCGGCACAGCGTAGGTGATTCAAGTTAATTCTCGGCATATTATCAGTAAAAGTGTCCTAATTCTTGTTTAGCCTCGTCTGTGCTATCATGACATTCGGAATGGGCATTATACTAACGGAAGAGGAGCAAGAACTCGTCCGCCCGGTCGTATCTAATTTTGCCAAGAATCTCCTTTGCTTCAATGACATCTACAGCTACGAGAAAGAGCTCCGTGTTCAGGAACGCGGACATACAGGAGGCCAGATCCTCTCCGCCGTGCCTATTGTCAAAGCCCTCGCGAAAGTGGGGCCAGAATCCGCGAAGCGTATCTTATGGACTATGTGTAGGGAATGGGAAACGAACCATCATTTGTTAGTTGCCGAAACTCTGCATAAGTACCCGTCTACTACTTTGGAAGCGTATTTCAAGGGCATTGAGTACCAATATGCTGGTAACGAGCTGTGGAGTCACGAGACTGGTCGTTATAAATAGTTTCGAAGATGAGAAGAACGGCGCCGGGTTGAAGGACTATCAGGGCAAGCAAAGCTACCCACTCATTCTCACACACTATGCTTGCAACACTCACTCCGGCCCATCTAAATACTCAAGATTCCAAACCCTGCATACTCGCTGTATCATCCCACGCATCTCACTCTTAGAACTAATACAGCCGCATGCCACTATACCAATAAAGATACTCTCATGAGTGCCAACACTGATCCCTGACACCGACATAACGAATAAATTAGAGATACAACATCGGGAGACAACTACATCCGTCCCTCACAACCTGACTTCTAGTCTCATATCTTGCATAGTAGTCTCCTGTAAGCCCACGCTGTGAACCTTACTGCATTAGTATCCACAAACCGCGAGCCCAAATCAGCGGCCCAGATGATAACACACCCGACAACAGCAGCAGCCAGACTAACACCCGTCCCGTACTGCCAGTATGAGTTCGACCCCGTGATTTGCAGGAAATATTTACCTAGCCAAAAGCCTAGACTATGTAGGATAAGCATATGGACTAGGTAAAGCGCAAAAGATACACGACCAAGGTACTGTGCCAACCTAGTCTTGAAGATTCCTTGCAAGAAGCGCGCCCTGTCAATGACGATCACGAGGACTATAGCAGCCAACGGTCGCCAGAAGTAGTCGGCGAACCCCGCGGCATGGAAGCGGACAGGTATCAGCCAAGATAGCATCTTAAAGCCGTAGCTATCAGCAGCACCTCGACCCTGCTCCGGCATGCTAAGGAGTAACAACGTAACCAGAAACGCAGAAACGCCGCAGGATCGACGGAAAGCTCTGCTCATAAAAGGTGCAGCCCAGGGCGATATGCTTCGCTTGACCTCGGTATCGTCTTCGGCGTCGTCGAGCCCTGGTTCCTCCGTCACACTAGCTGATCGCTGAGAGCGGAGGCTCAATTCGACGGCAAGCATTCCGCCGATAAATAGTAACTCTGCCCAATGGAAATACCAAAACGAATAGAATGCGACGCACAATGTGATCACAACACGTGCTCGTGTTGTGCATCGTGATAGCGCGATCAGCATGGTAAATATGATCAACGAGCCCTTGAATTCGATCGGCAGAGTCCACAACGAGTCACTGTAGGCCCAGTTTATGTCACCAGGGCTGTAGATATCTGAGAGGGAAAGGAGGGTCGTTATATAGTTCCCGAATTGGCCCCAGATAGTGTCAAACCGAGGTGGATTCTTCGTTCCTATGGCAGCGCCGGGCATGGCCTCTCCGTTAAGGCCTCCGAAGTGGGTAATCACCGGAGCCGGGAGGCATATGAGGATTGCTGGGATGAACAGCCTTGGATGACGGCGGAAAATGGAGGATGCCAAAACTTGGTACGTTTTGAGATACTCGCCCTTCCGAACGAGACTCAACGGCTTGTAACTCAAGGCATAACCTGAAATGACGAAGAATATCATCACATTGGGGCGCCCTGAGATAACCAGGCGGATTATGGGAAGCTGGATGAGGTGGTCGTTCCAGCCGATCCAGCCATTGTGGATGTCCCAGGAAAACCAGATCAGGGACATGTGGTGAAGAACCACGAACAATGCCGTGACGCCACGAAGGCCATCTTTCAGTTGTCAGTTGAGTGAGTTAAGGGCTAGTGATGCTTGGGGTATGTACTGACCAAGCCAGGCTGTTGGGCGCCGGTTCTTTGATTGCCCTTGAGCAGCCCCTATATGAAGGAAGCTTGGAAGGAAAATACTAAGCACTCGAAGCCATCTCCATGTAAATATTTGCTTCTTGGGGTTATTTGTATCAACAGGCGATACGCCCAGTTCAACGTCGAAAGTAGCTGTTTCCCCATCTTCTGCTTTCTCCTTATCATTCGATTCATTTCCGAGAAGATGGTAGACTGCCGAATCCTCCTCTTGGCGCAGCCTAAATTGCTTAAATACCTGAGAAAACGTCATGATTCGTAGTTCGTACGTAAAAGCAATAAATCCGACAAACAAGAGAAGTTGTCTGAAGCTAAGATGGAGGAAACCGTGAGTAGCTAGATATTTGAGCTAGCTACCTCCATATAAGTTAAAGGTGTATATATCAGATCGCATCCGTTCCTCGCAACCATTCAAAGCGAGACATCATGAAGATGGTATGATTTAGCCATGTATGACTGTACTTGGGAGACCCTCACTTTGAGAACAAATGAAACTAATGGCCAAATCACATTCGATATACGTAGTGTGTGCGCCGCAGCGCAAGGTGTAAAAGGTGAGGTGACTAGAAGCCGTGTACAAGCATACTGAGTATGAAACTCGGCCAGTGCTAAGTTAATCAACTACGATCTACCACCCACTCACCTAGAGATAGTATGGCATTTTCACTACCACTTATGTCCCCATTTCGCTGGGGGGCTGTTTAAGCCAATACCATATATCAATTTTCATGCGCAGCTACACTACCCATACCGCCACCTTACAGATGTG
Organism: Nemania abortiva; assembly: GCA_022578505.1. Lineage (NCBI taxonomy): Eukaryota > Fungi > Ascomycota > Sordariomycetes > Xylariales > Xylariaceae > Nemania > Nemania abortiva. Next base: position 272,449 of record MU392540.1, read on the forward strand.
TAGTCAGATATACATTTTGACATATACTTCTACCTTTAGTGGCAAGTGCCTCAGGCCAAGTAAATTACAGTGATTCATCTTCGTCACACTGCGTAACAACCGTCACCTCAATCTGATGCAGCGCATTCGGTAAGCCCGGCACACTTCAAAGCATATCGAATGACTGCGTAGCCGGGGCTTATCAAGACTGCGAACCAAAGTTTAATCTAGAACGAAGGCGAAAATTGAGTTCCGTACGAGAACAGCGGTATTGGAATTCTCAAAACTCTGGTAAAGCATGGTGGCGATTCGTAATATCAAATCGCGCTATAAAATTACTTCGTCAAAAACCAAACAACGTTGCCTCCTAGGTAGCACACTAGTATGGCATGTCTTAGGTCTAGCAAGTAAATGCGCCCCCGGGCCGACAGTTGAGAGTAGAGTATAGTAAAGAAGCAGGTGGTAGATGAGTATACACGTGAGCCGGTGGCTCAGACGGTCATTCAACGTGCTACCCCTATATCGCCTCAGGAGGTACAGAGTACGTGCGAGTATTTGGTAATAGAGTACAGATTCTCGTTGCTAAATATCTACCTAAGTACTTACTTACCTCCTAGTGAGTCAGTTATAGGGGCAAGGCCGGGCAGTAGCACTGCGGCTTCCCGATACACCCCGAGCATACCTTTTAGCAACCACCTAAGGCATAATAGCAAGCAAGTACTACAACAAGGCAGCAACCATCATCGTCTAGTGGTTTAGGATACCAGATTTTCATAGACATGAAATATTCTGGGGGCCGGAGTTCGAACCTCCGTGATGGTGATACTCTCTCTCTCTCTACTACCTCTTCTTTTTTTTATATATATATGGACGTGCCATAGAATTGATCCTATTGTTAGACTAACGACCTATCTACTTATCACCCGCTCATTCTAGAAATATCCAATTACCTTCCCATCCGTCTTGGTCTTTTCTATTTACCGTATCTAGCATAGAGGGCTCCAGGAAAATAGAAATCTACGCCAAAAACAGCACGCATGCTTATTTAGATTGCCGAACCTAAACACACACACGGCCCCCTTCATCGTACCATCATACAAGGTGACTCACGCCTAACAAGCAACCGGCCCCGTCGATATTTCCAGATTACGATCAACTTTTGAGACTTAGTATTTCCTTTTTGAAAACGACTATTATAGTATTTCTCAACGCTTTGAAGCCCGTTCCTCGCCGACTCAATAACTACCCCCTTCACAACCTAGCCTTAACCTTCACCGCGCCCTTAGCACCACCCTTCTCTCCAAACATCTCCCTCAGATCTGCCACAATCGCATCGGGCTCCTCCCACGCCGCAAAGTGTCCGCCTTTTTCATGATACTTCTCGTAAACCACGTTTCCCATTCCGTGGCCCCAGTATCCGGGCAGCGATAGGACGTCTTGAGGAAAGTGAGCCAACCCGACCTTGACATCTTGCCAGGCTAACAAATCATCGGGGCTGGTGGCCACGACATCGTTTCGCTGGACCTGCGGGTTGTTCGCGTGCACGACCTCGTAGTACAGTTGGACAGAGGCGCGCGGCCCCGCCGTCGAGAACCAGTAGATGCTGATCCACGTGCACACCTCGTCGTCGGTCCACGGGTACGCGTCGGTCCAGTCGACCAGCTTCTCGTAAATCCACGCGAGCAGCGCGACGGGCGAGTCCTCTAGGCCGTATCCGATCGTCTGAGGACGCGTGCTCTGGACTGTGATTATCCTCGTGGTTAGTCATGGCGTCCCGCTTACTATCCTAAACCAATGCTCTGCCTTATACGACAGGATTGCACTAACAGCTCCTCCCTTCTATACTTTCGGATACAGAAATGAAGATATAAACATACCGCTGAAATACCCCGAGCCCTCGTCCTTGAACCACTTGGAGCGCTTGAAGCCCTTCTTCTCCCTCTCCGAAAAGCCCGTAATCAGCGCCGAGATCATGGTGCGGAAGAACGCGAGCGGGGCTTTCATCAACGTGGGTTGAGGGAACCGGTCCAGGTTCAGATGCTGCGCCTTGATGTGTTTGGGCGCGTACTTGATGCCCATGGCCCGCGTGATCAGGAAGCCCCAGTCGCCGCCCTGCGTCGCGTACTCGTCGTAGCCGAGGCGCAGCATGAGCTTGTGGAAGACCTCGCCGTGCTGGTCCGCGCTGAACCCGCGCTTCTTGGACGCCTCCGAGAACCCGTAGCCCGGCAGCGAGGGCGCGACGACGTGGAAGGCCGGCTGCGCCGCGTCCGAGGGCTCCGTCAGTGGCTTGAGGATCTTGGTCGCTTCGAGGAACGACCCCGGCCAGCCGTGCGAGAAGAGCAAGGGAATCGCGTCCGCCCGGCTGCTGCGCACGTGCACGAAGTGCACGTTGAGCGGCTCGAAGCCGTCCGCTTGCAGCTGCGTCGTGAAGTGCGGCAGCTCGTTGAGCGCCGCCTCGGCCTTGCGCCAGTCGTACTTCTCGGCCCAGTACGTCGCGAGCCGCTTGACGTCCTTCAGCGGCGCGCCCATGTCGTTGCCCACGCCCTCCAGCTCATCCGGGAAGCGCGCGCGTCGGAGGCGCTCTTTGAGGTCCTCGAGCCCGGCGTCCGGGATGGCGATGGTGAAGGGCTTGATTTCGTCTGCCATGGTTGTTTTTTCCTCAGGTCTTTCTTTATGCTCACTACCCCGCCTTTTGTCTAGGATTCACCTCTCTCAGTCATGTAGGTGCAGCCAGCTCCCTCAAGATACCTATCCAGAAAGCACAAACAAAATATCGAAACAGAGTGGTGGCTCCACAGACTGGCTGTCGGAGAGAGCGTTAACTTTAGGGTGGTGTCGACAAGGTTAGTAGCGGATCTAATACTGCGTATACCGCACGTCCATCCTTTGAGAGCAGGGGCTCGCGTCCTTCGGCCGCTTCTGTCGTCACATCCCGTGCTCGGCAGTTGCTTATAGTAGGTAGTGTAGACCATGCAGCGAGCCATATAGGTGCCACTTGCCAAGGGTCTTAGATAGACCTTGCTTCGGAGCCGGGGGCATTTGTGCTCCCTATTCGGTAGAGCCAAAAATTTCCGGCGATCCGGTTCGGGCGCGCCCCGATGATCGATTAATGTACGCATAAGAACACTAAGCAGACGGTAAATGTCTGCCGTTTGTCTTAGCCACAAAGCAAAAGTGATTAGGTAGATGATGAATCAATGCCGCCATTGGCTTAGAAACTACTTATCAATTCACATATATAGCTTACATATCGCAAATGCAGATGCATGCAGATAGATCTAGTTAATGTTACCTATCGTACCAACATCGATGCTACTGAACTTATGCAGGAAAGGATCGAGCAGCTAACTACTTTAAGGGGCCTGCGAACTAAACCTCATTTATTATGGCAGCACAAGGGCGAGCGCTAGTCTAGACCCTTAATATACCTAGGTAGGTAGTGATCCTTTTTCGGGAAGGCTGTGTAAACCTCTAGAAGCAGCAGCGTGTTGAAGGCACATAAGCTGTGCAGAACCTTTAATATCAGGTATTTTATTACAAAAGGCCTCTATCTCAATTGCTTTTCCTATAGTAAGTTAGAAAGAGAAGAACAAACAAGCGAGCAAACACGGACGACACACCAGACTATATTCTAAGATACGACCCCATCAGCCGCGGGCGTAACTTAGAGTATTTGATATAGGTAACGACACCTATAAGAAACGAATCTCAAGTCCAGGTCGACAATAGTTCCTGCTTAGACTATTCAATTCCTATACTGCCTACGCGACACCCCAGGTAAAATTCAACCAAGCACTACCTAGGTAACCTTACCCAGTCAAGGCTGCTTGCAGCAGGGTATCCCCATGGGGAATCATGAACGGGGTAAAGCTCATAGTCGCTGGTATCAGCGCCCAACTCTTAGCTTATAACATAACACATAGCCGAAAAGCCACGAGAGCGCGAAGTCTTAGATTCTCTAAACCCTTTCCTGCCCTTTGGGCCAGATCTCGATTTTTGCAGTATGTAAATCATTATTCACACAGCCATGTCGTAACAACAATAAGGTGCCTCCCAATAGCAGAAAATGCCGTATGCTATTATATTCCCTTATAAGACTCATAAACGCCAGATCATATCTCACACCCCGCCCAAAAATTCAAGCAACAGCTCGCACCGAGATTCCCATCCACTTCTGAAGCGGCCCCTATACCTCGTTACTGGGATACTCGACCTTGGGCGTGGGCGTGAACTCCTCCTTGATGCTGCGCACGCTCACGAAGCGGCCGAGCAGGTTCATGCTGCCGGCCTTGTCGTTGGTGCCGCTGGCGCGCGCGCCTCCGAACGGCTGCTGCCCGACCACGGCGCCCGTGCTCTTGCAGTTGATGTAGAAGTTGCCCGCCGCGTTGCGCAGCGCTCCCTGTGCGGCATAAGCAGCCTCCCGGTCGTTGACGAACACGGCGCCCGTCAGTCCGTACTCGGTGGTGCTGTCGATGAGCTTGCACGTGTCCAGGAATGCCTGCTCGCCCGCCGTGTCGTCGTAGACGTATGTCGTCAGGATGGGCCCGAAGAGCTCGGTGCTAAGCAGCTTGTGCGCCGGGTTCGTCGTCTGGTAGATGGTGGGGTGGATGAAGTATCCCTTTGACCCGTCGTACTTGCCGCCCACGAGGAGCTCCAGCTCCGAGTCGTTCTTAGCAGCATTGATGACCCCGGATAGCTTCTTGAAGCTTGGCTCGTGGATGACGGGGCCGATGAAGTTCTGCGGGTCCCATGGGGCGCCGACCTTCAGGGCGCTCGTCTCCTTGATGAGCTTCTCCTTGAATTCAGGCCAGACCGACTTCGGGACATAGAGGCGGCTTGTGGCGCTGCACTTCTGACCTTGGTACTCGAATGCGCCACGCACGGTTTGCACGACGGCGTTGTCAATGTCCGCAGATGGATGAATCAAGTGGAAGTTCTTGCCACCCGTCTCGCCGACAATGCGCGGGTAGCTTTGGTATCGCCCCTCCGCGGTGCCTTGGCCGATCTGTCCATACAGCTTGCGGAAGACGGCTGTGCTTCCGGTATAGTGAAGTGCAGCGAACTGCTTGTGGGCGAGGACTGTCTTCGTCACCTCCTCGGGGTTGCCCGGAACGAACTGGATCACGTTCTTCGGCAGACCCGCCTCTAGCAAGATGTTGTAGAGCAGCCAGTTAGAGGCAATGGCGGAATCCGACGGCTTCCAGACAACCACGTTACCCAAAAGTGCTGGGGCACCGGGGAGGTTAGCTGCAATGGCAGTGAAGTTAAACGGGCTAACTGCGTAAACAAAGCCTTCCAAGGGCCGGTATTCGACCCGGTTCCATACGCCGGGAGCGTTGTGGGCGGGTTGCTGGGCGTACATCTCCTCGGCATACTGGACGTTAAAACGCAGGAAATCGCAAAGCTCGGCGGCGGAGTCAATCTCAGCTTGCCACGCGTTCTTGCCCTGGCCCACCATGGTGGCGGCCATGATGTCGTATCGATACTTGGTTGACACAAGATCGGCCGCCTTCAAGAATATAGCGGCTCGTTCGGCAAATGGTAATGATTCCCAAGCTGGCTTTGCGGCTAGGGCAGCATCAATTGCATTGCTAACATCGGAGGGCGAAGCGAGGGAGTAGGTAGCTATGGTAGTGGCATGATCGGAGGGGTTCTTCTGGGTAGCCGTTTGCGAAGTTTTGATCTATACACCCGTTAGAAAATACAGACAGAAGGAAATCCGCAAAAGGCTCGCTGTCGTACCTCTTTTCCTCCTACGACAATCGGCACTTCTATAGCACCCCTGCTTCGAAATGTGTCGACTGCTGAATAGAGGCCATCTCGCTGTGCCGAATTCTTTGCATAGTGGTGCTATCTATGCGGTTAGTTCATGAGCCCTATACGATGATGCTGCTCTAGGCAAGCCTGTTATATATTTAGGGGAACGCACATTGGGCTCATTGAGGACTTTGGGGATCTTGAAAGCTGCTATGCTTGACAACCTGCTGTTTGTCGTGCTCAAACACCTCAATTGCCTCGATGCACCGAGTCTTGAGGTTTGACTCGAACCGACCCTCGACACTGGAAACAGACTCGCAGGGGGCGCCTGTAAAGCCCTCACTAGACCAACACTCTTTCGAGCAGCCGCCATTCTGGCCAATGTGGTAGATATTAGATGAAGAAACGAAATGTAATATCGGCAGTGCAATTGAAAGTATTAAAGAGTGCTCTGTTCAAATATGAGTATTCGAGTAGCCGTAGCTTGTCTGTCAAATGATTTACAACGCCGACACCAGTCAATTGGATCTTCAATGCACCTGGGCATGCAAGCTTCATAAATGGCAGCTTCTCCTACTTCAATGGCCGAATAAAGGAAGCCATGTCGGCTACAGTTGCTCGGTTAGTCGAGCTGCTCTGTGACGACAGTGAGGTGTGCTCGCTTTGCTGCGGCATAAGACCTACTTACTCGCTCCTGGAGGGGCCTCTCTGCGGGGCATTTTACGTAGATCGAGAACGATAGCTCTAAGAGCCTCACGGGAACCAATCAGACGGGCTCTAACAATTGTTAACAATTCCGACCTCGGACCTTGTCTAGGATACTTACATGAAGTATGTAGCTAGCCTACCATGGTTGGTATCTGATCCATGTTGCGTCGGTGAGCTAAGGCAGGTCTGCTGATGTCTTGTCCGTAGAATCTAGGCCTATGTACGGTCGGAATTCGAATTTAGAGGCTAGACAGGTATACTTATTATTCATGAATTACGTACTAAGCGGCCATATTGATCAGAATAGACGGAAACGACCTGCTCTGCTTTTCAGATATTCATTACAACTCACACCTACCATAAACCAAGTAGGAGATACAATACAGTACTGTACAAGATATAGCGATGCATACAGCATATGCACCATGCGCCATGCACCATAACCCTTCTGGAAACCTGCTGGGGTATCATAGAGAGTCATCTGACATGATTGTCGTATAAGTGCCTCTGTCTCTTTTCGTCTTTCGTCTTCGTCGTTCTTTGAGATCGAATGCGATAATGTTTTTGACGGGGTATAGGAGGGTGAGCAAAACAAGCAGACATGAATAATTAAAGCTGTCTTCATTCCGAGAAACGCAAAAGCTTTCACCCATGTTTAGTGCCAATGGTGCAACATCCGAACCGACGCATACTCCAAGCCTTCTCCTAATGGCGGGCCTCCGGTGCGGAATGAGTGCTCGTGCTCGGCGGTGCTGTGCTTGCTGCAGTGCCAGGCCGGCTACGGTGAGACCGGAGCCCTAATCTATGGTGTATGTTAGTTCCGAACTTTCCTGCTTCGTAATTGAGCGCCGGGATTGTGAGTCCGTAAGGCTCTGTTCGGCCTTCCCCGTTGTGCTGGTCAATCTCAACACGTATACAACAGTCCAACGACCCATCGTTATTCTTGCCATGTGTCTCAAATTGAGAGGCCTTATGCTGTGTGCCAGCACTGAGCTCGCCAGCATGCAAAAAGGAATGGCCGTCCTTGCCGTCGAAGGCATTTGCCGTCGCTTCTCCGTCACCTTGTTCGGTTTGTCCGTTCACAGACACACCAGGATTGTTTGGAGAATTTTCCGTCAATATCGCGTAGTTCCGGCTAGGCATCGTGACATGGTTGGAACCTCGGGTCTTGTTCGAGTTGCCAGGGTCTTTATCAAAAAGATCTAATAAAGTCTCATCGGTATCCGCGTTCAAGTGGTGTATCTTGTTGCGGCTTGCAAGCAAGTTTGCAATTGCGGTAGGTGGCGGCTTATTCACAATAGCCGAAGAAACGACGTTGACCATGTAGCGGTGGTCTTCCTCAATAGGAATATGCAAGTTGGGATTCGAGTAGAACCGTCCAAGAGCCGCCAAATGGACGTCACCTCCAAGGATGGTAAGGCGGACAGAGAACTCCGCGCAGAGGCCCTGAAGTCGCTCGACTAGGGCATTTCTTTCCTTTTTATGGGTTCTAGCCGTGTAATGATCGTCCAAATCATCAAGAAGATCAACGCTGCCGTCGAAGTGGTTGAACACGCCGCCTCCTAAAATAGCACGCATCAGCCGAGTCACGTAGTGGACTAAACATGAAGCTGTGAGTCTTACCAAAACCGAACCTTCGGTTCATGAACTTGATTGGCGCTATAAGAGGACTAGAAAAGATGTTTTCAAGCCAAGTCAAGCGCTAGAGGGTGTTAGTGTCAGTTACGCCTTTATATCAATTTCGGTTGATTTCTCTTACTGGATAAGCAATCGGAATTCCCAATAGCAATATCAGATGTCTGAAAGGACGCCCGGCGCCAGCAGCCGCACTCAGCTCTGACCGCACACGGTTAAAGATTAGGTCATAGGTCTCAGGGTAATTGACTTGATGCCGTGTACGTTCGGTGCGTGCATCGATGCCCATGAAGGCAATTCGCGCTCCAAGTTTCGCGAACATGTTCATTGAGTGCTCTGCGACATACGGTCCAGGCTTGCTACCGATGATATAACAAGGCTCAAGAGTGTCCCTTGACCCGACATGTGTATCGACAAGCTGCGCCTGGTCTCCTGGTCCCCCGTGCTCCATGGTCTGAGGCGCATCCGTAGTGTATGTAGAAGGCGGCGGTGCAAGATGGTGTTGGAAGAGCACATAATACTTGTGCGCAGTGCCACCAATGCCCCGAAACACGCCGCACCTCATAAAGTCGTCTACGTACGAACCAAACCCATCAATGATGTCGTGATCATCCCAGATATTCAGTTGTGGTATTTGGCCATTGACAGCTGCAAATGGTTCGGTAGAATACCACCGGAGGTAGTTATTTAGATAGTAATCGTCGCAGGCTTTCCTCAGCGTCTCAGGGAAGGGATAGTCTCGGCGCTTCTTAGGATTGCCAATTTCAGTCCATTCGCGCAGCGGCCCAGAAACTCGGATTCCATCATTGTAGATTTGATCACCGCCACCAATCATGACATGGAAAGGCGCCTTGGCGTGACTCCTCGCTACATCGTTCCACAGGGCAGGCCCGCTCCAAGCTGCCTCGTCCGTCCCTACACTGAACCCATTGCAGGAGTGGAACATGATGCGCATCGATTCGTCGATGGCGGGAATGAAGAAGTAGTTGGTCTTGGGTTTAGTGGCGCTCTTGTATCGTACATCAGCAATCGAATAAGCCCACTTTGTCTCGGTGGTAGCCATGTCACAGGTGATGGGGAAAGCCCAGAAAGTGACTCGAGGGTCAGAATAGAGGCAGATAGCAGCTACATCGGTTCCGTGGTCGCTCTGGATAGGGCTCGCGTCATTCTCGCGTACCGCCTCGGCGGCATCAGCAGGCGCATGGTTTGACACGAGGCCGGCTTGATCACCAGCCAACTCTACACGGCCGAGACGGAGCGTGGGCTGGAAGGACTGCGTCTTGCCGCCGCCTCTTGTGACCACTAAGACACTTCCATACCACACATTGCCCTCCATGCGCCTGTAGTTTAGCAAAGGGCCACAGACAACCTCCTTGCCATCATGTATGACGGCACTGTCTACATTCCCGTCCGTATCCCCAATGACAATCGGCTGGTAGGAGGCTCCGGTGCCATTGCCATTCGTCGTCGGTCTGCTAGGCTCGACGCGGGAAGCGTTTAGGAAATCGGACAGGTCCCTCGAACTACCGGTTGAATGGGTTGCATCTCGGGCAAGGGCAGCGCGCGCAAAGGAGGACGATTCTTGGTGTCGCCATTTGTTGGCCGATGCGTAGGGGTTTCGAGGATCTTCGTCCATATCAAGGGGTTCGTGGTGACTGTGAGCCATTGAAGCGCTTATTATAATCCGGAAATAAAAGACTTATATTATCCTGAGAGTTGAAAGATTGTATTATAGTAATTGGCCAAAAAGGCGTCAGCATATGCAATACCAAAGGGGACAGACAGGTGAACGCGTGCGAGTCTCGAAGCTCCAGAGCACTGCCAGCACCCGAAAGACGCAAAAGACACGATTCCAACAGAGGGAGGTGCTTGTAGTTGATTGGCGTCGGGGACAAAAGAAAGAGGCAGGGTCCAATGGCAAAGCCGTCGAGTCCTCGCTGCAGCGTTGGTATGTATGTAGGACTGAGAGACGTTGCGCCGTGCCTACTAATACTTGGTTGCCTCTTTTTTCTTACTTACATTACAGGTACCGCATCCATACCAGGGTGCTAATTAGTATCAAGGTACTGACTGGATAGAATTCTGGAGCTTTGACCGTGGGGCTTGAATTGCTTAGCAGGGCAGTAGCAGGGGACCAGACGTATGCCAAGACACAATCAACCGAAACCAGCTTTAGCTGAGAATGACGAGCCCCGTTTTACATTTATAGCGAAATGAGCCATTGGTCGAGACCGGATGACGGCAACGGTGTTTTCGATGACAGGATCGTGGGGTACCTACAGTTCTGCGTGCCAGTAGGTACTCAAGGTATACCTCCTATATCTACAGCGAGGTAGGTGCCTATAGGCTGCCTTAGAGAGGTAACCTAGAGACTGAATTCCAGGGCAATAGGTATGCTGCCTACATACTAGTACGTAGAGGGCCTATAGCCAGCTTTGTATGTAAGTACCTTTCCGTAAATATTTTAGCCTATCCGCTACAGATTTACGTGTTAGGAGGCGCTGCCCTCGATCAGATAATGACTGACAATCGCCCTGCTATCATCATTTCGATGTGACGAATATCTGCAGATCACACTACTGCTTTACTAACACAGTAGTGCGCTCAGCTCTATACTATTATCTAGATCGCCAGCGGATCGCCAGTCGTTCTGTTGCCAGACTTGCCATTGATAAGGAAACTAACTTAGGTACCTGCAAATCTAAGTACACTAGTAGGAATACGCCGTAGTCGTTTCCACGCAGAAGATCCCTGCCAGGATCAACCCTGAACCACCGAAACAGACAAGGGGTAAAAAAACATCATCCCATGATACCTTAAATAGCACTTTATTACCTACAGATCCCCCCACTGGCGCACAAGAAACAAAAATAAGATAAAATAAATGTTTTTATTGGTGATAATGCTTCCCAAGTCGCGTACAGACGGACAGTATATAAATCGTAGCGCTAGGGGGGGAGTGGCTCCCGACGTACCAAGAACGGCATTTCCATGCCGAAACATGACATCGAGTCGCCTTAGTAGTTCGTCTAACTAGCTGCAGGTGACGTTGTATGGGTCGCACGACCTGGCGACGATATCGTACGGGACGGCGCCGCCAAGCAGCTAATCCCGAGCCAAGTTGTGCCACACCTCTTACGCGGCAACCAGCATCAGCCTCTCTCTATGTGTGGCTATACTCGAGCTGGCTACATCCGGTTTGACGGCTTTGAAGTCAAACCATGAATCATGAATTTCCTATGCATGATGACCATTCTCAGAAATTTCATCTGTGGGCGGATTGATGGAAATGGTAGGTGTCTCGTGAGATAATTTATATGTGGTGCATGAGAGGCTTTAAGTCCAAGTATATACAGGTGGGTGAGCAATCAACGTAGTAGGCAGCATACCCGTCATTTGGGTACATTGTGGTGAATCAAGTGAATGTACATCATCGTTTAGAAGGCGATGATGCCGATTCGGCTACTATCAAAGTCGGTGAGATCTCCCGTTTCTCGATGACTGTATTGAGCACGCCCATGCTCTTCAGTCTTTCATCGCGCACCCGCGCTTTGTAATCCATGTAAAGACGAACCATGTCAATGCCCAATGCACCTACCAGCATGCCGCCCAAATGGGATGCTATATCAATCTGATGAGCACGCTTCGAGACCAAGGGCATAAGGTGTGTGCCTAGAATTAAGCCAATGAAGCCCAGGCCCTGAGGTGCCGAGATCGGGTCCGGCGGGAAGCCGAGAATCTTGAACTCGTCGAACTTGTGCTTCCAGAAGAATGCCGTGATCACACCGTATATTGCGCCCGACGCACCCAACGTGGTGAAAGTAAGACCGCGCCATAGAACGAAGTGCGTCAGGCTAGCTGCGAATCCAATGGTTCCAGATGCAAAGTACAGGGCTAGAAAGTTCCCGCGCCCAATTTCATCGTGCACACGTGTCCCGAAGAACCACAGAAAGGTCATATTAGCCAGCAGATGGCCAAGAGTCTGGTGGGAGAACATGGCTCCGACTTGTTGCAACGGCCTTGGTACCGCCGCGTCCACTAACATATATCTGTTCAGAAACGCCCACGCGGGTGGGAACTTCCAGAGCGCATAGATCGCGACATTGGCGGCTATCAAGCCTAAACAGGTAGCTGCTGCGGGTGGTATGTCCGGAAACAGTCTTCGTGAGGTAGGAGGTGGCTGGTACAGAGCAGCAAAGCCCATAGATGCGACAACTACTAACAGAACCAATGCGATGGACGGGACTAGGCGTTGCTGTATTGTCATTTTAGGCGGCGCTTTAAGATTACTGGTGGCGCGTTCCATATATTTTTTTCGAAATGCGCTCACTTCCCTTGGCTTCGCTTGTTGGGTCTGTAGGGTGCCAATATTTTCTTTAGCTAACTCTTCCTCTCGCAATTTTTGCTCTTCTTTTAACCTTGCCTCCTCAGCCTTGCGCCTTGCGATATTCTCAGCGCGTATTCGGTCGAAGTTGCTTACTCCGTATGGTGAGTCGCTACGTGGTTTCTTTGGTAGTCGTCCTGTTGGGGCCCCGGTAGCCTCCCCTTTAGTATCTTGGGAGCCTGCCTCCTTGTCGGCATTGTCCTGCTGTTCAATGGTTCTTAGCTCATCTTCGGCTCGTAACCCGGCATTAAGCACTTCATCCACCGGTATATGCTCGCGCAAGTATTCCAAAGCTCTTTTCTGGTCCGTGATTCGGAATTCTCTTGTGTTCCGTGTGAGGCTAGGGTCGTCTAATGTCCCGGCCACTCGTCTACCATGAAGAATCTTGAGCAGGAGATTGGCCCGCGGAGCTGGCAAGTTCGACGGAAATATCTGGTTGGCCTCCCTTTGCGTGAGGTCTTCCCTCCTAAATGGGAGGCCTTCGGCATCCTTGTACCAGTCAGGTAGGTCGATATAATGAGTAGTGGCACGGAAGATAAATATCGTTCGTACGTGGACCTGCGGTAATAGGTTCGGTCGTATCGGTTTGAAAGAGGCTTGATATGGGCGGACAACGCCCCAGGTGCTATATCGAGAGCATGATTGTCGGGACCACGGCCGGCTTGTCGAAAACACACGGGCTGTGAGAACGGCGACGGAGGCTACGCAGGTCTCGGAGGCGCGGGTGACTGCTCGTAGACCGATGGGAAAGCTGGACAACGGAGTAGGAAAAGGAAGAATCGGCATGGTAGCCCAATTATACCATCATGTCTCGAGGGCACGTGTCTCTCTCACAAACAGAAAAGAGGCAACTGGCGCATGACAGACAGGTAAGAAATCGGCTTGAAGTTGTAGCGAGAATTTCTTCGGGCACATTGGTAGGGCGCTTTGCGACGGTGGGCCGATGGTAGGTGGGTCCGTACGGCTATCTAGCACCTACCTGTGCCCCGTAACTCGCTGTCCTCGGCAATACAGTTAAGTTAAGTAGCTAACTGCGTGTATTACAGAAGTTCGGCTAAGACTTTTGAATTATAAGAACGTCCTATTTATATGGCCCTTCTGGTAACACTTCAATTAGAGTTAACATTAAAGAATGGTCAGAGCTCGCTAATCTCCTCAGTCTCTGAAGTCTCTGCAGTCGAGGCCGCGTCCGAAGCATCAAAATTCCTGATCAAGTCGTAATAGAAACTCAAAATCTCCATATGATTCAGCATATCGACCCTTTCATCAACCGTATGAGCGTTTAGGGCAAGACCTTTGCGTGTCGGTATCCAGCGATAGATGTTGGGGGTCAGGTCTATGTCAAGAGAGTCAGTTTTTCGACTCTTATACTTAGATCAGATCTTGAAATTCTAAGTTAACTTACTAAGGTAATGCCGTGTGTCGGTATTTCCGGTCATCAGCTCGCCTACCGGCACGACTTTGCCGTCAAAGGCGAAAGTGTGCTGAATCGTCCCTGAGAAAATATCCCATACTGGTCCGGTCGTAGGTGATATTGGCGTGACTTGTGTAAGTTGCGATGACGTGAGTACCAGTGTACCATTATAGTCAACTTCGTACATTGGGGCAACGACTCCATCGTCAAGGCTCTCGCCGAACTCGAAATCAGGATTCTGCTCCTCGCCCTCAAATGCTTTGACCGCCAAGCTAAATTTCTTAACGATTGGCTTGATCTGTTTTAAAATATTGGCCTTGACTGCCGGGATTGAGTCCTGCGGCGCAATGCGGTGATTTACGCCGATTTTGATGTATTCAGGCATGGCATTAATCTTGACACCGCCCAGGAAATAGTCGACAGCTTGCGAAGTTTGGAGGCGGTAGTGTGTCGAGCGGTCAATTGTGGCAAGTTCCTTTGCCAGTTCCTTTAGGTCACCTCTTTTGATCAACTTGGTTATCTTGGGTGCTGAGTCTGGCGAGTATTCCGACTGGCAAATGAAGTGTTTGTGAATCGGCGAGCCCTCGATGAGTTTTGGCTTCCAAGGGTGAGCCTCCAGCCGCGTCACAATCTCAGCAACAATCCCAATGCCGGTATGAGGAAACGGCGTAGATGAATGCCCTCCATTGACATGCAATTCAATCCAAATATCCACATGCCCCTTTTCCATGACGGCAGGTAGAGCGTCTATACAGTCGTCAGATCATGTCAATCGAGGCTTTTCTGTTCGCGGGATGCTCACATAATGTATCATTTCCAACAAGGTCAAGTCCCATGCCGCCCTCGTCAAGGATCAACGCCATCGAGTTTGGCCCATACAGGCTCTCTAGATATGGTCCAATTGTACCGGCACCGCGGCGTCCAGAGCACTCCTCGTCGAAGCCAAGGGCGAATACGATGGTTCGTTTTGGTATCCAGTTTGGATTTGCCAACAATTCTTCAAGAGCAGACATTAAGGCGGTCAAGCTGTTCTTGTCATCAGATGCTCCCCGGCCCCAAAGCCACTGACCATCGAAGTGACCGGAGAAGGGAGGATACGACCATGCAGATGCGTCCGGGACAGGAACAACGTCTTGATGAGCCGCAAGCATTAGCGGTTTGAGGGACGGGTCAGTCCCTTTAATCGTATATACCAATCCAAACGTATTCACTTTCACACGATCCATCCGACGGTGACTAAAACTCAGATGTCAACCAGAATCAAACTCGCAGTTGGGACCAGACCTACACATTTGGATACAAGGATTCAAGTGTATCATGTAGGGTATAGAACACTTCCCATCGCGGGTCCTCCAACGGTTCACCATTGTCATCGTATGAGATCGACGGTATGCTAACAATGGTGGAGTGTCTCTCGACCTGGAGCTTTAAGGCTTCCTCGCCAGAGAAAATATCTCGTGCTGCCGGCAGACCGTCGCTGGAAGGGTCTACAAGAGGCGGAAGTTCGCATTTGAACCGGCTGGTTTCAATATCTCTGTGGGCAGTATCGTGAAGCCGCCCCGCCAGCGCAACAGCATAGGGTGGCAAAACGCCCGCGGCTAAAGCAAGCGAACGCATCATCATCATTCACACCAAAGACTCATACAATCGCGGGGAATTCAGAAGACAGCACAATGGCAGCCACCAAAGTAGATAGGTGGCTAATAGCATGTATAGGAGGCTAGGTCAGTTCCAAGCAGTAGTTGTTTTCAATGATTATTACCCGTTACCCAGCCATGCTTTATCTAATCTCTAGTTCGTCAACAGTCCCAAAAAGATGCCGATATGCAGGGTTTATATCACATCACTGACCTTCCCGTTCAGAGATATGTCTATCCAGAGGAGAACCATCCACTCCACAAATAGTGCTGTCGCTCGCTCTGATCGTCGAGTTAGAGACCGACTATCGGCCTGGTTTAGGTACCCTACAGTACTACCGCACAGTAAACCCGCATCGTACTGTAACTAGACCTACATAGGTACCTAGGTATCTTGCCCCTCTATCACAGGGGACAAATGGCCCAAGCTCCCTAGATCAGCACCCCTCATAGCAGCTACGTAGCTGCCCATACCCCAAATCACCACCCCACCAAGAATCATTGTACATGTACTTACTGATTACGAGAGCATATCTGCCTACCTTAGGTAGCACGCGACGCCTTCACCATCAAACAAAACCAAGATCCGCTCGATATCGACGAACTCAAGCGCTTATCTACCTACAAGATAGTAGGTCAGCGTCTCCAAGGTCATTCCCAGCCGCCATGTCGTCCGAAACCCAACCTATATCACCAGCCCGCTTCGCCGAGGCGCTGAAAGAACTCCCCGCCAGCTCCCTGGCGCTGAAAGTCCTCGAGCTGCGCAACTCGATAGCCCACCTCGACTACTCGAACGAGGAGCTGAAGCCCTTCG
This sequence comes from Nemania abortiva, assembly GCA_022578505.1. Classification (NCBI taxonomy): domain Eukaryota; kingdom Fungi; phylum Ascomycota; class Sordariomycetes; order Xylariales; family Xylariaceae; genus Nemania; species Nemania abortiva. The sequence continues at coordinate 288,777 of MU392540.1, forward strand.
CCGAAGGCACGAAGCCGACGCTAGACCAGCAGGGCAATATGAGCGAGGCCGGACAGCCGGACCAGGACTGCAAGGACGCCATCGCCGAGAACGAGGCTGTCATCGCCCGCATGCAGGAGCGCATCGAGCTGATACGCGCCGAGGTCGAAGGGAGAGGCTTGAATTGGCGGGAATTCCAAGGCACGGCCGACGATGCGGCTGCGGCGGCGGCAGAAAGTGCAGGAGATAGCGCCACACAAGACGAGACGTCGACCGCGGCGACGGCTACGACTACGGTTAATGGCCACAGTCAGAGCACGGAGCCTCAGCATGAGGCTTGGCGAGATGGCACATTCCAAACGGGCACGATACGTGGTGGTGACGAACTGCTTAGGGAACTCATGAACCGCATACCACCAGAGGATGATGAGCAGGATCCAGACGGCGGGATGCATTTGTAGAAGGAAGGGGGCAGGTCTATATGGTTTGAGGAGTTCAGGGCGGTCGTCTAAATTTTCACCCGACTTTTTTTGGTGTTGCCATGTGTGTTCCCACAAGGCAATTTGTTTGTTATGCGGGCGGGTAATGCATTGCTAGGCGTTTTTTGCTTCGGAAAGGGGTATAATCTACGGCTGCATTCAGGGTTGGCCAGGTTTGGTGGCGTGCTCTACCCTTGAGCAGTATTCGACGTTAATGCTGTATCAAACGATATCTGAGTAAAAGCAGAATCATATTCAGAAAAAACGTGCAACCTCGTTCTGTCAGTGATGGACTAAAAATAATACTTTGTTTCCCCAGGAAACATATCACATATCACATATTCATATCCTAACCATGACTACCCTATGCTCACACATTACATTAGTATCCCTTAACAGGAGGCATAGTATATTTACATCGGTGAAGTGGCGCAGGGCGCGACAATAACAATAACAACAACAACGGTAACAACAACCCCTTGCATTAAAATCTAGATCCCACAGCCTTACTCTCCCTCCTGTGTGAGTAAAATCCCAATAGATAATGTGTGCTCATCTTTATCAAAATTCAGACCATTCAACCCTCTCTTCTTCTTCATATACAGCCAAAATTATAAACTCAATATCACTACGTCAGCAACTCATTTGCTCATCTCTATCTACATTACCAGAGCGGTGACCTTCCCATTTCAAGAAATCGCTATATATCATATTAATTAAAGTCACATCTTAACTACGCCTTACTTTTATCTACGACGTAAGTCATCTATTTATAAGAAAAGCTATACTCAGTAGATGGCGTATGGAGTTCGTCGATTAAGGAAACTAAATCTGTGTACTCCTAGCATCTTTCAGCAACCACATACTACCTACCACATTTCAACACGCACCCTACCTTCGTCATGTCGGCGCCGCAAGTAACGGGCTCTGAGCTGACGCCCACGAGCTTTCCCCAGTTTCCCCAACTTCCAACAGAACTACGGCTGAGCATCTGGAAGCTAGCTACGGAAGAAGGCCGAACTATCCCTCTCATCCACTGCCCACCTGGCCATACACAAAGAGGAATTAGCGTAAATGGCGTGCCGTTCATCGAGGTACCTGCCTTCTTCTTCGTTAACTGGGAATGTCGCCAGCTCGCGACGAAGCAGTACGCGGAGATGACGATCACATTGCAGATAATAAACGATGAGACGAGATGTGATGACATATCAACGCTCGAGACGCACTTGTTTGTTAAAGCTAATGACGAATTGGTATTTAATCCTGCTCCTCATACTTGGATTAACGAGGATGGGCGGATCAACAACCCACCGTGCGTCGTCGGGGGCGTTTCTTGCAACTTCACGTCTAGCAGCGTGTTACCGGCTAAAACATGGGTCGACTCCTCGAATCTCGCTCATAATTGGAACCATGCCCATTGTTTGCCTCATCATTCGCAGGGCCACCCCGCTTGTTCTGTTGGGCTCTATCCACAATCGTTAAAAAAGTTTGATACGTTCTCACTTCATTACTCTCATTTTCCTGAAAAGACGGGTCTAGACGAGCTGAAAATCAACATACGTCAGAGGTTTCTCAACACGCAGATTCTCACGATTGCTTAATAACCAGCAGTGGCCCCCCCCTCTTGGTAGCGCGGCAACGCCCCTATAAAGGCGTTTCGGGGTCGCATTCTCGTACAAAGAAGTTTCTCTTCTTCACCTCACTTTTTCGCTGTCGATGGCCGGTCGTAAAAAGTGCTGGTCGGGGAAGCGCATCCTCCCCTTAGTCGAAGGTTCTCACCTCATTCATTTTTTTGGCCACTATGGTCACGCGGCGCTCCGGCTGCTATACCTACGCGGCAGAGGTTCTCACCTCGCTTTCGGACCCGCGACGCCAGGTCGTTGAATAACCTACTTTGACAACGGTCGAGTAGGTTATTCGGTCTCGTCGCAACGCTGATTGCAGCTGCGATTTCGCTCGCGCGTACGCTCCAGCGCGGGACCTAGCAGCGCACGCTGGGTCCTGATATGCCATTTATTACGGCCTGTCGCTTGCACGTACGTGCCGTCCGGGCGTACGGCTGGTAAGTAGGCGTTGGCTTTTTCCCTCTGCAAACAGTCGAGTGAACGGGAGGGGTTTCCAGCGCCGTTGGGCACCCCTCTCCCCAAGCGAATGCTACTACTAAAGATTCTCAACAAGTATTGGGGCATAAAGTTGGGTGGCTCCTAGGCCTTGCCGCGCCGTATGCGTGCCCAACCAATACCACTGCACTGCCAAACTGCTGAGCGATTAGATCTCTAGAATAGGGTATGTAACAATACTAGTGAATACAACCAATAGATAGTGTCTTAGTCTCTCAAGCTCAGTTGCAGTTAGGACCCCTTATCATTTAATTGTTTCTACAATGAGAATACCATTTCAGGCGGAGTATTGAAAGAGGCCTGGTCGTCTAGGGTAGGAGTTATACTACTCGGTGTCTGACTGAGTACCGATGCCGGCTTCTTTGACAGGCCTTGGAAGAGACCCGGGCGCGGGGTTGGACATACGATATCGAGAAGAGCGCAAGGACTGTCTATTAGTCTTGCTACCGTGCTTGACATAATGAAGCCGAGTCCGTCGTTGGCGCCTGGTGTTACGTACTGTACTACGCGGCCAATGAGACCTTGCTTCGAGCTTCCTAGGTAGCCTCGGCTAGCACCATCGGCGCCAATTTCGATAAAACTTAACCTTTGCGTTCCTGAATTCATTCGCAAGCGTTAGCGAATCGCTCGAAAACGAGAGGTGGAAAGACGCCGGCGTCTTAGACCTAGATAGGCACAAGCTGCCGGATCCCACGCGACTCCGTATTTCCTAGAAGAGCGACGCCGGTCGATCCTCTCGGCTTAAGTCGAAATCCATCAATTAAAAGCGACGATGGACGAGCAAGGTAGCGAACTACATTCAACAACCAGAAAAATGGGAAACGCAATGGCCAGCTGGAGTATGAAACAGTATAAATAGCGCTAGCTACGAATCTTGGACTCGCTGCTCGCAAATAGGATGCGAGAATGTCACAACCGGGTTAGCCCAGGACGCACGCCGATAGTAAAATGCACTCTGTCAACGCCCTCTTACTTCTAGCTGGCATTGCCGGCGCAGCAATGCTGCCACCGACCCGAGTGGTTGAGCGAGCTGCAACATGCACGCCCGTGGCCGGCGGTAGCGGCTCTATCGACGACGTGCCGGCAATTCAGTCGGCGATCGCGGCGTGTCCGTCGGGAACGATCGTGATACCTCCATCGTCGACGTACTATATCAACTCAGTCTTCAGCTTCAAGGGCTGTGCGGGCTGCACGCTGCAAGTGGAGGGACTGCTAAAGGTTGCGAGTGACACGGATTATTGGAACGGCAAGGATGCTATTTTCGACAGTAAGCCGCATCCCAGAATTATTCACACTAAAGTCCGAGAATAGCCGTTAATATTATACGTTGTGCAGTGTCCGGCATCACAGGGGCCACAGTCTACTCCTCGACCGGCGCCGGCGTGATCGACGGCAACGGGCAGGACGCGTGGGACCGGTTCGCGACGGACTCGAGCTACGACCGGCCGACGCTGTTCTGGATCAACGGGTCGAAGAACGTGGTGGTGCAGAACCTGCGGTTCAAGAACGCGCCGAACGTGTTCCACTCGGCGCGCGGCGACAGCTCCAACATCCGGTACCTCGACATCAACCTGTCGGCGACGAGCAAGAGCGCCAACCTGCCCAAGAACACGGACGGCTGGGACATCGGGCCGGCGTCGTACGTGACCATCGCCGGCGCCAAGGTGACCAACGACGACGACTGCGTGGCGTTCAAGCCCGGCGCCAACTACGTGACCGTCACCGACATCACGTGCATCGGCAGCCACGGGCTCAGCGTCGGCAGTCTGGGCTCCAAGGCCGGCGCGACCGACACGGTGCAGAACATCTACGTCAAGGGCGCCACCATGACCAACTCGACCAAGGCCGCCGGCATCAAGCTGTACCCGGGCGGCTCGGCGCACGGCACCGCCGTCGTGAGGAACGTGACGTGGGAGAACGTCGTCGTCGACAACTCCGAGTACGCGTTCCAGATCCAGTCGTGCTACGGCGAGGACGCGAGCTACTGCGCCAGCTCGCCGAGTACCGCCCAGCTGTCCGATATTTACGTCAAGGGCATTTCGGGGACCACGGCCTCGAAGTACAGCCCGACTACCATGAATATCAATTGCCCGGCAGGCGGTTCTTGCGGAGTTACGCTGAGCGGTGTCACTGTTAAGCCACCAAGTGGATCGGCAAAAGTGCTATGTGCTAATACCCCGAGCAGCTTAGGTGTTACTTGTTCTAGTGGTGCGAGTGGTTGAGAGGAAACATCTCCTCGAGAAATGTATACTAGATCAAAATAGTCAGAGTATTGAACGAAGACATTATGATTTTACGAGCAGTGCACCTTTAAACGTAGTGTTCCTATGCTATAATGTCCTAAAATAGGGGTGAATGTCAGTACTAATACATCTACTTCCAAGAGTGTAGTTCAACATTCGTTAATGAATGTCCTCATACATTAAACCGCTCCCTGTATACCAACTAAAAAGCAGTCGGTGTGCTAGCGAGTAGCTGTTTAAAACTATAATCATGTTTTGAAAATACAGGAATTAGCACACATCGCACCCTACGCCGCCGCCTACGGATCGCTAACCCAGCCCCCATCGACAACATAGCTGCTCCCCGTGATCGCGCTCGAATCATCCGCCGCCAAGAAGAGAATCAACCTCGCGACCTCCTGCGGGCCAAGATCCCTCTGAATCGTCTGCGCAGCCATGACCTCGGCGCGGTACTCCGGCGTCAGCACCTCGTCGATCTGTCTCTGCGTGGCAATAGCCCCCGGCATGACAGAATTGACTCTGATCCCCCATTTCCCGAACTCCTTGCTATGCGTGCGCGTCATGCCCATGACGGCCGCCTTGCAGAGCGTGTAGACCGGCAGGCCCGTCGCGGGGATGCACCACGTGATGCTGCCCATGTTGATGATGTTCCCCTTGCCCTTGGCCCGCATCCCCGGCAGCACGGCCTGCGTGAGGAAGAACTGGTGTCGCAGATTGACATTGACGTCCAAATCCCACGACTCCGGCGTGACCAGCTCCGTCCCGACGCGCGTGCGCGCCCCTGCGCTGGCCGCGTTGTTCAGCAGGATGTCGACGGCGCCGTGCTCCGCGACGACGGCCTCGGCGCACGCGCGCAGCCGGTCTAGGTCCGTGACGTCGCAGTGCATGAACTTGGGCAGCGGGCTCTGCGCCTCCGGGTACGCGGCCCGCAGCTTGTCGAGAAGTTTCGCAGCGGACGCCTCCGAGATGTCGAGGAACACGACGCTGCACCCCTGCTGCCAGAACATCTCGACGCAGGCCGCGCCAATGCCCTCGGCGCCGCCCGTGATGAGCACCGTCTGACCCCGCAGACTGGGGTATGTGGCGTAGTTCTGGGCCATGGCTGACTTCTTACGTTACGGGAGTGAGGGATTGTATGTATTATTTAGATTAGACGCTATTTACTAGTTTGAAGATAACTCGAGGGTTGGTGGTGTGTAGATATGCACGGGACAAAGAAGATCAAAGGGGGCTCCCGAGAAGTTTACGAGCATTGACGAAAGCGCATCCGTCTGGCTTCGGTGTCTTAAAACCAAAGACATCGTATGAATGAGGGGAGTGGGAACCCACATCCCGCCGACCGGAGTTGCAGTTTCGGGTGACCATACCCGCCGGCGGACTCGGGGGCTTTAGATACCTACTACTTTATTGGATGGAGGATACAAATCTAGGTGTGCTTACTTACCTATGTGTACATAGTTTGCAGCGCTGTGACATACCATCTAATCAACAAAACTCACAAGAAAGGAAGAGATTGCTTCCGGTGTTGTCGTATACAGGACTATGCCCTTCTAGCACTTATAGTGTCACTAAGAGCCTACGTCAACATGTCACTTGCTGAGAGGGGTGGCATATTCTACAGATGGCTTTACAGAGTCAATCACGAATCACGTAGGACAGAAGACGGGGTGATGGGGTTGAGAAAGGAGTGCTGATGTGATTATTCTTTCACATGCGCACTTGTATATTGGGCGATAACTATGCTGGTGGAGTTTGTGTGGTTGTGTAATGATACCCGGTGTGATCCAATCTATAACCACTACTCCAGCCCATGCCCAAAACTCAACCCAACGCCGTCGCTAACGAATGCCTGGCCAGTATGCCCCCTTAACGCCCGTGTTCGGTGAGAGAATGTCGGTAGTCCAGTAACGATGTTGGAAGTCTAGTAAGAATGTTGGTGGTCTAATAAGGATGTTCGTGTTCGATCCGAAAAGCCAAAAGCAGCAAAAGACAAGCAGAGAGAAGAAACGAAAAGAAAAGAAAAACAAAGCAGAAAAGTTTTTTTTTTTGGTGGATTTGTGGGTTTTCAAGCTTTTTTTCTTCTTTCGTTTAGTGATATGAATGCTGATGTCTCAATGACCAATTTCGTCGTGGTCATGATTTCGAATGCTTGCTTCGTGAAGACCAATCTTACTGTGACTCAGGTTCCCAGCGTGGGATACCGAGTTCCTCGCGGTAAGTCGTTGTCTGGACAGGGTCCGGATCGGGGCAGCCATAAAAATGACGTGGAGGCATGCAGTCGCTCAGAAGCCGCTGACGAACGAAGACTTTACCGAATTTCATGTGTTCGGGGTCGGTTCTCTTGACGTACTTCTTGTCGTCGTACTGAGAAGGGTCGTCGACACTAAGAGGAGTCAGAAATTACTTGTGGTAAGGCATATGCTAATTCCGCAAACTAGGATACTTACTACTGGCCTCGAGGCTGGGGAAAGATTACATCATCCCATCCGCTACCGTCACTTGAACTCGAATCCCGACGATGACGCCTGGGACCAAGCGCACGCTCCATGAAAACACGTGGTCGCTTGGGTCGCTTGGCAGGCTTAGGAGGCTTGGGAGCTTCTTCGACAGGCTGCTCGACAAGATCGGGAGAGTTGGTGTATGGGTTTCCGCCTTGGAATAGGGCAACCAGATCGTCGCGTCTCGCTCTTCCCGCAGTTGATCCCGAGGAGTTCTTAGAGGAGGCCTGGCGGGACTGGCGTGAGTAATTAGAGGATGTCTGACGACAAGTGATCGACTAAATCATCTCCGTCAAAGTCGCTGGGTCACCGGTCTTCTGGGTATCGCTTGCCGTGGTGCGTCGACTCAGATTGCTTACTGAGCTGCCTCGGCTGAAAGTCCGGCGATTGACCGAAATGCCATCAATGACTCTGTCGCCCAACGTGTCGCTTCGGTTCAAGTTGCTTCGGATCGAGTTGGTCACAGAGCTACCACGACTGACGGGGACTTTTCCTTCCATGACTTTGGCTGGAGGGGGAGGCTGCACCATCCATCGAACAGTACCCTTGAAAGGGGGGCGTCGCACAATCGGAGGATGATAGTCGTTGACTGGGGGTGGGTGGACGACTGGCATCCATTCGCCGCCGTCATCATCTTCATCGTCGCTATTGATCATGATATCCTTAAAACTCGATTCAATGGAACGAATTGCCGATGATCCCGCGTGCTTAATCGCGTCCATCAGCTTGTGGCCGGTTCGAGACAAGTCCGAGCCCCATAGCTCCTCGTCCTCTCGCTGTTTAGGGGTTATGAGTCAGTAATTCCTGTTTATAGTAGGGGGCAGGAGGCAGGCATCAGAGCACAAGAGACTCAAAATACCGTAATATCAAAGAAGTCTTGTTCATAACTTACCTGGTAGCGTTTGTGGTTCCAATTGTGTGGGAGAGTAGTTGCCAATTGAGGAGACAATCTGTACTTCCCATTCTCAAGTGCAGGCGAAGTGCTGGTGATGCTCACATCGCTGCCGTGGCCAACGCTCGCGTTGGGCTTTTCGTTCTCCTTCTGCGGGGAGACGATGGTCGGGTTAGTAGTGTTGCCACTACTAACAATCTCGGTTTCGGGAGGATTGGTGGGGGGGACGACAGTGGTAGTGGTCGTGGTCGTAACAGTAGTAGAGGTGACGAGGCCGTTGACGCCAACTTGAGCTGTGTCCCCGCCAGGACTGGTCGAAGGTCGCTGACTAGCGGTCTTGTGCTTTCTACGGTCCAAATGTGGTCCCACTACAATGTTTCACATTAGTAAGTGCCATCTCGACCAATAAGTGTGGAGGTTCGTGAGGGCGTAGAGAGTGAGCAGAGGAAGAGGGAACAAACTACGAAATCACTTACTGATAATCTCCTCCGTCCAGTAGGGGTTCGTGGCGAATGGTTCTGGCTGTTGGTAGCCCTCTCGATTGGAGCCGTCCCGTTCCTTGGCCTCTCGCTGCCTCTTGGCCTGTTGCTTGAGCTGACGTTGGTGGGCTGCTTGGTGACATGGAGAGCAGGCAACCACGTAGAAGACCAACGACTGAAGTGCAACTAGGAAAGACATTGTGGGCGAGGTGAAACGGAATTTCTGATGAAGAGAATTGTGTGATACTGAAGCACGAGAAGAGGTGCTGACGCCCAGGATGTGAAGACTGGGGTTCAGCGGTTGATAGTTGACCTCAAGAGTGCTGTAAGAGAAGTACGTGATAGTCAAGTGTATGAGAATAAACCGTACGATGATCAATGATCAGAAAACTTGTGAAATATGCCAGAGGCGTTCGCAATGAGAATTGTTCAATATGCAGTGCAGTGCTGAAGCAATCGTATGTGTGTGTTTCGAATATGAAAATGGGAAGAAATAGAGAAATGGCCGGGAGAAGAGATCTTTTTATACCCAGAGACGAGAAGCCCCAAAACTCTATTCTCAGCGTCCAGATTGACTCATGTGGCAAAAATCATGATGTCCTGGCGTCCGAAGCCGTGAACTCTCCTCAAATCGTGTACCGGACGAAGCTGTTGGGGTATATACGCAAGTTGAGGCCATGTGTGCGTGGACTCGGTGAGATAGGGGTAAATTGAGTTCTACCCGCAGCTCGAATTGAGTTCCGGTAAGTGGCAGGATATTGACGCGTCAATTGACGCTGCCACTGGTAAATTTCCCCGCGGGCATCTCGCTAAATAAGGATTTCTGGTGCATAAAGGAACAAAACGAGTGAAGCCGCCCGCGATGCGGGAATATGCAGGATTGAGACAAACGAAGAAGGTTTGGCGGGAGATGGATAGATTAAGGTAGCATGGAAGACCCGGAACGGAGGGGAAAAGTGGACTTGGCTGCAGCGCTAGGGGTGCCTAGGGAAGCTAGGGGTCGAGATCGATCCCCCTCTCCGCCCCCTTGGGCAGACCCTGGGGTAATTAACCAAGCCCCTGGTATCATAATAGTTAGTGAGGAGCTCAGCTTCTGCTACCTATACCTACTTACCCACAACCGAAAGGGTCTTGCAGATCTCAGTGAGAGTTTAGTATAGATCTACCAAAAATTCGAATGGGTATCCGCCAGTGGTTTTACTATCTCGTGCACAAGAATTTGATGAGAACGTTTCTAGCCAAACGCTACTACCAAAGATACTGAGGTGTCGTCGCAATGTATTTTACCCTAGTGAGCAATTTAAGTTACTGTTGCTGACTGCTTACGTATTGGGTTAGGTGAGTCGTGCCAGGTCTAATAATAACCCTGCGACATTCAACAGCGATCTCAAACCAACTATATCAGGTATCTAAGTAGTTGCCTACCTACCTACTAGCATCTATCCTCCATTAGCGTCGTCTTCCTCCGCCGTCGTCTAATCTAGATAGATATACAACCGTACAGTTATCTCACATCTTTCCGGTTCTCGCTGAGGTAAAATCTTGTTCGTAATCGCCTCTTTGAGTGCTTGAGCTCGCGTAATCTGAGGTCACGCGACAAATCAAAGGTCCATCTCACCCGAGTATATACTTTCGGCGCTGAAGTGAATATACCCATGGTTATATAGGATCGCCGTTGCATCGCGCCCGGACAATTCACAGATCTGCGTGCGTCCCAGATCAAACATCGCATTGCTGTGGGAGCATGCATGTATGCCTGATGTCGTGCACTCCGTCTACCCCAGGCTTGGCATGCAGGTACAGCTGCGGAAGAGCTGTCCTCGTGATGTCTCAGATCTCCTCTGCGGTCTGCATAGTGGTGTGCTGGACGGGCCCATCATCCAATAGACCACGATTCCCCGCGTTCAGGCCTCTCTTCTCCATTTCGTGGGTTCATTTCGCAGACCGGCGCGGAAGAGATCCCGCCATCTCAATAATTAATCTGCCGGAGCAAGAAAATGGGTTGTGGGGCAGTCCGGACTACTTCGACTCTGGAGCGCCTCAAATGTCCGCTCACTAGTAAATTCTGATAGATCTAAATTTTAAGCTTATAGTACCTACAGCTCGTCCTCATATGAGCTGTCGGTGTGGCCATATGCTTTTCTGCAAGGACGAAAAGTTTGAGTTGTTATGCCAGCCCAAGTCCGACCTCAGAGCCCGAAGCGTATAATCTTAATTATACGTCCGTGGGTAATGGGTGTGGGAGAGCGCCTATATATTAAGAGGCCAACGTCCACTGGCACCTCTATTGCCGCTCTCCTATATAGCTTGGGAAATGCAACTGCATGTCATAGTAGATTAACGCTGTCTTCCTATAAGAGCCATGGCAGCCGAACACATAATCATCTATAAGGAATGATAATACAAGCATGAAGCTGAAGCACTCTTCTCTTCGTTCCCTCGCCCAGCAAGACACATATCTTCGCCATCCAAGTCAACTAGCTTCTTTCCCATAATATTTCCTCACGACCTGTTCGAACTTAGTAGTCACCATGCCCTCGAAACACTTAGCATTCGTCGGCAAGACCTCGCTCCCATTGCCGAACGCCCGACGAAGCTCCGCGCATTCAACCTTCACTGCATCACCCTCCTTACGAGCCGCGTCAACCTCAGATTCCAGGTCCTCGAGGGTAACATAGGACCTCTCAACTTGCTCATGCAAAACCCTCCCCAGAATCTCCGCGGCCTCTTCCCAACTAACTCTATCGCCGGAGAAGTACGTAATATCGTCCCAGCCGCCGCGCGGCACGAGTAACAACCTCACAACACCCCGTGCGACGTCGTCCGCCATCGTCATGCTAATCTTATCCTTCGGGTTCCCCAAAATCACAACCCGCGAAGGTTCTGCCTCTAGGTTTACCGGCAGGATACTAGAAAACTTCGGTGGCAAGTCCGCGAAATATTTTTTCCTGCCACGCGGCAGGAAGAAATCCATTATGATTCCGTTGCAAACTAGCGTGGACTCTATGTTGTGGACACGACACACGTCCCTAGCGTGCTCGCGGAAATGCAACTTGTCCGCCTCGGAGGCCGGTGGGGTAGGGAATCTTGCCACGTCGTTGGCGTACTCCGCCGGTATGAACCGCGTAATGCCTTCCGCGACTGCTGCTTCGAGAAGATTCCGGTGGCTTTGAGCCGTGGAATTAGGGTTTCGGAGGTCGACGATGAAGGACAGTATCGTGTCCGCTTGTGCGGACCGGAGAGCTGCCCTCAGACAAGAAACGTCATCATAGTCGACAACCTATGTCGGCACGTAAGCAGTTTCGGACAGGCCTTCAACTTCCGAGGACATGGTGGCAAACGACACGTATACGATCAATACTAATGAATCAAATCTTGAAAGAGGTGGCGATTGAAAATGCTTTGAACCCAATTCATGACGGGGACCCCAAGATGGCCTTGCAACCTACCCTAATAATAGCACCTCTCCCTTCGAGTGTAAGCTTTGGCGAACGTGAGAACACCGTCACGTTGAATTGACCGCTTTGGAGCAGGGCGTCTAAGACATGCTTTCCTGAGCAGGGTCAGATGAGGTGTCCAAACGCATGAATTGAGACTGAGCTGGTACCACACGTGACTTACCAAGACTGCCCGGTCCAGCGATAACGATGTTCTTGGACATTTATGTCCGACTAGCATTTGACCATGGATAAAGATTTAGTATATAAGCACAGGACTTGGGGAAGGCCGGTATACGTGCGGCTTGAATAAGACGAGAAGGTATTCCGATTAGCGACCCCGAGGTGGCAAGATAAATTCAATCTACCCGAGGAAGTCCGGCGAAATAAAAAGAAAACCGGAGCAGACATAGAACGACGGACAAAACAAGCCATCTATATACCCCAAAACCTTCTTTCTATGTTACTATGATGACGATAGCTAAGTTAGTTGACTAGTGATAGTGGGCAAATCGGACACGTAAGTCGTGACTCTTGACACGCGAACAAACTTAAAAATACGGACTTCATACTCCGTAGTCGAACTCAGAACACGTCAATCGCGCCAAACCATGTGACTTGATACAGAGTGCCAAGCATTGCCACCCCACGGGTTTAGGGATCTCTTTTACAGCTAGGTACCCATAAACCACCTAGGATAGACTTGGCGGCAATGGTGACTTTGAAAGCCGGTAGCTGTCGGTAGCTGGCCAAAAAGAAAGGAAAAAGTTGAGGGACTATCGCGGTTAACTAACCAAAAGCTAGATATACAGACTGCTTAACGAACGGCAAAGGCATCACCCATAGCACCCCACATTACATCTCGAGCATGTCTTTTCGTATCAATGAAGCAAATGGCTTTCTGTTAAAGTAATATAATATCTCTTATAGTTCTATGCTCTGCCCATCCTCCACTTTTTCAATGTGTACTACCTAGACGGGTCCTTGCATGACAGCTAGGTTGTGTAGCTATCTACTAGGTACGGTCGCTCCGAACACCTCCCCAATTTTGTACGAGTCTTGGACAATCTCAAAACTAACCGGGCGATGAAAAACCGTGCTTGCACAAAGAAATGGCGAAAAGGGGATATCGGGGAGGGTTCGTTGATCGACGGTTGGCTCTGCACTAAGGTAGCCGAGTAGTGCTACCACCAGATTGGCCGCCTTACTTGTGATGGGTCAAAACAGCGCGAATATGGTGACTTGCCGAGCGAGTCCTAGTACGCCCACATGTGGTTGCTCGTAGCAAATAAAATGTACAACAATCAAACAATGATATAATGCGAGTGGCTGGCGCTGCCTTCTTTTGAGGCATCCAGAAACCGTACGCCTGGATCAATCAATCCAATTCCCAATTGCAACGTGGCAAATATGTCCGATGCCTGCGGCGTGCGATGTAGGGTGTGGTGGCGTAGAGTAGTGTACAAGGCAATCGCTAGTCTAAAGATGAAAAAAAGATGGAGCTGCCGCACTGTAAGTGGTACGATATTTTTCGCAACAAGCGAGGTCGTTAAGTGATGCTCGAGATTCGACCAGCTTAAGCGAATCATACATCCCATTCCTCCTCAGGCTCTTCGTCATCGTCTACTTCGTCGGGTGTCAATGCAGCGAACGAAGAGCTGCTGCTTGTGATAGTGGGTTTCTTCGCCCCATTAGCAGGTTTGGAGCTCGCTGGGGTCGCGGTAGGTTGGCTTGGTGTAGCAGAGGCCTCAGCGGAAGCATCCTTCTTCTTTCCCTTCTTCTTGGTCTTGACTTCGTTCCATGAGTCTTCCTGTCGAATCATCTCGAGCTGCTCCTCTTCCGATGGCAAACCCGACCAGGGGTCCGACGTACTCTTTGTCGCAGGAGCAACTGGGGCAGAAGCGGCAGCTTTAGCAGGCTCGGCCTTTGGCTTCTGCTCGAATGTGTCCAGTAACTGGAGGGGAGTGCTGCCGTTGTCTGATTGAGAGTTCCAGGCGTTCTGTGTAGCCACAAAAGTAGACCCGTCCTTCGCAGGCCGACCTTCGGCGATACGAGCAGTCCGTCGCTGCTGTTCCATTTTAACCTTGCGTTCCTTCTCCTCCTCTTCGCGAGCTGCCTTAGCTGCCTCTGCCTTCTTGCGGTTCTGCCGCTGTTTCTTAGTCTCGACGGGCTCAGCAGCCTTGGCCTTTCGCTCCTTAGGCTTTTTGACCGAGTCGGTATCTGTGAGGCGGAGGACAGACGGGCCGGGAGCAACAGGCTCAAGCATGTCGGACACCCCGTGGCTGTCGGCGGCGGCGACGACAGGCGAAGCCTGAGGGGATAGGTCATCATCAGCATCGCCGGTGGTAGATGAGGGGGCAGAGATTTTGTCTAGTATGATCTCTTGGGCTTTAGATTGCTTGACAGATTTCTGTCGCTTGTCGTCCGACTTCTTGGCGGCGAACTTGGTGCCAGCATGGGTATTGGACAGCTGGCGCGCGAAGTCCCGGTCGGCCTTCTTGTCAGCGATCTCTGCCTCTTCCCTATCGTAGCTGGGGCCAGAGACAGCCGCTTCGCTTCGCTCGGAGGCGGACGGATTGGGTTTGGGCTTCGGTTTTAAGGCCTTTTCGGGTTTCTTCTTGTCGGTCGCGATGTCTCGGTCGCTATGTTTAGTAGGCGCTTTGATAATATGGGCTCGGCGGTTTTGTTCCTTCTTCTGTGAAGTATAAAACCAGACTCCGAGAACGACGGCAATGACGGCATAACCACCCATAGTGGTATACGCCGAATGGTCCTTTCGCATATCCATGGTAGAAGACTATTGCGATCGATCTGAACGACGCAACTAGGAAAGTGTAACAAAGAGAGAACCAAGGAAATTGGTTGCAGAGACAAGAAAATAATAGCCTGAAAACCCGAAGCTGATTCAGTACTGGGATGATCGATATAGGGAGGTAGGTGGTACACGAGTCTTGTGAAACAGGATGGTGAGACGGGCTAGATTAGTGGTGAAGGAGCATTCGGCTTGGGGGTGAACGCGGGAAGGAATACGAGTAGTCGCAGTTTGAGACTTCTGCGAGGAAGTTGAGTAAGTAGACGATGGGCCAATTCAATCTGGCAGTGATTGGTGATGGGCAGTCAGGCCAGATCAGCAGTATGGAAGTGAAGGTATTTCCGGCCACGATACAGCCGAGAAGAGCTCTGGACCCTGCGCTGCCAAGAACACACCGGATGGTACCGAGCGTAACAATGTGCTAGATGGGACGAACAAGGAAGACAAGGACGATGAGAGTTGAACTGGGTCAGGTCAGGATCAAGTCGAGTTGAGTCGGTTTGATTTGCTTGTGATGGCAATTGGCGCGACGTAGATACTCAGTAGCTCAACTCACCTTGATCAAGGTCCCTCGTTGCAGGTATGTTGTATGCACGGGAATAAGGTGATCTGTCGTCAACTTGGATCAGGGGTTTCGAGAGAGCCTTCAGTCAGTGAGTGGAGTGGAGGCTACCTACCTAACATGGATAAATGAGAGCAGATGGAGCTGCCAGTCTTACCTGAGACCTCTAACCCCATTGGTGGTGGGAGAAAAAGCGTGCGCTGATTGGATGAACCGCGTTCTGCTGTAGTGTACAGGTACAAGCACTGTACTGTAGGGCCTAAAAGCTAACCATCTGTCGGTTCCTCGGCAGTGTTTAATGGTTACATAACTCCATTGCAATGGCTCGCAAATAACTAGAACCTGTGTAGGTACAATTATAACGAATATACTATTTACTAGGTACTATTGCCTACGTCTACTCCTGGCTGTCAGTTATAGTTGAGTTGTGCAGTACGATCGATTCTACATATTGACCCCCCGCAAGCCGAGCCTCGTTGAGCTCATGACCAAGACATGTCTCCTTTATTAGTAATAAGTAGAAGTTAGGTCAAGTCAAGTCTACGAGACATTAAACTTTTATGCGTCACTCACTGAAAGTAGAAGGAGATGAATGTCTTCTCGGATGTGCATTTACAAATACTCCTCAAGGGATGGTGATGTTGGTCCGTTTAGGTACTCCCCGAACACTTAGCACGTGGTAATGGCCTTGGTGGTCTTAGTTGAGATTTACTACTAACCTATCAAGCATTTCAAACGTGTTAAATCAAAACCAGCGCACTTACAAATAATGCGGCCTCGAAGCCGAAGTCTTAATGGCCATGCTAGGTATCCAACAACGCCTTGGTATTGGGACCATCCGCAAGTATATCACACCCTGTGTAATTGAGAGTGAGAAAATTAACATGAACATGACTCGCCAATTAACAAATAGCCCTGTACAATCGTAAGGCGATTGATGGGTTCGCAGTCCCTAAACAGGGATATTAAGACGAGATGCAGTAGAGTCGTACGTATAAATAAGCTTGAGGAAGCTGAGGACAAACCATCAGTGCCCGGCGAGTGGTTGGACAAAGTAAAAAAAGGAAACTGGAACTCGAGACGCAGTGCCAATCCAGCGATCCAAGCAATCAGGCAAATCACATCGCACCGGTGCTCTCCGCTGATGACCGACGGACGGGGCGTGCCAAAGACAAGGCGCGCCCCTCAGTCCACTACGTAGTCCAGGCTAGATCGATGGAGCTGCACACTTGCTCTTATCGAGCAAACTTAAAAAAGAAGCCCAACTGTTGCTTGCTCCGTGCCTGAACCTTGTCATTTATTTTATTTATTTATTTATTTATTTATTCTGCTTCTATTCTGCTTTGTTTCGCAACTAATAGATAGCCGTTCCAATTCCTAGCTAGCAATCATGGCTCCGAAGAGAAGAATTATTATTGATACGGATCCAGGTCAGTCAGCTCTCACCCACCATCCCTAAGAATGAGGGGCATGAAAACGCCAAGACTTGCCTGTTACGCTTGATATGTGAAATATACAAGACAAAAATGAGGCCTGCTAACATGTACATGCTAAAGGTGGCGACGATACGTTGGCCATGCTGCTGGCACTGGCGTCCTCGCCTGAGGACCTCGAGGTCATGATGATCTCGGTGACGTATGGCAACATCCCGCTGGAAGGCTGTGTGCGGAACGTCGTGGGACTTTTCAAAGTGCTCGATCATGAGATGGAATGGCGCAAGGCACAGGGCAAGCCCCTAGGTTTCGAGGCTTTACGGACTTACAAACCCATCGTAGCCATGGGACCCGAGCACGCTCTGGAGGACGAGATCTTGATGGCCGATAACTTTCGTGAGTTCTCTTCAGGATACTAAACTATGCCTTAACACTCTTACTAATCACTACTCTAGACGGCGCTGATGGTTTACACGGTGTCCATGAAGCCGTAAGTTGACTATTTGTAGCCCCCTGAATACCTAACCTGGGTTGGATGACTGACAGAAAAGAATAGCATCCTCACCTATCACCCGAGGAGACCTGGAAGAGTGTTTTCAAACAGGATCACCCAACTCCTACCGAGGTGCCGTCTTACTACCAATACTTCACGCCCTCCAAGACACCGGCGCACTTGGAGATTCTGAGAATCCTGAAAGAGGAACCGATTGATACAGTCTCCATATGTGCAATGGGCCCGTTGACAAACCTGGCATTGGCCGCGGCTGAGGATCCAGAGACCTTCTTGAGAGTTAAGGAGATTGCCGTTATGGGTGGGGCGGTTGAGGTTGAAGGCAATGTCACGCCCGTAGCCGAGTTCAACACATTTGCCGACGCGGTGGCTACCGCACGGGTGTTTGCTCTGACATCCTCTACCCCCTCTTCTACCATGCCTCCGGTACCCAGGCCCAAGTCCACCCTGCCGGCCTATCCAGAGAAATTGTCAAGACGGCTCAACTTGAGTTTATTCCCCCTTGACATCACAACACCCCATCTATTGAATTTGAACTTTTTTGTAGACACGATTAAGCCGCACTTGGCCGCCGGAAGCCCATTGGCGACGTGGGTGAACACCTTCATGACAGGAATCTTCCGGCAAATCGTCTCCATGATTGGAGATGCGGAGGAGCCTGGCCTCTCCCTGCACGACCCGCTAACCATTTGGTACATGCTCACGGGCTCGAGTCCCGAGTGGAAGCTAGCTAAGAACGCACCCGAGGATATTCGCGTTGAAACGGCTGGGCAGTGGACTCATGGGATGCATGTGTCGGATCGTCGAGGAAGAGTACGTGCCGATGGCAAAGCCAAGGAAGAAATAGAGGGAGATGAAGACGGCTGGCTGAGTTCGAAGAGGGGAAATAGAATCAACAGATATGTTAGTAGTCCTGGCTACGAGTCATTCGCGCCGTACCTGCTCGAGCGTCTGTTTTGAGTAGATATCATGTTCCAGGCATTTCCCAGATATTTCCCCGCGGGTAGTCATGCTTAGAGCAAGATTGGGCCATAGAGGTGTCAGCAGAGTATAGGATGTGGCGGTATCATTTGGCAAAGAGCATACCCTATAGCGAAGCCCAGCGCAGATTCAAGACATAATCCCCAACGCCAGCAATGTGATTTCCATAACATCAGACCAATCTCGCACTCTTCTTCTTCGTGATTATACGTGCTTGATACCGCCAATCGCCGAACCTTTCACTTGTTCCCAGTTGATGCTGCTATCGAGGGCTTCATCAACCAAGCCTACCACACAGACGTTGTCCCCCCGTACGATGTATAGGCCGAGAGGCATCTCCGTGGATCCCTCTTCGTCGTCCGGGGTTCGTATAACGCGTTCAACAGTTTGTCCTAAAACCTGTGATAGATCCGTTTGTCAGCGCTTCGAGTGCCACCCGAAGGGGGTGCCAGATAGATTAATTACTAAGTTGGTTTGCTGGTCGCAGCTTAATAGGTTTCCAACGAGGGTTCGCGAGTCGGCCGTGATAATAAGGACTTTTTCTAGGTGATCGTTAGAAAACTTATTGAACAAGTCTACATTTGGAATCAGGAGTAAGAAAGGGAGGCTCGGACAAGAAATCGAGAAGCACACGCACTGTTGACGTAGTTATGAAGATTAGACATTTTGCTAGATGGGCCGCCGTCGGCGTCGGAATCGTTGAGCTGAGGGCGATTGAACTAAATCGCAGCTGAGGAGGGACTAAGGCCGAGAGGTGAACAACGTGCTACGCGATACGACAGAGCTTTGAGGTGTGATGCAAGCTTCGTAGGACTACCTAAGTTGCCGCCTTTAGGAATAGGGCTTTGAGAAGCTTTCTATTCTAGTTCCTACAGTAGGAGGGGAGCTCATAATCCTTGTAGGCAAGCTTACCTAACGGATCTTGGTACGAGTCTAATTCAGGTACCTCGATACCTCTAAATGAACCTGTGGGTTGCAGCTCCATTCCCGGCAGCATATTATTCCGGGCCGGCTCTAGCAACCTGGGCACCTAGGCAACCTATGCCAAATAATTCAGGTACGCTTCCTATAATCGATGACTATTAAGTTAAGAGATTTTTACTGCCGCCACGGTTTACGAACGAGTGGTATATTTTGCGCCTACTTGTTGCCTGCGTGCCTGCATACCGTATCGGCACCGAATCCAACAATGCTCCGATGATGATCCCAACACCCTTGCTAATAGTACCGTAATTCTTGCCAATACGAGAAACTTATAGGTTAGCAGCCCCTGGGTAGGTAGACCTGTAGGTAAGGGAGTATTTAGATACCGGGTCGGGATTTGACCGACATTGAATTACATATTCGATTGGTACGCACTTTCTAACAGAGCATACTACAAACCCCGTCAAGTCTAATTTACTACTATTTGATTATAAATCCGTAGAAATAACCTTAAGAGGCATTCGTGTTTGTACGGCAGTGAATGTCGCCCCTTACTTATCGAGTTCATAGGTGCACGTCGAATAGGGGGTTTCTGAATAGAATATGTACGCATATCCTTCGGAGGAAATATAGCGAGAAACATTGATCTGATTGGTCGCATCCCCTTGTCATTCACGTTCAGCGCGGAAGGGATGCAGCAGTACATTGCCGGGCTACTCCACAGCGGCGATGATCGCTCAGCCAATGGATTGGGGAGGACAGGCCTTGAAACGACTCAAGCGCTCACTACTGCATGTTTCAAAGACAGCTGTCGGTGGAAAGCACGATACTGTCCGGGTGGCGCCCGCAAAAACGATTGGGTTGGGGGAGTCAGGCTGACCGCATTCGCAAGGTACGGAGTACACGTAATTTATATGCAATTTCTTGGTGAACACAGGTACAACACACCCAGGCCAACGCGGGTAAAGGAGGTGCAGGTATTCATTATGTGGGCATTCTGTGCTGTGGGTTGAGTCAAGATGGTTTCCTTAGCCTGTGTTCCCGACCACTTTATATAGCTCCATATAAAGAACACGGCCGACCCGTCACTTTGGATATATCATCATCTTCACACCATCGCAATCATTTCCCGCCCGTCATTCCATTCCTTTATTTGCTAAAGAAAGGACTGTGTCCACTTCTTTTCTTGATCGTTCAAACCTTAGATAAAGCCTTTTTCGCCTCCCTTTGATCCACCACCACCAAACGACACAAAGCCAGCGTGCAGTCATATATAACTGAGCTGCCGATCTTCAGAAGCGTCTACTTCGGTGAAACTCCTCGTGAAATTTTGGCTTTACTACTACTTTCATTCGTTTGAAACGATCCTCTCGCTTTTATACACTCCTTCACTTCTCATATCGAGCTAGTCTCGCTACAAGCAACTTAAACATCAAAATGAAGTTCTCCATGACTCTCTCCGCCGGCCTTGCTCTGGCCGGCATCACCACTGCTGCTCCCGTGGTTGCCCGGGGCGACACGTCCGCGGCGGGCATCATCGGCCAGATCGCGCCAGACTCCAAGAGCTGCGCGAGTTCGACCGAGTGCCGCACCAACGTGCAGGCAGCGCCGTTCCTGATCGACGCCATGGCCAAGTACGGCCTGCGTGCCCCGGGCCAGATCGCGGCCGTGCTGGCGCTGACGGCCTACGAGTCGCGCAACTACCAGTACAAGCACAACACCGACCCCGGGCGACCCGGCCAGGGCACCAGCAACATGCAGATGATTAACTACAACATCGAGTACGCGAAATCTATCCCCGAGCTCAAGGACAAGGTCGCCGCCCTCGGTGACATCACCACTACGGACAAGCAGAACCAGCTACTCGCCCTCGTTAACACCGACGAGTACAACTTCGGCTCCGGCCCCTGGTTCCTCACCACCCAGTGCTCCAAGGACGTCGTCGACGGCCTCGCGGCGGGCACCGACGCTGCCTTCTCCGCGTACATGGGCTGCGTCGGCGTCTCGGTCACTGGCGATCGCCAGGCGTACTGGACTCGCGCGAAGCAGGCTTTCGGCCTCGGCGCCTAGTCGAACACATTCCATAGTGGGCAGCTACGGTTGCGGGACAGGCTTGAAAGGAGGGAGCTAGACCTCTACAGTATTTAGCTGGCCTCTGTACGGGTAGACCTCCATTTCGAATACAATATCAACTATCCCACTTTATCCAATTCTATTCCATGTAAATAAGTTTTTTATCATTAGGTTTATGTCGGTGCGGGGAATGGATTTACGCGTTACAGTTATGATTATAAACAGAATCAATATTCATAGCAGCATTTTTGGCGCTATAGGCTTCATGCATTCACGCGGAAATTTCCACATGAATTGAATTAAGCATTTTAGAACCCTGACTTCTTAATCATGTTTGTGTAGATCATATGCATTTATGATAATTTTCTGATGAACTATTGTACGGGTATGCCTATCCCGTCCTCGCTCCCTGCATTTTCTGTACCCGTGACGTAACTGATCAAAGATGACCGGCGCTGTGTCACATTCGAAGGCGTGTTGCTATTTCCGCCCTTACTTAGCCAGACTAAATATACAAACATGTCTTCGGGCCGCCTCGGTTCCGAGTCACGCTCCCTTATTCCAAAAAACATGCTCACTATTTCACATCGCTAATTAAGGAACCCTTGAATGGAAAAAGTAATAGGTGCTCAATCACCGCCAAGAGTCAGATGTAGCAACGGCGCTGCAGGTCGATGGAACCGTGTACGACCGGTTGGGGTCTGATTCCCACGTGACGGCCCCGTTGCTTGCGACGTTGATGTACTTGTACTGGAAGGTCGTGCCGGGCGCGATGTTGATCGTCGTCGTCCACAGGGGGTTCGAGCTGGTGTACTTGGAGGCGCTGAGCGCGATAGCGCTGCCTGTTGCCCAACTGCCGAGCGCCGAGATGCTACCTACACTATGGAAGGGAGGGGGCGTTAGTGTCGTTGTGTGACATCTTAATGTAAGGGTGCGTGATGAAAAAAGACATTAGGGGCTGAGATTGAGGAAGCGACGACGACCAGTGGTTGGAGCCAAGGACAGCCAATGAAGATAACGAGGGTATGTGAGATGACAAGGGCAGGGGAGGGGGTTAGAGACGAGAAGAAGGAAGGCCTTACACTTTGATCGTCTGTCCCACGGTGGTCGTAACGACTTCGTTGAATGTTACCGGTACGGTGGTGCAAGTTGAACCGCCACCACCAGAACCGCCGCCCGAGGTGCCTATTTGCAACAAAGAAAACAGTCAGCCGATGAGAAAATGGGATGAAACCACCGGCAGCTCAACATGCCTATCAAATTTCCCGCACCGCACCGCGTACCCCTCATTTCATTCACACCTACACCCAGAAAAGGGGCAAGGGGTAATTACTCACCGTTGCAGATGGAGCTTCCGCTCAGCTTCGCAGTCGGGAAGAAGACCTGGGTCGCCGGGCCCTGGGTAACCGACAGCGTGCCGGAGCCATCCGTCGTGTAGGTCGTGCACGACATGACCTCAGTAAGGCCCTGGTTGGCCGTGAAGCCAGTGTAGTCACTCGTAAGACTAACCGAGTAGCTGGAGCCGCTGGCGCCGATGTTGGAGTGGATGCTGACGATCTGGGCGCCGGCGAAGCCCTTGCGCAGCGTGATGGTGTTGCTGTTGGGCGAGGTCGGCCACGCCTGGTAGTTGACGTAGTTGGCGTCGGATTTAATGGCGAGGGTGCGGATCTGGTTGAGCTTCGTGATCCACGGGTACAGGTCGTTGTTGGTCGCGTAGCCCGACGTCCACAGCGCCTCGCGGTTGTTCGGGTCCGACGCCCCGCTGAAGTGCTGCTCCTGCCCCTGGTACACGATCGGGATCCCGTCCATCAGCATGCTGAACGCGATGGCGTTCTTGTCCAGCATGATGTCCGACGTGAGCGACGCGAAGCGCGCGTTGTCGTGGTTCTCGAGGAACGAGCCGAGAGTGAGTGTCTTCATCTGTCCCTTCATTGTGTTGATGCCGTTGAGTAGGTTCGTCATCGAGCCCGAAGTAGACTGGAATGCTTGGGTCAACCAGAAATAGCTATATGCTAGTGTCAGCGGCCACATATTGTAGACTACATGGGATGGAAAATACATACACGGGGTAGTTCAGCGTGCCGGGGATGTAGTTTAGCCAGTCAGGGAAAATTGACGGGTCGCCGTCGAAAATCTTGTTCGTCGGGTCAGCTTCTTCCTCTTTTCCATGCAGATCGTGAATGAAACAAGCGTCGATTCACTTACTTCGCCGACAAGATAGCAGCCCGCAGCCGAGGTAAAGCCAGGCCAGAAGTCCTTCTCGACTTCCAGCGTGGTGTCCATTCGCAGACCATCGATGCCGTAGTAAGAGGTGAGGTTCGCAATCCACGCATTGTACGTGGAACGCACGCCAGAGTCCTCAGTCTTGACGTCCGGCAGCGGGACCGTGGTGTCGCCGAGCCAGCATTTGATGACCGAGTTGTCGTCGTTGAAGTTGATGGGGCAGTACGAATGGAACTGAGAGGCCGAGTTGAAGGGCACGAATTGGCTATAGTCGACATTCGCGGGAGCCGTGTTCGCGGCGAAGTGGTTAACCACCACGTCGACCATGAGATACATGCCACGGTTGTGGAGTTCCGTTGAGAGCTGCTTCAAGTCGGCAGCCGTGCCGAAATGCGCGTTGAGGTTGTATATGTCCTGAGCCCAGTAGCCATGGTAGGGATAGCTTTCGGCAGAAATTGAGAGTTAGATTAATGACTTTCTATAGTCTTGACAATGTCAAGTATGAGCAATATCTTACCCATAAGCCGTATAAGCCTCAATGTTCTTTACAATGGGGCTGATCCATACGGCCGTGAAGCCCATATTTTGGATGTCTGTGATCTGCAATTAGCACACTCATTGTTGACGTTTTGATGATGCCATCCATCTATCAACTTCTCGAGGGCCTCGCGATGTCCGAAAGTCCATGGCAACGGCCTATAAAGCCCGGATGTCTGGAGGGAGATAAGAATACACTTGACCTACAATCCAATTTTGAGATCAAGCCTTGCCATGTTCCACCGCAGTATGAGCGAAGATCGCTGCATGCCGACGTCGAACCATCCGGACGAGCGAAACGGTCAGTCAAGACCTGGTAGATCGACTGCGTGGTCCAGCCCGCGGTGGATAGCGCGTGGGCGCTGATGGGCCCGAGGGCTGCCAACAACACCGACGACAATCTCATCGTGAAGATCCCTTCCCAAGGAGACGAATGGAGGGAGAATTGGTGAGCGAACCGACGTGAGAGACTCGGAATGCCAAGCCTTTATTTATGTCTATGGACGCTGCACTCAGCAATGGAAGAGGCGACGATCGGCATCACCATCAGAACGTGAGGCAGCGCAGGCCGTGCACGCTCTCTTATGGGCGTCGCTGAGCAGCCGAATCCGGGGTACACGATATTGTGCCCTGCCTACCGCCCCCATTTGCCCCCTTGACGGGTAGGTAGTAGTAGTAGCATGAAGCCTTAGAGTCCAGATCTAAATTAGATCCAAGGAAACATACCCTACCCTCTCCGCCTTCAAGACCCGTGGGGTGCCGGGAGTCTCCACAGTATTGAGTTATTATCGCTTTGACAGTCTCGGTTTACTATGCTGAATCCGAATGTGTCCCGGGTGTTTAGCTCCAGTATACACGCGTCGAAGTGTCACGTATCCGGAATTCTCACGATATTTCAAATGGCGAATGTAGAAAGTGGACAGCCAGCTTGGCTCTGGGTGGGTTGAAAGGTTGCAATATCGGCGTTTCTCGTCGAGAAGCCCCGGATTACTACCGTACTGTAGGTGTTGGCGCCAGTGAAGTGAAACAGCTCTTGATCCCCCATCCTTTATGCTGCTCTCCTTCATCTCTTCCTAGCCTTTCTGGGATTGACCCGATCTCTCTAAGACGTAAAGGGAACCCCAAATCGTGACTATAAGATGGCGACGGAGACTAATAATTAACTTGACAGGTTGTTTCTTAGTTACGCATACTTAACCTAGGTTCATGTGACTAAGGATAGATCTTGGTATTGATCTAAGCAACCAGGATACGCGGAACTGGGGTTTTCGCCAAGAAATCGCTAACTTATCAGATCGTAAGGACGTTATGCAGGTACCTACTCACACTCTGCTACTAAGGGTCATAGTTACGCCTTGTAATATTTCCTTTCTTATAGTTATAATAATACTCATTAAGAACTACACACGAAGACCGCGGCTGCACACTAGAATGTATGGGGGATGTAATTGATGACGACACTACCCGTGCTTTCGAAGCGGGCTCATATCCATACCCGTCTTGGAAAACCGCCGGCATGAGCCCGCCCGCTGGCACATGACAGCGAGCGGTCACCGACACAACCCAGTGAGAAAGGCGCCCAGGACCGTGGCTACAAGCCGGCGCCTACAAAAACAAGAATACAGAGTTAGCCAGGTCCGCCATAGGGCCGAATCTCGCCACGGCAGAAGCCGCCCTCGCCAGCATTGGACGTGCTCCGATGCATGGCGCCCTGTCCGCCATGCGGGGGAAAATCCGGGGATGGGGAAGCCTCATCGTATTCTCGTTTACGAAATATTTTTTTTTTTAATTTTTTTATGTGCTCCGATTTGAACATGCAGCCGTATTATTTCCGTTTTCGATATCTCCCCCGCCTTCCCCGTACATTCTCCTACAAGAACTAGTCATGGGCTGCAAGAAAATGTAATAATCACATGTGACCTAGGTTAATGATTTAATGCCTAGCATAGAGGAGGGCTGTAGGAGTAGAGCATGTTTTGTATTTTGGCACCTCACGGCGTTACCGGTATTTAAATTGTACAGCACCACGAGGTGATTACTTCCTGGCATGTTTTCTTCCCTGACGCATCCGTTAAAACATCCGTAGTGAAGCTGATTTGTTTTTTACCAAGTCATTGAGCTGGCGGCTATCGTGGTAGCAATAAGCATCTCTCCCCCTAAGCTGGTCGTACTCGTCATTACGCCATCGCGAGGTAAACGGCAACCCGGGAATTCCCGCGAAGCAGATATTTCTCCTAAGTTATGGGCCGGACGTGTTGGTGTTCATAAAGGAGAAGGATTCGTCAGTGGACGACCCTTGTTGTGATTGCTGTTCGGGATTGCCCGCAAAAAAGCCGAAGCTTTGGTCGGTCCAGTTCGCTGTCTGGGCATAGTTGTCGAGTGCATCCTAGATATCGATTAGCATTATCGTCGCTGCCATCACTATGATGTGGGTCATGCTGAATTCCTTACCCAGTCGAAATTCTGATCGAGGGCCATGTTGCTACTATTACCCAGACTTGTGAACATCGAAAATGGGGATGCTGCATTGTTCACTGCCCCGATATCTGGTTGGAAATCCGGAATCGAGGAGAGACCTATATTCGTACCGAGGTCAAGGTTTGGGTAAGTTGTTCCGCCAGGAGATTGAAAGCCACCATTTGGTGTCATCCCCCCAGAAAGCATGCCTAATGTCATAGCTGCTGAGTGTTCGGGCTGCATGTCGCTAGGTTCAAGATTGCTAAAAATAGTTTCTGTCGTTTGACTAGGTGTTTCTCCTGTGCCTAGGGGAGTTGGTTCTGGGGTTTTAATCTTTTCCAACATGATCCTAAGGATGTTCCACGCCTTAAATGCCTCTACAGATTCCTGTGACAGATTTGACCAAATATCTCGCACATCTTCAAGAATTTGGAGCATCTCTTGGCGTTGTTCGGGCGTCCAGAAACACGTAGCTTGCGAATCTTGCCGCCTATTAGCGGTATCTATCGCGTGATCGTAGCGCAGTTCCATCACCACAAGCATTGTGGGTAGCAACGTATCTCTTGATGTGGATGAAACATACCACTTCATGGTTCGAAGTCGACCATTGGGCTGGCATTCACGGTAAATGGACTTCAGGTGGTTCAGTGTCGCTAATGACGCCTCAATGGCGCTGCGGCGTGAAAATGCATACCGAGGGTTTTCCCTGGCCCTGCCCATATGTTTCCTGTGCAACATACACATGACCTTTTGGTATAAGAGATCGAGATTGTACCGCGCAATAATGAGCGTGACAGGGTCATGCGATCCATCCAAAGGTTGAACCTTTAAATGAGGCGGAAGCTCATCCATGATCTCGCGAAGCCTTCGGTCGTGTTGTAGAATCTCATCATATGGTACACGCTTCCCTACACGAGTGACTGCTTGAAGGATGTTGCCAAACTGAAGAGAAAGCTTGGTTTTTCCAATCATGTAAGCTATTGGGGTAGGTTCTGTGACCGGCCGCGAGGGTGGTAACACCTTCGTGTTCACTCCAAACTCTTCGTCAAAAATGTTATGTGGAAGTTTCGTATCGGTATCATGTTCATAGATCATGGTTGGTAATGACACCTACGAGATCGTCAGCTTTTCGAATTCGTGACCATTAAACCATTTCTGGAATTTACCTGGTAAGAGAACATGATGTCCGCCATACGTAACAGTGCCCATGTCCGCCGCCTCATCTCCTATGATTGGAACCGAGGTTAGTTCTTTTCAAAGCCTAGACACGCACGTCTCGGGGGTCTAATACGCACGCCTGAGAATGGTGAGATAGACGGAAACCATGCCGCATCTCGGTGATAACCCATACGAAAGGCTATCCTCGTAATTATTGATGTGATAAGCCAGAGACCTAGATCCGCATCCCAGCGGGAAGAGTATTCTCCGAAGAGATAAAGGATCATGGTCTCTACAGTATACTCTACCGGCTTCGTGTAGTCGGCTTCGACGAGGCACTGTACAGTCCGTAACCGATATTCCGCTGCTAAATCCAGGGATCTTCCTCGCCACTCCAGAGGCTCATCTCCAACTTTGTGATAACTAAGCATTGCAAGACATAACATGGAGTATAGTAACCCTATCCACATGATGGAGGATTTTGACGGATCCTGCCAATGCGCTCGCAACTGTTGTTGGAAAGTCGGCCCGTGTATTATACTGGCTGCTGTATCCAATGAGTTAAAGTACCGCGATACCAGCGTCATAATCGCAGTCTTCGCAGGGAGCTCAGCCCTCAATTCCACCTCAGAAGCAGTTGGTGCAGAGAGCAGAAATATGGGTGAATTCCGGGCTGTGAGTGGTTTCGAGGACATGACACGGCGGTAACTGTTTTCCAGATCCTTCTTGTGCGATTGGTAGAAATTTTTTACTTCGGTGACATCAGCCAGGAGACTGTGCCAATGCTCCTGGCCAACGTACATCGATTTACCCGCATCCGCGTCGACTTTCAGTACCCCCAAAGACGCAGCTAGATTATCGTCTACATCGCTGCCAGCTTCATCGCCCTCATCCTTCATTTCACCATCGTCATCTCGGTCGAGATGTGCCGAAGAGGAAGAGGTATCGCCAGTCGAGAGAGCCGAAACGGGCGCATTCCGCGACGATGTAGCTTCGGCCGCAGCTGCGGCAGTCGACGGGTCGATATTGGCGCCACCGTGCATCAAGCTCAACACTAAACCCTCCAGACGGTCAATACGATTCTGCATGTCATCAGGGCTTGCATTGGCCCCAGCGTTATTTTGATTCTTCCGCCGACTAGACGGTGTTGCGTAAACACACGACTGGGTATCGCCGCGTTTAACGCAATTCTCGCAGCTCGGGGCCCCCCTATTGCATTTCAACCTATTCTCTATTAGTCTAAACCCTAAATGGAGGCAGGAGGATCAGTGTCCATACGCAGCCTCAGTGAAAAGAATTGACTTACTTTCTCGTTCTGCATGGATAGCAGCTCAGGGGTACCCGATTTCTCCTCCGCACCACTCGAAACTGCTCCTCGGGCGAATGGCCCGATGACGAAGTCCCAGCCGAAGGGGGTGTTGGTGTCATTGTGGCGGCAAAAGAATAGAACAATTCAGAAGCAATGGTCAATATGCCCTTGCGCGATTTACAAAAATAGCACACTAGGCCTGGGAAATGTCAGATACTATCCCCTCTCGCGACCTCCAAACAACTATTCGTCCCGTAGCAAGACGGTGGAAGCACTCGAACGACAGAAATACGGACACCTTGCAGCTCTAAGGATGGGTCCGAATCAAAGTGGCCAAGGGCAGTGCACTTGTGCTTTCGCTACCAGGGTCTTCCAAGCACAGGTCAGAGTTGGGCTGAGATATCTATTCAAGCTCGGAAGGTGTGCTGATAGAGGAGTAAAAACTGCGGTACTCCTGCGCTTCAATGCCCCTCAAAGTTCGCTTTGGCATCTATCAGCCAAGAAGCACGAAAAGCCTGGGGCGCCTAGAGAATTCCCAGCGCGAGAGGAGAGAGAGGGGCTGCATCGGCAGCACCAGGCGGCGGAGTTCGCACGGTCGCGGGGTGGTTTCTAATGGACCGCAGTGAAATTCGCCGGTCGGATCGAATCGAATCGAGTCGAATCGGACGAGGATGAATCGAGGGCAAAGCTGGCGGCACAAGAAACACAGATTGACAAGAAGTCAACAGCTTGATTTATATGGGATAGCGGATGGTAGTAGTAGGCTGGCTGACCGGGTCGGGTGCGGCGTTGATAGCGTCCGTCGTCGCAAACAATTGCTGTACCATAAGATCCACCACCCGGGTCGCGGTTCTATATAGGGCACGCTCAAGTACTTCCCAGATGCTTGTGTTGAAGCAAGACACTGGAGCAAAGCGAAAAGAAAAAATAAAATAAAAATAAAACACCAATAATCTCCAAGTCGACGGACGATGGGACGCAACAGAGTGGATCCGGAAGGGCGACAAAGAGGGACCAGTGGTGGACAGTATCCTGGGATCTGGGACTGGCGTCGTTGGCGTCTGGTGCCTGGTGAGACGCGAATCTTAGGTTAGGTTAGGTAAGGTAACTGGGTAGTTCTGGGCGGAGAGAAGTGCGAGAATCGCATGAAGCCGAGTCTAGCAATCTACCTATCTCCAACATATGTAATGCAGATCCCCTACGAAGGAGTTGGGCGGCAGGCTGAGGGCATGATGGTGGGGGGTAGTGTTGGATAGAGATGGTGTAGTCTAGTCTAGTTGCTGACCTCGTTTTCGTCACAGATACTAAAACGCCAAGGGATCCAGGAACACTAGCACTGTACAGAATTGTAGAACCGAACCTCCATAGTATGTATTTTCTACACCTTTTTAGGCTGCAGTGTACCTCTTGCCATAGATTATCTGGGTCTTATATACATGCCACAAAGTGTTTTGGAAGTTGGTTTCTGTACTATATTATACATGCCTTAGCACATGCCAGGGAACAAGTTCAGGCAGCCTATGCTGACGTAGGTATTAACTAGAGAGACTGACGTATGTACCTACCTAGGCAGTGGCTTATTGACTACAGCTCTACCTACCCATGCAATTTGAACACGGCACGTTTTCGATTGAAGCTTCAATTACCTAACTTGACTATATTTTATGTAGACCTTACCGTGGGGTTACCTTTCTGCACCTGCATGATCCCAAAAAATGGGCTATGCATGATGACAAAGCTGCCTTTCTAGTCTATGTCAGCGACCAGTATGACTCACTCCCTGGTATACTCAATTGTAGCCTGTGTATGCTGTATGTATGTAGATGAAATTGACAAGCATAAACCACCTAGTCTGGCAAGTGGCCGCGATCGATAGCTACCTAGGTAGCGTCTTCGTGGTACTAACTGTTATATTAGGGGCTTGGACTTGAGCTCGAAAGCTCTCTTTTGTCTGTGCCACTATGAAATATAAGTTCTTACTGGCCCAGACTCAGGCTGTTAGGAGTAATAGGTAGCCACTCAGGGCTTAGGAAGAGCAGGTTATAGACCCATACTACTCATGTTAAGCTTTGAGACGATGCCTAATATAGTAGGTACATATTAGTTACAGCTCTAAGCCATACTCGGTAGTCCGGCCAGTACAAGTACATAGTATCGATGCACTTACTGACCCCGCACCAAGAGTGAGTACCTAAGTAGGCGTGAAGACCAAGAGTTATCGTGATAAATATCTACTTTACATATAGTTGGGATGCTCAAAACTAACCAACTTCTGAGTACAGAGCACCGGTAGATGATAATGTCTATTTCTATACATACTTTTACCTATACTACCAGCCTATTGCACAATTATGAGGCATGATAGATGTGTGTCATTCTCTTCTGCTACTTATTCTAAACCGCTAGAGCAAGGAATAGTAGCATCAGGAGTGCCTCGGGCAGTATCGGGCTAAGCAGACATTTATACCTCCAAGCGGAAGACCAACGTAAGGCTCCGTAGTGGATAACTCGGTGTTTAACGGCGTTAAATCTTCCCCTATTCTACTACTGCTATAGTAGGTGTCCGATCTACCACTGCATCAACGCTAGACCAAACCTGTTTCAATACAACATCCTTTTTAGTTGACACTCTTCGCGCTCGTCAAAACCTCGCAATCCAGCAATGCTCTTGCACTACGTACTAAGGGGCGGGCTCTCCCGCCGATAAATGATTGGCGCCTGCCCTTCGAACGAGGAATATCTTGGTCCTTTCAGAGTATTGCGCTCGGAGTCCAAAGTATTATCGATGCGCCGATGATATCTGCTTATCACAAACACTGCTTGAGCTTGGCACCAATACCTTGTAGATCGGCTTCATCACAGGATAGCCTACTCGCCCTATGACGGAACAATTGATACGTAATCCCGAAATATCTCTCGTCAGTCAAAAATTTCTCGGTACTTCACGGGCTTAATCCTTAGGCTCCGCATAGTCGGCGAGTTCTTCGAGCGGTATCAGTAGCAATGGCAAACTACGAGGACAAGCGGTCCCTGTTGCCTAACAACCAACAGTCTCAGATGCCGAGTGCTCGGGTTGAAGATAATGTGTATCAAGAAGATACACTTAACGGCACCGAAACAGAGGAAATTGGTCTGTTGTCCCATGCTACTTACGACGAACCTCGAGTCATTAGACAGGCGACATCTGCAAGACGCCGGATAGGATGGGCATCCACCGCGCTCTTTATAGCTTCCGTCGTTGCTGCCCTCATCCTCGCCAGCATATTGTTATCACTTAGCCCTTTAAAGCTAGACATTGAATCGCAGGCGGATCACGATCCCCCTCCGACACAATCATCCCATGCGGATGATAGATACGTTCTGGATCCCGACTGGGACTTTTTCGCTCCAAGCCAAGTCAGAGAATACGAATGGACTATCACCGATGGAGAAGGCAGTCCAGATGGTATCCATAAGCCGATGATGTTGATTAATAACCAATTCCCGGGGCCTCTAATCGAGATAAACGAAGGAGATGTGGTTCTCGTAAAGGTCTTGAACAAGGCATCTAATGCTACTGCGCTGCATTGGCACGGTATCTTTCAAAATGGGACAAACTGGATGGATGGAGCTGCCGGCGTGACTCAATGCCCGATTGCCCCCGGTCATTCTTATCAGTATAAGTTTAATGTTACAGGCCAGTCAGGTACATGTAAGCATTTTCTCTACATATCGGTCCCTTTCGAATACCCTAAATCCTTGCGATATAATTTTCGCGGTATTCCCATCGAACCGACTGAGCTAACATTTTAACAAGACTTTTACCATGGTCACCAGGGGGTGCAAGCCCTCGATGGGCTCGTAGGGCCAATGGTGATCCACAACCGCCGAGAGGCAGGGAGACCGTATACGACCGACCGTGTCATCTTACTACAGGATTGGTGGTATGATTCGGCAAGCGGCCTCATGCGAGAAGTGTTGTCTCCGGGGGTTGAGGATGCGCCCATTCCCAACACGGCTTTGATGAACGGTGTCAACCGAGCCGTCTGCTCTGACCACCCCCATCGGGAATGCACCGAGGTGAAAGCTACATCTCTACCACATCTGGATGTGACTAGTGGCGATAGGCATAGGATTCGTTTCATTAACGTAGGTGGCTTTGCTTGGTTTCAAGTCGCCGTTGATGACCATGATGATTTGCAAGTGGTTGAAGTGGATGGAACGATTGTTGAGCCTACTTTGAGTTCGCCCCTAGTTATTTCGCCCGGGCAACGTTACAGTGCAATTCTGAGAGCTGATCATGGGGACGGGGCGTATTGGCTCCGGGCCAGAATGATCACATCTTGCTTCGCAGATCAGAAACTTCCCGAGAACGGCATTGACGAGGCAAAGGCCATTGTTCGCTATACTAGCAAGCTAGAAGCCCGACACGATGATCATGATGATGAAAGTACAGGAGGTAATCATGGCCAAGATGAGGGCAGCCAAGATCTCATCTTACCCCAGACAACTTCTGAGCTTCCCTTTCTCTCAGTATGCCGAGACCTAAGCTCCACCACCTCTTTCCATCCATCTCCTCAACTACCCGCACCCGAGGTCGCGGACCACTCGTGGTATTTCCGAGTGAATCTCGCTATCGGGGACTGGCGGCTTCAAAGAGGAGTTTTCAATTCATCCTCTTTCCGGCCGAATCTCAAATCTCCCACTCTTCATCGTGTTCTCAACGGGCTCGCGCAGAATAATGAATCTTTCGCTGTGGAAGGTGTTAATACGGCCGCATTCGACGCTGAATCCGAGCTGGTCATATCGAACAACAAAATAGAAACCGTTGACATGATTCTACAGAATATGGACGAAAACAGTCACCCGTTCCATTTACATGGAACACGAATGTGGGTGCTCGGACAAGGTCACGGTTATTTCCCTAGTTACGAGGCACTAGGCTTGCTACCTGAAGGGAAAGGTCTTCTTGACGCGACGAACAATACAGTCACGCGGAACCCTCTCAAGAGGGATACAATTACGGTCGAAGGCTTTGGATGGGTGTTGCTCCGATTCATAGCCGATAACCCGGGCGTATGGTTATTTCATTGTCATGTAATCTGGCACTCGGAGGCTGGAATGGGCATGCAATTTGTGTCGAGGATAGACGACTTGCGCGGCTTACAGGTGCCAGAGGAGGCACTCAAGCTATGCGACGCCCCTGAAGAGGAGCTACGAAAGGGGGCGCCGCCAAAAGATGAGATCTTTTTCGGCTTTGGTAATGACCGACGCTAGATGCACGCTTTCGCACCTGGCGTCCGGGGAAAAGAATATATGTGTTATATCAGTATGTGAATAAGAGGAAACGGAAGGGCCTATCTCGAATATCATTATACCCTGGGATGCAATACAGCATCTGCCACGCTTCTAATTCCGTTTAATAAAGTTTTTTTAAGTTTTTTTTTGTATCTATACTGTCTGCAGATGCATTGTCTCAATGTCATCAGGCCGCTTAATGATTATGGTTGCCCTCAGGTTCAATTGAAAAATTGGCTGTTAAACTTTGCTTTAAATCCCAATCCTACGCAATGTGCTAGGAAGATAGACTTACATAAACACATCCTTTAATGTATGCTGCTCAAGAATGATTGTGTAAAGACGGTGAGTGGGAGAGTACGAGTACGAGATGAGATAGCTCCGAATCGGCTGATCGGCCGCTCCCCTGTGGCCTCCAAGACCCGGCCATTGCACGCGAAACCCAGCTGCAAGGGATGCATATCAGCTTGCATCCGTCCCGGAACTGCAGATATTTTTCCCGGTTGCATCGGCCTGACTCATTCATGTCGGCAAATGCACCAGGTTGATTTTTCGGGGTTCGGGGTGCTTGCTTTTAGAGGTCAGTGTATTCGAGACGTCTGATTCGCCAATTAAATCCAGATGCTACCTATATCCATATAATTATTTCACCGTGGGGCATCCCGTTAACGGCATCCCGCCTTTTGCTCGTCTTCATACTTTGGTTTCTAGAGCAATAATTTTATATGTATTCACTTAAGGCTAGGCAAATAGTAGGAAAAGAAAAGTAATACGAACGAACAGTCAGTCATGGACTCCGAAGACGAGACGATGGCGGCGGCGGCGGCGGCCAGAGACGACCACGAGATCGTTCTAGACGCCCAGCCAGGACTCACCCGCGCCCAGGCTTTCAATCTGTACCTCAGCCACGCTTTCTCGACGTGGAATGCGCGTGGTTACGAGTTCGCTGCCGTATGTGTATTCACATCCACGAGGAGGCATCGCGTTGCAACAAGGAGAGACTAATGTCCATTCCCCTACCTAGATCCTCTTCACAGCTGCTGCATACCCGGACACACTTGTGGCTGCAGCTCTACGGTAGGCTGCATACGTACCTGCATTAACTAGCATCAATTATATCCTATCCTATTGCACGATGGGCTTGGTCACGATACCTTGGCGAACCAGCATTGGCTACCGATATGTATGAGGCTGTAAGACTTGACTAACGGATTGATCCCAGAATGATCGTCGTATACATCGCCATGATTGTCTTCTCCAGCTCCGTAGGCCACTGGGTTGAGCGATCACCGAACCGGCTGCGAACACTCCTATCAACCATTTGCTGCAACCGGGGATCTGTCATCCTTGGATCCATCTTTTGGCTGTTGATCCTAAGCCAGGAGAACTTACTCAGCGGTGACACGCCTGTTGCCGCGCCATCTCGGTTTACGCTCCCGCGTAACGATGTCCTGAAAGCATTCGTCTTTGCAATCGCTATCGCTTTCGGTATCATCGAGCGACTCAGCGCTTCCGGCAACCTGATCTCTATGGAGCGAGATTGGGTTGTTACCGTTGCCGGGCCGATAGGGCATCCCTACGATCTCACCAATCTGAATGCCGTCATGCGCCGCATTGATCTCGTCTGCAAGCTGATATCCCCTATTCTGATCTCGATCGTCATTTCCGTGACAGGATCCGTACGCATAGGCGTATTGTACACGGGGCTCACAAGCTTGATAAGCATTCCGATCGAGCTGGTCTCTGCTAAGCGGGTGTGGAACGGCAATGCGGTCTTGCAGACTCCAAAGCCGATCCCACCTTCGGAGCCAACGCACCATTCTACCGACGGCAGTGGAGAGAGTGGCATCGCGATCCGCTCTTGGCCGAGCAAACTACGCCGGTATTTCAAAGGGCTGGAAATGTATTTTACGAGCCCCGTCTGGATGCCGTCCTTCGCTCTTGCGATGCTGCACTTCAACATGTTGACCTGGCGGGCAACGTTCATTACGTACCTAATCAATATTGGTTATTCGCTCAACGTTATCACCATCGCTCGCGCTATCGGCTCGATCTTTGAGATCAGCAGCACAGTTAGTAAGTAGCTAACATAGCCGTTTCTTTCTCGTTATAGCCACCGAAAGAGCACCTAGGCTCTTTTTAAAGTCACAGTCAAGTCGGAGAAACTTTCTACACTGTAAAAACAGTCCCAAAATAGTGTCCAATGCGGCGGTAGCTAACTTCTAGTTTTGTAGTCACGCCTCGGGGAATCGTGTATCTTGGGAAGACCAGTCATCGGAGTGTCGTATCGAGCGATGAATCAGAGGCTAGCCTGCTGCGCGAGGACCTCCGGGACGAAGACTCAGCCAATAGCACACAGACTATCATCGGTCTCCAGCGCCTCGGGCTGTGGGGGATGAGTGGCCAGCTCCTCAATACGGTTCGTTATCCCATATCTTACCTTTCATCTCAAGCACTAATCAAACAAAGATCCCCGTCGTGCTCGCTCTCTGGGTGATTTCCGCACAGCGCGACGTAGAAACTGGACAAAACGCCTGGACACTCATCCCGCGTTTCTCAGGTAACACGGGCTCAGGCGACGACACGACGATGTCCCTCAGCGTGGGCTGGAGCGTGATCCTCTTCTCGTTCCTGGCGTTCTCGCGCCTCGGCGTCTGGATCTACGACCTGACCACGCAGCAGCTGACGCAGACTCTCGTGCATAAGACGCAGCGGTCGAGCTTCGCGGGCGTCGAGAACTCGATCGTCAACGTGTTCGAGGTCCTCGGCGCCGGCGCCGCCATCGCGTTCCCCAACGTCGAGCAGTACCGCTGGCTCGCGCTCGCGAGCCTAATCTCCGTCGCGATGAGCTGGTCGCTGTATGCCTGGTGGGTGCGCTCGCAGCGTTCGCACCTGGTCCATTGGGAGAAGCTTGGGTCGAAGTTTTGCGGCCGCTCTTGAGAGTACAGCTATGTGGCTGTGGGATTGACTTTTCTCGTACGGCGTTCACGTGTTCTTCTTTCTTCAGCTTATAAATAGAGTAGTCGTAGGATCGATCATGAATATTCTTGTAAAATTCATCTATTTTCTCGTTGAGACTTATCTCACTCAAGAAGCAAGTACCTCGCTTACATTCACTCGTGTAGAAATCCCAGACCGAACGCCGAGTTCACGCTACCGTACTTGGATATTGCATCCCAATATCTGCCGATCCCCCCTATTAGCGATTCTGAATGTAAGTGATGACGTTAATAAAACGTTTTGAGTTGTTAGGATGTATCTTTAACTCCATCAATACTACTATTCGTATCTACATACATCTTTATATGAGCTGTTTCCGCAACTACATATCCTTTCGCCACTGTATTATCTATAGTATTCTCTCCCTCCCTGAAGATATATAAATGACAAAAGGACGGCTATGCCATGAAAAGAATCCTTAATCACCTATACGCAGCTGCTAGCAACGGTACGGATAACTGCAGAGCGGTTACGACGAATTACAGTAGAGGTGGTTTTTAATATATTCGTAGCGAATCGGCAATATGGTATGTGGTGGCGTTGAAGCCATGGCATTGCCATCGGGGCTTCCATCGATACTTCAAGATATGCTCTCGGTCGTGGTTTTAAGCCAATGACCTTTCTACTACACTATGTACAACATGTCGAATAGGTTAAGAATTTGTAGACAGGCACAAATAATGTATAAACTAACCGCCGAGCTTACTTGCCCAGCGTCTTACCCGTGTTACGAAGTATCGCGGATAGTGTTTAGGTATCTAGGGCCAAGGGCTTACCAATTCGAAGGACACTGTGTTTTACTCGTCTCTGATATACTAACCTCTCAAATTCTTCTTACTCGGAATATACCCCTTGCCCTAGAGACAATGGCTCGCCATTGTATGTCCAGCGAGAGAGTACCCTATTGAAATCGAAAATCACAATGCCGGTTGCCCGTTACTATAGTAATACGGTGAATTTTAGTGCCCAGCAACCGATTTCTTTCTCAGTGACCACTACTTATTTGCCTCCCAGAGTTCACTTCCCAGAACCCTAACTTCACCTAATGCAACCCTAACCACGATTCTAACTACCAATTCCCTCGTTTCCTACCCTCGGCAAGACTCAACCAGCATCAACGACTTGTTTTCAAGGCATAGGAACTCTGAAAATCCGGTTCTTTACATCTTCTACCTTTCCTGGATACCATTCCACAAGGTCCTCTACTCGAGGAAAGCCAAAATAGCGTAGCTGACTCTACGTCAAGCAACTACCACACAGCTTGAAATTCTACTCTTCCAATTCGGCTTTCCACGCGCCTGCCTCTCAGTAAGTCCACTTTTGCCACAGTAGCATAATCATCTTTCGTTATCAATTCCTTGCAGAAACAGTATCGTCTACTTATCCCTAAGCACGTTGTGACCGCCAACAAGATCACGTCAGGCTGACTGACCAAAACGAGTTTCCTCTCAAATCAACTCACCCTCAACCGTTCTACTGTAACTAAAACCCAAGGCAACTACCATATTCCAATGGCGGCCTTGTGATTCCCCCCAAATCATCTAAAGCGTTCCCTTTAACTCTATCACTTTCTTCCATAATTTATCTTAGACTATTCCCACTAACGTGCCATATCTCAGCTAGACCTCTAACGGCAACTCGTTTCTACTATTACCTGAGATCGTCTAGCTAGGGCATAATGTCTGCTTCTCAGAGCACAAACACGTCACCACCTCTCGAGATCGAAAATCTTGAGATAGAAGACAAGCCCATCGATCTGGTCAAACTGGCCAATAACACTCGGTCGAAAAGTACATCCACCAAGGCAAATCCCCGCGGTAACCCCGTCATTCTCAAGGCACCTAAGACCCCGGCGATGCCGCTTGTGATCCCGCACGGTTTCACTACCCCAGAGGAGGATGCGGCCTGGGAGCATGAGCTTGATTTCGGCTTCGGCAGCATCTGGTCCGCGTATGAATGCATGTATGTGCAGCGTGCCAACGCAAAATGATTCAGTGGCGAGGGCTGTGGAAGCGGTAACGGGAGTTTCCGCTACACAATGGGTGGCTTTACGGGCTTAGATTTGTCTAGCCTAAACCTAGTAAGTAAACTCTTCATTCGTAGTTCTACAGACACCGTTTGTAGTTTGCGACGCGGTCAGTCCGGATTTACTGAATTAATAGGGCTGACTTTGGGTAATCAGGCAGGACTACGGCGAACAATCTGGATTCTTTCGTTGGTTGCATTATATATGTAATAGTAAGCCCTTGATTTGGTATCATTTCGACAGGGTTTACTTGCATGTATATAAATGATGTTTTGACGGCCAGGTAAACGAGGAAGGAGAGGGAAAATAAGGGATGGTTCTATTTGCCTTCAAAACATAACTCGACAAGCGAATGAGTTGTAGCAGTATTCAGAAAACCCTCTCCCCTCATATTTCACCACTAGGCAGCATCATGTGGTTTGCTTCTAGTGAAAGTTAAGTCACGACTAGGTTACTATAGGTAGAAAATGGCATCAAAACTATGCTCAAGTCCTCTACTTGTATTACAATAAGTCACGTATAAGCAAATAAATAAAAATGAATCAAAGCGGATTAAATAATTTCTATCCTTATTTTGTGTTTATTGTTGTTTTATGAACGGTTTTATGTGGTTTCTTATTCCATGCCTAAGTAACAAGGTCTGTATGATATTTCGGACATTATGAATTTCTCTTCTGGGTTGGTTTTCCGGTCTGTGATCGTGGCATGATTATATACAACTCTATTTCTACTTAAGTAATCACACATCTATATCCATCACAATGGCCATCGCTAGCATTGCTTCCTGCGCCTCAACTATACCTCATAGTTTCTCAATACCAAAAAATTACCAGCCCCAACGCCGTCACTCGGGTATCCATATGCCGAACCATCTCCCTCTTTCAACCAGCAAGCTCGTACGCCTTCCGGATATTCCCATTGGGACAAGGACAGTGCGGAGAGAGTTTCATGTTCCCAATCGTAGAGTTGAGCGGGAACAAGCAGTGCGACCTCCACACACTGTTCTCGGGCGACTCTTCAGCGCCGAAGTCCTTCCACGCAGAGATCTGGACGAACCCCTGGGGCCAGATCCGTATCAGGTATTCCGTAGGACAGCAGGGGCACTTGTCCTCGAAAGCCAGGCCGGATTCATGCAAGTCCATCGCCGCGCCCCAGGCCCAGTTCAGCGGCGACTTGTTCACGTTAAAGCATCCGCGGCTCGTCCGGAAGATGTGCGGACATATCGCCAGCTCGCCGATCGTGTCCCAGGAGATTGGCACCCCTGGCGCCGGAAAGAAGGTCCAGACCGATTTGACCACGAACCTCGGCTCGCCGTTCCACGGGACGATCCTAGGCATCTCCAAGTAGAAAGCGGAGGACGCAGTCGGGTCCGAGTCTGCGCCGTAGAATGCCGGATAGTGCTGCGCTTGGCCGAGAAATGCAGGTGCCATGAACTGGGATAGACGCCTGATGTGTTTGAGCCGCGCCCACTTCAGGGCGAGCTGGACGTGGCGGTGGTCGATTTGGACCACCACTGTCACCGCTGCAGTCAGTAACTACTCTTTTAACAAGTTCTCTTGAAGCATGACTTACTGCGGGCGTCGAGGCGACAGCCGGTGAGGCTTGCATAGGCACGTCTGCCCCATTCTTCCCGGCCGAGAGGACAGGACATACCAGCGGTGGTGTACCCTGCTGGAGTGTCTCCTCGCGTGACTGGATGCAATGCCCTGCATACTTCACACACCCAGACGTCAGGCATGTTGCGTGCCATCTGGGTGAGCTGATCTAGGTCATTAACTTGAGGGACCACCGCCACAGGCAGAGGACCCTGACCAACTGGAAGGTTTTGGCTAACCATTGTGGCGTACTAGCAATTCAAGGCGTTGCTCTGTCGTAAAGGTGGATGGTCGTTGCTTTGATGAGGGAGATAACAGGTATTGGTTAAGTGTGTAGGTTGTATTCGAAAGTAATGTACAACTATTGTACAAGAGAGAGGACTCGGAAATCAATGGTATTGAGCCGTACTCCAAGATGAGTTGCACACCAGGTTTTGGGAAAAGATGAGAGACAGGAGACAGCAGCGGATAGTTAACAAGTGGGAGAGACCTGTCCTTATGTACTTGTAATATTACAGGAAACAGGCTTGTGCAGACGCTTGAGTTTGTTAGTTGCTTTCAACAGATAGTTTAATCGGCACCGCAGAGGTTCTTTTCCCCCATTAAGTCTTTTCGCATCTTGAGTTTCAGTTGCCATCCCCCAATATTATTGGCCGAATATCACAGAAATTAAGTAAAATGGCCGTGAGTTAACGATGCAGGTAAGCAAGGTTTCTACTCATCAAAGCTTCCCGACAACCATCCAGGTTCAACCTACCCTTAGTGTGGCCGAGTAAGAGAAGTTCCTTCCTCTAGTACAGGAACCTACGATAACTACTGCCCTACCGTGTAACTCAGCTAACGCGTATCTTACAGGTATTGTCCATCCGTGCTAGAAAGTTCCTACTGCTAACTGTTGTAGAACGTAACCACGCAGGCAATCGGCGACTAGGAAGGTGGTTTTAGAAGGCCTTCGCGAAATAACAATAGCCTATCACCGACCACAAATATAAGGTTAAAAGTAACAGACTACGCGAAGTTTTAAGGTTAAAATAAGTCACAGCGCAGGTTCCGTATGTGTCGGAAACGTACCAGTATCAGATAACCGCAGTTGCGCATTATTTCATAGACTATGGAGCCCCTGGGTTTCCCTATAATTCTGAACGTGTATTTGAAATATTAACTCACAGATGTCCTGGACAAACCGTCACTTCTGTCACAAAAGCATATGTTCATACAGAACAGAGTTACGACAATATATTATAACACTACCACTTCTTAGAAAACTAACCACTGTGCCAAAAGTTGAAGCTAAACGAACAACGTTATTTTTCGTGCACACATCTTCTAACAAGCCATATGTACATCGACCGCAACAGTCTCCACAATGCTAACACCTTCTATCGAGAAGGTCAAAGCTTAAGTAAGATACTATCTGGGTTGTCAAGTGGGCTCAATATGACTTGGGGGGAATTATCTCCCATATCAACAAATTAAGATTTTTATATACGGGACTACTTGTAATAACATTGACGTATCCCTGTCATCTCACCAGCAACACAGGTCCGCATCTTTTTGCCTCGAGTGGAACCTTAAAAGCCTAAATACCGATTACGTGATTGTTTGTCCCCAAGTGACATGGCCTATCACAACATTATATTCCACCATAGTAGAAACCAAAGAAAGTGCCACCGCCCTAAAAACGCCATCTATCATGTTATATCCGCATCCCAAAATTATCCTTCATTCTCCGATATGCGCGTCCTTTGGACAGGACTCCCACCTACCCTACAGGGTTAGGAAGGCGACAAGGGTGGCCAAAAGGGTGGCCGCAAAGCCTCCGGGATATAGACCTGGCGCGGCGGCGCTCTGGGCCGGAATTGAGGAGGTTGGGGAAGGCGTGGAAGATGCGGATGTGCCCGCACTAGCACCGGAGTCAGAGCCGGAGCTTCCGCTGGAGCTCGTCCCAGAGCTTGAGCCCGAACTTGAGCCGGCGCTTGAACCTGAGCTTGAACCCGAGCTAGAGCCAGAGCCTGAGCTCGAGGTCGAAGAGGCTCCTGTGCTTGTTGGGGTAGATACGGTAGTCATGGACCCAGTGGCGGATTGATCGGGGGAAGTCTGAGAGCTCGAACCACTGCCC
The DNA here is from genome assembly GCA_022578505.1 of Nemania abortiva. NCBI lineage: Eukaryota > Fungi > Ascomycota > Sordariomycetes > Xylariales > Xylariaceae > Nemania > Nemania abortiva. The sequence continues at coordinate 331,901 of MU392540.1, forward strand.
TGGCTGTCTTCCGAAGAGCCAGATGACGTGGCCTCGCTTGCCTCAGTGGTGGTGGTCGCGCCCCCCTTTGTCGTTGTGGATGCAGCGCTGGTAGGCTTGCTAGTGGCGGCAGTAGTAGACGAAGAAGGCTCGGTGTCGACGTCATCACAGCTGAGGTCGAACAGAGGCGTGGTGGTTAGCTTGCTGCCGACGATGCCGAAGCTCGGGTTGGGCGTGTCAGGGGCGGCATCTTGAAGGGTGTACCACCTGCTCTAGAGTTAGCAAACGGGGTCTTGAGATAATGTCAAAACGGTAGCGTGGGTTTGTGTACGTACCAGACGTTGATGTTGCCAAACATGGGGCAACCAACAGTCTTCCAGAACGTCTCGGCATTCTCGACGGACGCAACCGAGTCCCCGCTAGTCTTGCCGCTGACGGGTTGGCCTGTTTCCGTAACCCAGACCGGCTTTCCGCCAGCAGCGGCCTTCGTGGTACCTAGAGCAGCTTGGAACAGTGAGTTGCTCTGGCCGATGGCATTGGGCATCGTGTCCTGGAAGTAGGGGTACGCATCCATGCCGATCCAGTCCAATTCATCAACGACAACACTGCTGGACGAATTGTCCCAGCCGGTCCAAGTGTCAACATGGCCGAGGAGGGCGCCTTCCAAGGCGGTGCCGGCAATGGTGTCCTTGACCTGCTTGATGTACTTGACGAGGACATCGGGGTCGACGCCGGGATTAGATCCGGCAGCAATGCCTTGCGGCGAATTGCGGTACAGGTCCTCGCTGCCGATCGAGATACCATCGACGATGCTCGCGAAATCCGACCCGTACTGCTCGATAGCGGCCTTCAGGGCGGTGATCTCGTTGGCAAAGGAGGCGTCGCCGGCAGAGGCCCACAGACCTAGCAGAAGTGTGGTCTTGGTCTTGATTGCAGCTGGGATGGCGGAGATGGGATCACTGGCAGTGCCGCCTTGCTATATATATTGTATCTCTGGTTAGATTACATACGAACATGGGTTGGTGTTGAATCTGGGCGGCTTCAAGGGAGGAGAGGGATTGGCTTACGACCATGGTGTAGAGCCGGGCACTGGTCCAGCCCGAAGTGCCCTTCAGGTTGGCGGCGGTGGTGAACTCGGCCTCGAAATCGGACTGCATCTTGGCCACTCCCGTAGTAAAGGTAGAGCCATAGTTGAAGCCGAGCTTGGCGGCGGATGCCGCGGAAGCGAGAGCTGTGAGAAGTGCGGCGGTATGCATGATGCCGTGCTAATTGGGAATTCTTCGATAATCACAACTAGTCGACGGCTGGAGGAAAGAGTGTGTATTGTCGTGTTGGTGTCAAACGCGCGATCGCTTTGGTGGCCAAAGTATTAAGACAAGAATTATACTACAATACCTTGTAAGTAGGGCTATTAATAGCGCTAACTACCTGGTCTACTAGACTTTAACAGAGAGACTAGGGAAAGAGCACCAGGGATGAAAATGTACAAGGCAGAAAGTTGGGCAGTAACAGATTAACGAGTGTAGGTGAGTAACGATCGATACAAACGATTGAGTGCCCAGATTAAAAGAAGTACGGCGTTATAAGGGGGGGATAAACAGAACAAAAAAACGTACGTCGCATGGTGGTGTTGTTGGCTTTTATTCATAGGCGGGCAAGACAGCGGTCGCATTCCTTACCCGAACACATGTAATCAATCCACTGGTCTCCGATTGGCGCGCGAGACCTACTATATTGGGTCATCGATCCAATCCAACCCAACCCATACCGGTTTCTTCCCTTGCAACAAAATTCGGCTGACGTGTATCCCCTAATGGAACCCGGCTAGAGCCTGGGATTATACCTTGGTGAATCGCTGCCATCGCTTTTGCCTTGTGCTAGTCTGGCTATAACTCTCCATACCTAAAGAAAGGGGTTGTTGAACAACTTGAATGAGGTGGACTCTTACAGTACGGAGATAACTGTAGTAACCTAGCACCAGGACCTCGATGGTTGTCGATTGCGAGAAACGCGGACGGGGACGGATACGGATACCCAGTGGCGTTTATACATACGACGAACTAGCTGCTCGTATTCCTTTCTAGTCATAATTTGTCTGTCTCTCCTCGTATGATGACCATGCCCTCCTACGTAGTTGCACCTGAGACTTCCCATAGTTTGTTTACCTAGGCAGTTCATTATATTCTGCTCCACAAGCTTCTCAAAATAGTATCTTTCGTCCAGTCGACTACTCAATGGTTTAAAGGGTACAGACTAGTAGTATCTGTCAAGTCAATTAAAATCTATCGACACAGTGAATAACCGCAGCATTGCCTAGCCTCACAAGACCTGCCCACGGTAGACCAAGATGGATGCTTATCATCTTCTTGAAACCATATTCCGTGCGCACTTGATCCGAAGAAAGTGAGCCATGTCCAGTATATGATGTTCTTACAAGTCATTTCTACTCTCATGAGATTCAGAAATCAAAATCCCCAACGCCAAACTTGGAGGCCCGAATAGCTGATCAGACATGCATACAAAAAAACAACAGGCCTGGATATTGATGAGTCCCAATCGAGGCCGCCTAGCTCCAAACCTTTATCCCGAGCCCTGATATCTTTGGTTGCCCCATAACGCGTTGCCAACCTTGACTTGGGTCGAGTTCCTATTCGTATTTTGCGGCCTCGTCATAGTCTCGGCCCCCGACGTAACTTCAGGCTCGTGACTACCGTAGGGGTCGTCTCTCTCGTCATAAGCATAGTGCTGAGGCATCACGTTCCCTATGTCACCTCTGTCATCATATGGGGTAAAAGTCGTAGGGTGAGTCGAGGGACCCAGTTCCACGTTCTCGTTATACGCTTGCGATGCTGAATCTTGGTATGGGCGCGACCGGCTTCCACGCCCGCTTCCTGGGTTGGGCTGGGCATTTGCTATAAGTCCAGCACTTTCCTCCGGCATCGGGTCTCCGGGAGCATTAGGCAAGCCGAACGTACTCCGGCGAAACTGATTCGCAATGGGCAGGTGGTCGGTGCTTTTACCGTTGTTTGGCGGGTAGCTCGTGTCGGCTTTGAGTTGATAGCTTGGATCTTCATGGCGGCGCTTAACCCCAACGAACAACCAGCGAATTCCTCTGCCGAAAGCCTTCACGATATCCCATACGTTGAGGGCATCGCCGAAAGCCTTGAGACCCGCAAACCCACCCATTTTGGGACCACGCTCGTTCTCTCGAGGTGGCAGTCCAATCAAGGCGTTAGGACTCGGGTAAAAAGTCACCTTGGCATTTTCCTTGTACTGCGCATAGGGGAAAGACCATAGATGAAGTATGGCAAACAGAGCCATCTCGATGCAGAGAAGTAGGCTAGGGATGCCTACTTTCAAATCGGGATAGGCGAGCTTCTCATTTGCGCTCACAAGATGAAGCGTGGATGAGGTGGCTAATGAAATAGCTATTGTCTGCCAAAACGACAGGAAGACGACTAGCTTGATGGCCAATACTTTTAAGCCTAACTTGTGCTCAGCCAAAGCTTGTCTGAACTGTGAATAATACTGTAGGATGCAGTACATGGCGATTGTAACGGCAATAGCTTCAATTACAATGACCTGAGGCAGAGAGAGTCGTGTTAGTGCCATGTCAAAAACATCAATATACGATCAAAACATACCCAGACGTGAGCGAAGACGGGGCTATTAGAGCTCTCGCAGTATCGATCAAAATGCTGTGTCACGACGGCGACGATTGTCATGGCGACACGTATGAAGCAGTACTGGTACACACCGATCCAGATGATGTTAAACCACGTCAACCCAGATTTAGGTGTTCTCCAACAGCCACGCTCGCCACCGCAGCACTTGGCAAACCAGTTCAAGGGCAAAATCCATGGCTTGACAGGGTGCAACTGGCGGAAGAACTCCTTCTGCTCATGAAGATCTGGAGCCACAAGGTGGCACATCAAGGCAAAAAACGATGCGATGGCGAAGGCTTCATAGGCTTCACTGATGACCTGGTAGTATATGGCATGCCAGTAAAACCAAAGAGAGAGAAAAGACGATGTCGCGTATATGGGTACCATAAAGAGAATTCGGATGATGCTGTGACTAGTTAGCTCGCCAGCCATCATCGTTTAGGTGCAACAAGAGGGAGCGTACTGTTTTTGCTCGCGGGGTTTCGTATAATTTAGAGCATGTTGGCATATAAGATAGAAGCTGACGATGTAGGCGATGATGGTGGAACCACCGGCTATGATTAAAGCTAGCTGGTGAAATGTGAAGTTGCCAACGAGCTTCTCCTCCGAACCAACTATATTGTAGACGAGTCGTCAGCATGTTGAACCCCGTAAGCCTTAGCAGCTTGGCGCCATGCCCTCGGCGCACGGGGAGCACAGAGCCGCGAAGCTTGGTTTGTTGACTGAAATACGTACTGCGCATATCCTCCAGGGTGGAGTTACATGTTGTGTTCCAAAGATCCGACCCCATCTTGTCGCGCGCGATGCTGTATGAGGGTATCAGGCAGTCGAACAGTCGCTAATAACAGGGAGACGGGGTTGAAGCCTTCGGGCTCCCGCCGTGATGCGCCGCGGACCGTTCCGACGCTCGTAGAAATTTCAACGGTGCGACCGTGGTTTTGTTCAGCCCTAAAGGGTTCGTGATATTTTTCGCAGGTGCGTGTGCACTCGTCGGAAGTCGGGGCGCTCGATGAAGAATATTGATTATCGTAGTTCTAGACTCTGAAACACCGAAACACCCGGCAGTCGAACAAAGAACGACCTGGGCGCCCGATAGAAGGCAGTTCGTGTATCGATGATTGGGGGGTGGCGTGGAAAACGCGCGCTTCGTGGAAAGGGTGAGCGACCGATCGCTCGTAGAAGGGTCGGCTCTCAAACCGAAGAGGCGTCGAAGAGTTTGAAACAATGGAGAGATTTCAGGGAGCACATCGGTCTAGGAAATGAACGGGCAGGGAAGACGAAGGCTACTAATTTCAAGGGTCAACAGACCCGTTGCCGAGTTGCGTTAGGCACTATGTATGCGCCGTGCCGCTACGCATAACTACCTCTACCACCCTCCAGCACCCTCCTACGAGCCCACCTAGAGCTGCCACCTTTCATGGCTGGAGACCCTCCCCTGCCACCCCTACTTAGGACTAGTTCAACGATCCTGCGACGATCAGAACACGGCAGGCCGAGTGATCAGACAAACTGATATTGGCCCACCCCTGTTGAGCTGAGAGTCCCGTGCACTTCTACATAGAAATAGCCGGAGGGTACTTGGACGCTTGGACGCCACACTGCTTTATACTAAAGCCACACAGTTACGTACTACAGCCACACTATTGGCCCACAAACACAAAAATATTGCAACAAATATACTACATACGCAACAACAATTTTGCAACGTAAAAAATTGTAATACAATTAGATTTATTTGATGCGTAATTGAAAGCGCTATCGAAAAAGCCTAGTTGCACTAGCATACATACTGTTATTGTTGAGATATTTAAGTTTTAAACCTGTTAGTACGCGGTAGTACGCGAAAGTGTGGAATACGCGACCGAGTGGCGCTGTTATTGGGGGCGCAAGTGCCTAGGTACTCTGCGATCGTTTCTATGTGCCAGTGCACGGGACTCTCAGGTCAACAGGGGTGGGCCAATATCAGTTTATCTGTAGACTCCGGCAGGCCTGCCACAAAGTATACGAAGTACTTAACTACCAACCTACCTAGGTATTATAATTATTCGCATACCTATTAGATTGTTTATTGCGGGAAAAATACCGCTCGAACGAATGTCGACAGACCTAAGTAATCGCCCATATACTCCGAGTTCGTTTTGGCGCGTGCACGATTTATACGAGTCGGAGATACATGCAAGCTTAAGCGTTAGAAATAAACGCGACCGTATACTACCTATGTAATCGACTTAGATACTTTTTGATACTTCTGGCTGGCTTGGCCCTTGTTGAGTCCTTGCAACTGCGCTGAGTAGAAATAGGTAGAAAATGGGGCGGTATTGCACAAAATGAGCAGGGGAGGGTCTCCAGCTATGAAAGGTGGCAGCTCTAGGTGGGCTCCCCTCCTACCACACTCTACCACGCTGCACTAATAAGAATACCCGTATGTATGCCTAGCCTATGCCCAATCAGGCGCGATTGCGCCACCCACCCGTCACACCTAGGTCTGCTCCATGCTCTCTGTCCAATACCACTAGGTAATTGCGGGGCATCAGCAATGCGCTTAATTCAGGGCTGAGCAGGACACTGCCTGATACTGGTAAGTAGAATCCTATTTATGTACTGTACGTGCTGCTGGCTTCGCTCAGCTGTGATGCTGTGGCTGAGACTGCGCGGCGCTGGGTACTGCACGTAATTCCCAGACCGCCAGGTAGGTGACGTAACGCTACGAAACAAATGAATTCTTTAATTCCGTATGAAAGCCCGTAAGCATTGTTTATATATCCATACTATATCCGATGCCTCAAGCTTATAGAAACTCCCTAGTTTCCTCACATTTGCGTAGAGGTCGGGTATGAATACTTAAGCCAGGCTAATTAAAAGAGGGTGAAGAAATGGTTGGGATTCTGCACTGCCATGTACCTAACTATACCTAGGTACATCCTTGCTATCACGCCAGAACCTGATTGGTCATCGAGGCGATTGTATTCCTAATTGGGCTGGCAAATAGTATGAAGAAAACGCCTGAATTATAAGGCCAATATCTACTCTGCTGCATACATGCTGCTCATATCACCTGTGACAAGGGCTTGCTAGTATAGGACCTGGAACAGTAGTTCAATTCAGCTACTAAATACTCTTGGGGTCTCGAGGGTTCATGATCTTCTCTCTCCTTTCAGTCAGAAAAACCCCGCCCTATTAATGACCTGTTTGCCCTTCTGAAATCCCACGTGACCAGCATATCAATCTTCCTCCGATAACCTTCGTACAACTCATTACCTGTCAGTTAGGAAGCTAGGGATGAAACTTCTAGTGGCCTTGTATGGCTTCGCAGCCTCCGTCCTTACCGGCACCCAGATGCGGCTTTCGTAGTGCCAATAGAAATGGTAGCTGCTACGTAAGTAGTTACCGAAGATATGCGTATGACTAATTCATAGGAGCCGATAACGCATGCAGACAACATGTAGCGCTATAAATTCAATAGCTCTAACTAACGAACCGCAACAAAGAATGCTACAATATAAAGACACGCCGAGCATTAATAATCCTAATCATCGTCATTACACACCATCGTTGCATTAGGCTACGCAGTTCACTCAGTCACCATGGCAGCAACAACCCCACGCACTGCCCTCCTTCTCATCGACATCCAACAGGGCTTCAACGAGCCGCCCTATACCGGAAGGTCGACACCCGACTTTGAAGACAACATCGCCAGACTCCTGAAGGCATTTCGGGCGGCTGGGAACGCCCACGTGATCCACATATGCCACCACTCTCGTCCAGAAACAAGCCCTCTCCACCCCTCACGACCCGGTGTGCAATTCATGGAATACGCGACTCCACAGCCGGGCGAAATCGTCAGGTCGAAGGTCGTCAACTCAGCTTTCGTCGGTACAGATCTAGAAAACATAATAAGGGACCTGGAGATCGAACGACTCGTCGTCGTGGGCTTGACCACGGGCCACTGTGTCAGCACCTCCGTCAGAATGGCTTCAAACTTGCGCGTCGTCGACCACCCACACGGCGGTGTTGCGGCCGGTCAGAGCCCCACGGGAGAAATCATCGTGGTCTCGGATGCGACGGCTATGTACACTCGTTCCTACGCTGGTAAAGAGTATGATGGCGACACGCTGCATACGATCAACTTGGCAACGCTTGACGATGAATTCTGCGTCGTGCGGAACACCGAGGAGGTCCTTAGGTCGCTCGGTGGTGCGGATAGGTAGAGTTTTGAGTTGTTGTATATTTTGTTCCCTGATGAGGATAGCAGAATATTCATTTCATAGGTTAGCTGACAGTTGGAATAAAATGAGTGTAATAAGTCTTATTCACAGCGTTGGCACTGATCTTGCCGTGGAGCTCTAGGAGCATAAACTACTATAATATGTTCTGTTCCACTAATTATACTTTCTATTAAGTTCAGCCGTGGGCCGTGTCATCTAGGAACGCAGATTCCTATTACTAGGCAACCTCAGTGTAAGCAATTAGAGAAAAAAATTCTAATTTCCCAAGCCACCACTCGCTCGTTCCGTTCTCGCGGGGATTCAATAAAGTGGTCATCGTGTGCTCGATAGATAGAACTCCAGGCGAAACGTCGTATAGAAAGCTTATTTCTTCCTAGCTCGGCCAATAACGAGAACATATAATGTTAGAAAGGCAGACGTTTTTCAAAAAAAATCTCCCCGGCCTTCTCCCAAAAGGATGACTTAGGGTCAACAGATGCGATGGCGCTCTGGGTAAACATGGGGCCGCACAAAAAGCGTTACGAGTGATTTACTTCTTTTTTCGACGCCGGTTCAATTTGTGTAGTTGTCATGTTTTTTGCTACTCTCAACTTCAGCTCCTTCCCCCTTCCCCTAGTTCCTCTTTGATAGTATTATTGCCGACAAGTAGTTCCTATTTGGCGCTACCTTCTTTACAAGGCTGAATAAACATGTCTCGTGTGCATTAAGTGTGTCTTCCTCTCTAACTCTACATAGCCTCGCAGTAAGATCCTAATGCGCAGACATTGAGTATATGCCTCAGATAAGGCTTGCCGCTTTCCACTAACTTTCTTAGCTTTTTAATTAACAACAGGATTACCTCTTACGGAGACGTTAGGCTCAGATATAATACCATCTTACTAATAAATAGTTGCCGCTCAACCTTCACGATGATATTATAGCAATGTCATTTCGTACCTATTCCGGCATCTGAAATGGTAACGAGAACTCTGGATACTGGAAATAGTACTTCTGAAATAATTTGTTAATACGTTGCTGGTTTATAGTAAGCTCCTTATCTATTAGTGATTGTTGGTAAACGAGAGTAAAGCCGTGTTGGACCGATGGTAATATACTCTCTCACGAATACCCTTCGGTAGAGCTCCTTCTACTTCACTATCGTTTTTTGAGAGCTTTCGATATTTCCACTACGGCAGCATGCCCTACCTAAACCTGCATTACCTCTAGCCGAGCACTGACTGTTTCACTCTCCATCCAGGTGAGAACAAGCAAACATCACTATAGCATTATACTAACATGTAGATAGGCGTAGTCTTCACAGCTAGAGGGCAAATTGACGGCGGCTACTACTCTCGGCATTTACCCCTACAACTTCGGCTTAACCGAATAGCGGATCCCGTTGCGGCTCCCCGCAGGCATACTCATGAGCGAGTTCGCTGACCCGCCGGACGAGACGTGCTCTTCTGTGCCAGCAGCATTGTAAAGCAGCTAAGACGCTGACCGTGGGCATGTGGGCATCGGCTACATACATGTCACGCTCTTAGATTACTAGATAGAGGACCAGGAACATCTTGCTGTACCGAAGCCCGATATCAAGAACTTCAAAGTGCTGCTTTTAAGGTAATGCGGGCTCGGTTCCGGGATGGTCCGTCAAAGGAGCCGAAACACCCGTGCAGCCCACTCGATGCGAACTTCGCTTTCTCTTAAAAAGGCATGCGCTGGCATTTACCCGGTTTCGTTGTTTGTTTCCGGGATGCCCGCACGGACTTTGCGGGCAAATCTAACTACCCATTGTGCGAGATTGCACTGTGAGCACTATTCTAGCGATGGAGTGGAGGACGTTATAGGACTTCAGTGTAATTGCAGGACATACTCAGCCGCAGCCACGCCGCGCTCAGGGAAGAGTCCGTGGTGTGAAGTTAGTTATACGGCGCGGGAACGACAGTCCGGAATCCGGCTCTTCCGATTCCTAGCTGAAAATGCCAAGATTTTTTTTTTAACTACCTACTACCTACTCTGTACTGTATAGTTAGAACGAGACAAGGGGCGGGAGGCGTCCTGTTCGTGCAAGTAGGGATGAAAGCCCGTCTACTTGATTCGTGTTTTATTCTCCGGCTACCTACTTTACTAATGCGTACGTGTATGTATTCATACGTGGCAGGGGTAGCAGTAATAATCTAAGATTGGTCTTATGCTCTCTATTGACGACAATGAGCATCTGGTATGTAGAATAAGTAGTGGTATACCAAATTACCAGAATTACAACACAATAAGACCATGGTTCCCAATTGTGCTTACTTGTAAAGCAATGCGATGATTAAATTTTTTGAATTTAGTTTTCCCTTCAAGTACCTTGCGATGGATGGTTCTTCGCTTGTTTCCGACACCCCTGTAGAGCTTAAGAAAAGCTTCGAATACGAGCCGGCAGTAAGCAGGCCCAAACTCTATTCATGGAAATCAACGTGGTTGACGTATAATTTGAAGGAACCCCCTACTCGCATCAGTTCATTGCCACGTGCGAACCTACATGTTTCCTTATTATAGTGAGAAGTCGATGCAGCTGTGGTGTCAATCAAATCATGGGCGTATGCCTGAACAAAAATACCAGAGGAACGCTCTGTAACATCACATAGATGGATTCTCGTCTGCTTTCATGATACTGCCATTTTGTGGAGCTATCTATGCAATCGTTGCCCTCGCGAACATGTGAGGCTGTCGTAATCTATTGTTATCTCGTATGCATTAGTACGGCCGCCCTTCCCCCTGCTGTATGTACTGCCGTCGGAACCCAAGACCTTAGGCGAAAAGCCAATTTCAAAATCTGCCAGAAATCTCCTTCCCCCCCATACATTCCGATCTAATAATCACTTTGACACTTTGAGTGCGCCCCTTTGAAAAATCCCGGAAATGCGAGGAATTGCGCGCAGCTGGCATAATCAGCGCGCCCTAGTCGAGATAGCCAGGCCAGTTCGCCGTCTTCCTTGTGTGCATATAAACGTACGGATTTTACTTTTAAATATCAATGCCCTGAAACGCCGTCCTGGTATCTCGAAAGGAAACACGCAATGCAATGACCCAAATGTGAAGAAAACCGGCTTAAAAGCCTCGCCCATTATCGGCTGTCGCTCGCGAATAACGCTCATGCCAACCGCTATTCCTTAATCGTCAGACGGATCGGGGTTGGTAGTGCGAAGCACTTTCCTCGAGTAATCTTGATTATCTTGGAGGGTATTAATGCTCTCTCGGCTTTTATTCTCGAATCGGCCGTATATATTGGTTGCGAAGGGGTCCATGCGTGGATCGTGAGGCATGAGGCGGCTGCTTCTTCGGCCCGTCGACGTGTTTTCTCCATCCCATACGGATGCCATACCGGTCGTCGGTGTGCCCATCATGCCTGCAGAGCCACTTAGGTGGCTATGAGGCCTTGAGGTGAGCGCTTCCTCACGCTGGTGCCTCTTACGTTGTAGGCAGACGAAGGCGATTATCCCGGCGAGGATGGCAACAATTCCTAGCACTCCAACCACAATACCCACGGTAGCACCGGTGCTGAGCCCGTGACTCGATGTACTAACACCGGGTTCGTCGCCAGATCCGGCGGTTGGAGCGGGTGTCACCGTCACCGTTTCGAGACTAACCGTCCCTCCAGCCGTTACGGTCTTAACTGAGGTGGTCGGCAGTGGGGTCGTAGTACCAGTTGTCTTGGTGGAGGTATCCTAGAACATACTATTAGTAATCCTGCCTTCAATGGCCTGATAATATCGAATGATAGTAAAACAATAGATATAACTGGTCCAGCAAGGCATACAGGTAATGAGGTGCTAGATGAAGTGGAAGTCCCAGTAGTTGTCGAAGTGCTCGATGTGTCTACCGACGTGGTAGAAGTTTGCCCCTGGACTCAGATACAGTTAAAATGGAATATTTTCCATCAGCCCACCTACTTACGAGCCCAGTTGATATTGTGCGGGGAAGAGGATGTCATCTAGATAGATTGCAGAATACTCACTGTGCTAGTTGATGCCGAGCTCGCGTCTGCCGTACCTGAAGGCGATTTGTCGAGCGCTATGTAACCGAATAATCCGTCGGCTCCACAGGTGTCAGGCTTCCAACCGGGACATGAATCGTCACATTTATCGGTGTCTACCTGTGACGACGTAGCAGGCACGTAATTACTGCACCAGCAGTAGTGGCCCTGGAGAATGGAGAAGGCGTAGTCATCAACGCAGAAATCGTGGCATAATCCGTTGGATTGCCATATGCTGCTATCTTTATTATAGTTAGAGTGCTGCAATCTCGAATGTATATTCAAGAAGATGACCTACTTGTTGGAGTAGCAGCGGTGTTGTCGCTGGCGCAGTACTCTATGGTAAGGGATTGAATAATCTGAGGGCCGATTATCAGGGTCACGAGGGCCACGAACGGCACAGTATATCGTGAGTGACCCATGGCGAAGATATCGAAACAACAACTGAAAATGGCTGGCAACGGAAAAGGACTGCATTAGTAAAAGTCATGTGCACATAGAGGTAAGTGTATCGACCAGAGAGCAATTCTCATAACGGTGCCTTGGAGGCAAATCAGAAGCCTGAGACAAACAAAGCCGACGGCAGCAACTTACGTAGTTTTGCTTAGGTGATGGCACAAAAGTAATAATAAACAGATTTTATTTTCGCAGCGAGCGAGCCAACTAATTCCGGGCGATTGCCACGACGGGATCACAAACAACCGGGAGAACAATGATCGTGGGTGACCATTGTCGTGACCAAGCCAAACCAAGACCCAGGTTCTAATTCAAGGTGAATGGCTCCGAGTGAAAGACGCCCCGGAATGTCGAGACAACGGGACAACGGCGAACGGCTAGAAGAACCGCAATAGAGCCGAAGACGAACAACTTGCCAGTTGTTGGTATGTTTCGCAAGCTGGGCAGCTAGGTTGGCTAGGTTAGCCGCTGGGTATGGCGAAAAATAGAAAAACAAGAAATGAGCACGGCTGCGGTGCAGCGGCGGTCCGGATTTCTCGAGAGAAATGAGAGAAACAGAAATGATCGGTTGGCTGAGGGAGGAGAAGGGGAAGAAATGGCCGGAAACAAGAGGCGGGTCCAATTGGTTGGTCGGACGAGGTTCCAAGGTTGCGCGGCAAGACAAGGAAGGGAAGGATGGGATACGGGGATAGGCACCGTGCTGTAGTGCCGTGTAATAGTGTGGTGTAGTTTAGTGTTGTGTAGTGTACCTACTGTATTCTGTAGTGTAGTGTGCATACACTAGATAAGTACGCGGTACAGGCGGGTGTGGGAGGCGATGAATTAGATACTTGATTGATTAATTGTCCGACCTACCCAGTCCCGACCTGGCCTGACCTGTCCTGTCCCGCTACGAATTTAGGTAGGTGTGCGCTAGATGGGTAATAGGTACTATACAGGTTAGGTAGGAGGTACAGCAGCGCTCATGTGCCCAGCTATGGCGTATGGTTGACGGGGTCGTTGGATTGTACAGCATAAAAAAGAACAAAAATACGAGCGCCCCGTATCTTATGATGTTAGGCGTGCAGGATTGACAAGTCGCAGGTTGCAGGGCAAGGGCAGATTGGTAGATCTTTATTTGGCGCTGACAGACACAGGGGAAAGTCTTTTGCAAATCAATACTGTACTGTAGTGTACAGAGCTATGGAGGGTACCTATCTGCGCTAACATACCTAGGTAATTTAGCCCAAAATCAGTACTTCGTCAAATCGTATTGTACCTGCACTATACGAACATTGATAACGAACTCGCGGAAAGTAAAAGACCCGAGAAAGGTTTCGACAATGGTAAATCTACTAACGAACGCGAACAAGCCGAGGATAAAAAAGACGATAAAAGGTATAGATAGGAGAGACGAAGGATTTGAAATGAATGAATGAGCAAATCGACAAAGGAGTGCCTATACAACCGTGCAGTGTACTTTTTACTGCTGATGGAATACCGCGCGCAGATCCATCATCCCCCATCGGTTTTAGGTAAGGTTAAACCTGAGTATTCCAGATACTTAGACATATGTACACACACAGATAAGTACTGTAATGTATGTAGGTACTAGCGTATCAGACATGCAGGGGATATAACTAGCTTTAATGTGAGCAGCAAGCCACAAACTTCAAGTGCTGCAACGTATTTACGCGGGAAATTCACGATGACCTCATTCCCCCTTTTCGGAATAGCGGACCCATTACGGTCTCTTTCACACTGAAGGATCCTACAGCACTACGACAGCCCTCACCTACCTAACCTACACAATCGACAACATAACCATATGCGAGAGGCACTACAGTTTAACACACGAGCTATCAGTTAACTATATTTTCTCACATTTCAAAGAGAGTGTAATCCACGGTACGGCTACGACCGGTAGTGTGTTTTTATAAGCGATCCAGACAATGATCGACCGGAATGTAGCGTGCGCTAAGTGGGCATTACGTCGTCATCATCCGGATATACTTAGCTTACAAGCCCCCGACAGCACAAGCAACGTGGTTGCACGTTGTCTGTGGATGTTTCAATTGACGAGGCCATTTGTAGTAGTATATACTGATTTTTATGGCTAATGATAAACTCGATCAGGGGCTTTTAACTAGGCATGTACCTAGCATAACCCAGCATACACTACACTACTAAACCAGGCCATACCTACCGAATACCTACCCAGATTATCTGCGCAGATCAAAGATTTTGTTGCTGGTCTTGTCTTCTCCAATTCACTTTCTACCTAACCTGCCCAGACGCCAGAATGGACCTCTCGGGTTTCTCTGAGACACCGAGAGCCAAGGGATCGACTAGCTCCACACAGTTGGTATTGTTTTTGGATTCACATTGTCACGCCGCGTAAGTATAGATCTCGTCGGCATGGACATAGTCGCATACCCAGAATATAGGTAATAGGAAATGGTAAGCGGGCGCCTTGTGGTCATTTTTCGGTTTGGGGGGTTTTTTTTTGTTTTTTTTTTGAACGTATGGCACTAGACAGACCATCCTACCGGCCACCGTTCTCTCAGCCTCTAGGTCGTGTCTCGTGGTGGGAGCGTCCCATACCCTCCTTAACCCTTACGTACGATGTAGATGCTCTCGTATCACGCTATCACGCCGCGCACCACCACGCCATCTTCCATCAACCCGACAGCACAGGTGCAACAACAACCCAATGCGCCAATCACCTCGCTGCTACCCCAACAACCTCCCCAGTTCTTACCTACAACGAGCCACCCATCTCATGCATGCAAGCTTTTTTGTTTTGTTTATGTCTCGTATTGACGGAGGGGTCTCCGTTCGGCGTCATCATCTATATCACACGGCGCTATACCTCTCGCTCTCGACGCTTACTTTCAGATGCAAGCCTCCGTGACACACGACGAACAGTAACTAGGCTTCGGTCCGTCCGGCATGTTAGGACAGGTGAATTAGTCTCCGGCGCACCACCCCCTTGCACGGTTCGTCCCAATAAAGCCCGGCTCATATAAGTTGGTTTATTGTTTTTGAATGCCATGTTGCAATACGGTGGCGCACGTTCAGTAGCCGACGACATTCACGATGCCTACCTACTTTATCTGTCTTGCCACCGTATGGGTATGAATACCTACCTGGGTAAGTATTCCACAAGCGGCCTACGACACGAAATAACCCCGCGTTAATCCCCCAACCCCCTCCATTGTGTGTGTCCGATAAGCCTGAGAATACCATTGGCACTTGTCCCGGACCAAGAGCGCTTATTCTGCCAATGCAACCTGGGGTAACCCGAGGGTTTGGCAGAAGGCTGGAACTCAGCTGTACGCTTTCTACAGTACCGTACCATATCGTATCCTGGTACTATAGCAAGTGGCGGTAGGTGGTATTGATGTTGGAGACGAGATGGAGGCTTTATATGTATATATATTTGCCGCCCGTCATATCTTTTCTCTAACAGTATCATACCAAGCTGGCTAATCTGAGCGGTGAACTTGCCGCCGTATACCTTTACTTTCCCCTTCAATGTTAGTGTGATGTATCTATGTACATACATAGTACTATAGTAGTGTCGCGTATACCACTATCTACAAGGGTCTTTCAAGATAGATTACCGAACCTTGGCACTATTCCCTGCTTTCTTTGCATCATCAGCGCACCATTGCTATTCTACCAGGTTCGGGCCATTAAATGCGACTAAGCCGTCACGTGGCGATGGAAGCATCATGCCTGTGACTCTCACGACCTCGCATCTCGAATACTAGTCTATCTACCTAGGTAGATAGACCAACAATCACATTGTCTCGGTAAAGTCTTATCAAAGTTCATGTCTGCAGATAACGTGTATCTCCATTCAAAATCCCAACAACCAAGCCCTCGGTCCCCCTGTTATCTAGCACCCGCCGAATCGATACCTCCCACAAACATGAGCTCACTCGCTGCTCGTCCTTTGGAGGGGTTAAAGAGATAAACATCAAGGAACATCATATCTACGGATATGCGACTCTTAAATAGGACAAGCGCACTAAGCAAACCATCAGGTAGCCGAACCTGCAAAGGAGGCCACGTTGACTCCATACGAAAAGCGTTGAATATATTTACCACGAGCATCCCGGTTGCCCGCATATTTTGTATCCTGACATGCGGTGCTTCATATTACGAAACGAAATGGGAAGTTCTAGATCCGGCCATGCAACGCCTCTAAAATATTTTAAAGTTTCAGCATGGCGTTTAGCCAAGGTTTCATTTTGACGTAGTCTTGCCATCTCCGCCTTGTCTTCGAGTCTATATCCACATATCCTGAGGTGTTAGGTTATGCTATGTTTAATCTTAAGCGATTGCATGCAATGTACTCTAGAGATTATCGGAGCGTAGTAGCAGCACATTTTGCAATGGCTTAATATTAACGCGGCAACAGGTCGGCCTACTCTTTGTTCCGTCTAAAACATCAAGACTCGCCTCTTGCCTCTGGCACTTCGGTACGACTTTGTCTGTGGTTTTACTAACCATTCGGGACGCAACATTTTACCGCACGTTCATAATGCCCCCAATGCTACAAGATAGTCATTCTACTATTATAAATCGTGACGTAGATGAGGATGGTAATGATATGCGGCCCACCACAGCCTTGCTAACAACAATACTTTGATAGGGAGGTTCAACCACCTCACTACTTTACAAATTAAGAGTATAGATGGTAGTTTGTTTTAAACCCATGTGCCGGATTATTATTGTCTTACAGATCGAGCGTGGTTCTCAGTATCTCGAATTCACGATATTCAGAGTCTCCACTATCTTTAGGGTTTAGTTTCTAGCTACACAATACAACTTGCAAGTGAAAGCCAAAATAGTTATATATCATTCCTAGTACTATACCTAAATAATAAGTATATAGAATGCTTACAACAAAGTAAAGGCCTAAAAGATCAGATGCCCTAGTTGGCTACCCCCACCTTGGCTCATCCCATCGCATCTACATGCATCAATACCGTTGACATGTACTGCAACGGTTGGCTTGGTAGGTTGGTCCAAAAGATAGTGGTAGCATGGTACCTAACTGGGTATGTAACATTACTATAACGCCTCAAAATTTGTGGCTTGCGGTTGTTTGATCCGCAGTCGGTAAGTATTCCTTCAACGTTATTAAACGGCAGTATCTATTCATTCTTGACTAACCAACGTAGGTAGTGTTCCAAAGCAAACGAGGCAGCCAACCATGTGATGTGCCAGACGCCCACCTCCTGTAATCTCCATCGTCGTCGTCAAGTGGCTCCGAATTGGCATGGGCGAAGGAATTCCGATCTGCGACGGGTGGTGATTCTGCAAGCTATTTACACTAGGCGGCGCGCAACGCTGGATACTAGGCGTCCCGAAATGAGGATCTTCGGTTTAGGGTTGGGCTTGGGTTTTTGGTGATGCTAGCGCCGATCTAGTGCAGAGCAGCAACACACTTTTTAGCGACTGGTCAAAGCTTGGCGCCGCCACTGCGGAATGGGCTTGGCAACATGTTGCTATTCTGTACGAAGTTAGGTTGGATGCCTTCAGCTCGGCTCTTGCTGGGAGTGGCATGATGCATACATACATAATGCGGGAGCACAGCATAGAGGAGGTAGGTTGGTAGATACGTAAGCAAACAGGGAGATGGGAGATGGGAGCGTGGTACGGAAGATGAGAGGCGCTCATAAGCGAGGCCAACGAAATAGCGTACACGGCGCCACGAGCCCCTTCCTATTACTTCAACCACGGATAGACCAACGAAATGACGTTGAGATACCAAACTATTCTGCCACAACCCATAACCAATTATGACGGGAAGGGCCCTATGGCTCAAAGGATTAGGTAGCTAATCGCAATTTCACAGCGCTCATGCTTGGGCTTTGACAACGTGGTTTGCACATGAGTTTATATGCCGACAACAGATCTGACATAATGCTTGTGGTTTCTACGCATTGAGAACATATTATGTCGGCCGGCGACCCTTTGCTTCTCTCCAACATGATAAAAACACTTGAGATAGAGGTGGAACTATCCCACTAGTGAGTATGTATCGAAGCTGTCGTTCACGAACGCGAGATAGCATAGGCTGTGGGCAACAACACAATAGGGTATAGTCTTTGATGCTATGTAATTCGATTCATCTAGTCAGGGTAGCTATCGTAAACAATACCATGGCATCAAGCCACAGTAATCCATCGCAACACCGGCCAACTGGCCGCGGTGTCTACGATAAATTTCTATGCATACACGACACATAACTGCCCATATAAGACCGAGAAGCCAACCTATATCCGAACGAGAGGAGGCAGGAAACAAAAATACAATGCGAAAACGAGTGGTTTCCCAAACCTGATATATAGCCGCTCGCCATATTCCCACAAACGCCTATATCCCTAATCGAATGTCCTAGGTTCAAAGCCAGTTCCGGTTCCGCCCATTCCCCCTAAGATAAACAAACGCCGGACGCTCTCGCTCCTATCGCACGGTCTTGTCTCCCTTCGAACCGTCACCTCTCGCGCACCGGCGAGCCCCTCGTAGGCGTCCCGCGCGTGGGTGTCCCTTTCCCTTTCACTGGGGACGCGGCAGGACTAGCCTCGCGCGAGCTCTTACTCTCGAACTCCTCGACCATCGCGCGGACGCGTCTGGTAGGGGAGGTATTGCCGGTGTTCCGCAGCTCGTTGCCCCGGAGGTTGCTCTCGCTGCGGAAGTCGGTGCTCTTTTGAAGACTGCGCGGCGGCTTGCGCCCACTTCGATACTCCGGGGACCCTGTGAAGATGGGGGTGATCTGCAGCGTGGACGTGCTCCCCGTACGCTCAAATCGCACTGCTTCGGCGGACAAAACGTCGGCGTCGCTGTGGTGCGATATCACTGACATAGGGGTCTGCGCTGCGCTGCGGGCCTGGTGCAGTTCGGCGCCGAGCTTGTCGATTTGTTCTTCGAGTGTTAGGGTCCGGGATGATGGCTCCGGGTCGGGTTTAGGTAGATGTTGGCGATGGAGTAATGGGGGCCGTTTAGGAATGTCGTGTTCGACGGCGCGTGACCCTGAGTGTGTTGGTATGTGTCGATGCGCTTGTGGTGGCGTCCGAGACACCTCAGGAATGGCGTCTTGGGCTTCAATTCGCTCCCATTCTGCATCCAACTCACGGCGTAGGGCTTCCTTTTCCGCGTCCTCATTCGAACCCGAACCTCGCTGTTTGTCCTCGTCGCCTAGGGGACTGGGCGTTGGTATGGGGCGTGATAGTATTTCTATTTCCTCTGTCGTTGGGGCAATGAGGTCACGCTGTTCTTCCGGCATCCACTCTTGTTCTCCGGAATTTCTCCTATCTTCATCGCTGCTATCGCCGTCTCTCTCAGGGTCTACTAGGATGACATCTTGCTCGCTTTCGAAGTCTGGCTCGGCATTGACAACTCGCAGTGGCTCCCTAGGCACTGTGAACATGACCTGCACCAGTCGTTTCTCTACCGCTTTTTCGATATCCCACTCTTCGTCGTCCGGGTGCACGCCCTCTTCTGTTGCCCCCTGCAACGGCGTGTAGCGCGCTGCACCTTGGCTCGGGCCAGCCTCGCTTGATTCCCACGCTCCCCGACCGCCCTTCCTCCGCAACAGGCCATCGGCCGCGATCCCGCCTATGCCGCCCAAGCTTCCCAAGCGTGCCTCGAAGTCACTAGCTTCAGCGACGCCGCCTTGAAGAGGGCTATCTTCATCCATCTCCCCTGAGAGATTAGAATCTGGGCTGGGATTCGAGAATACGCGACGAAGACTGCCAAGCCAACTGCGCCGGGGCTTGTTCTTACTCGGGCTCCCGGGTTCCTGGGGGTCGTCTTCTGCGTTATCTTCTCTTTCTCTCTCTCGACCCGAGAGTAGCCCCGGCCCCTCAGCCTGAAGAGCTGCAAAACTGCTGCGCGCCGTGTTATAGCTTGGTGCCGAGCTCGAGCTACTGCTGCCTCCCCGCCCTTCTGTGGTTGCAGCGAGCGCCGCGGCGACGGCAACGCCAAAGCCGGGGCGCAGCCGTCGAAGAAGGGACCCCGAACGGCTCAAGTCGCTGCGATTCGACTCCGATATGTTGCTCTCTGTCCGCGCGCCGTCCTCTTCGGTATTAATATTGAACCCACGGCGCGACGGAGACGTCCGGCCGGCCCCAGCTGTAGCAGCAGCACGCGATGTAGTGCTACGGCCACTCATCAGCGCGTCCGCCACGTCTACGTTAGTCATCCAATCTTGCACGTCCGGATCGGTTACAGAAGCACGCTTCCGCTCCCGCTCCTCAGGGCTAGGGGTTTGAGAGGAACGACCTGGTGCTGGGAAAGATAATGGACGTTCTCGGGTTGGTGTTACGAAAGGGTCTGAGTATGCACCACTGTCGCGCCGTCCATCGCGGACGGGGCTGATGGCCTCCTCGCCAATGTCCCCAGTATCGTCTTCGTCGGCCTCGAAGATGGGGTTCATCCCGCCCAAACCCCTCGGATTGGAAACCTGTTCGTAGGCTGTAGAAGACGTGGGCTGATGTTGTCCTCTCGCTGCCCGAGGGGCGATCGGTTTCCTATTTATCTGGAGCATAGGTGGTGCAGTAGGCCCGAGGTCTCCGAACCAATTTTGACGACCATTATCCATACTGGTTCGGCCGGTTTGAAGGCTCTGGTAGCCGAGTGATCGGCCACCACGCGCATATGGATCTGGGCCGCCCACATACCAGTCGTTGCCTCTATCGTCTGCTGCGAACTCGTCGTGACCGAGAAATCGAGAGTTGTCTTGAGCAAGGGCACGGATTGCGGCATCAGGGACCGTTCGCCTATCCCGTTGTCGCTTGCGATAGAACAGGTAGGCCAGAAGTGCTAGTACTACGAGGAATCCAAGTCCCAAGCCAAGGCCTACACCAAGGCCAAGTTTCCGCTGTTGAGAGCTGCTTGTGCCCGATGTACTCCCCTCTGCAGAACCCTCAGTGTACGATGGATTGGTGTAACTGTCGGCCCACGTCATTGAAGTGAGATTGAGGAAAGTTGCGGTAGCAGCGCTAGCCTCTCGTCTAGTTTTACTCCCGGATGAAGGGATGGTGTGGCCTCCATACACCATCATGACATTTCCAGGGAGCAGCGCAGCACCATGACCATAGATACCATCACCCGAAGGTTGCGAATCGGGGATTATCCATTGCCAGTCGCCAGCGCCGCCATAGTCTGACCCAATTTGAAGAACAGCAAGTTGCGGATAGGCAGCTTGAGTGAGATCGCCGACCCAGCCCCCATAAATCACTAAAGCTGTTCCGTCCTCGTTTAGAACAGTTGTGTGGCCTGATCTACTGTCTACACTTTCACTAGAATCCGCCATGGCAATATCAGACACAAAGCCCCAGCTTTCTTCTGGCAAGCTCCATATTGCTAACGTACTCATGTTGACGAACGCGTACTGGGTGTGGCCGCCGAGCAAGACATAGTTTATCTGTTGAGTAACAGTGCCTGTTCGATTTGCAAATGATGGAGACAGACCGGTGAATGTGAAGCCTGCTTCCGGAATTGGCGGGCCGTTGCTGTCCACTAGTTCAATGCTGAAGCTCTCAGAGTTTGCGTCCGAGGGCGAGATCTTGACCATCTGGTTGGAATACGTCGCCTTTGTCTGCGAACTGGTCGAGTCTGAGTTGTTATTCGGGCACATTCCGCCATAGACGAAGGTGTAGGCAGGCGATGTCGCTGGCTCCAATATGGTTGAGAAGCTAAAGCTGGCACCCAAGAACCCGGGCCCTATTTTGATACCCTGGGCGTCGGTACCTGATTCGATGTCTCCTTGGGTCCACAGTGCTGAGCTAGTGCTGGGCGCCGATGAATTGAAGGACCAGATACTAGAGCCTTTAGAGGTCGAGCAGTCTCCAGCATACACGAGAAGCGATCCATTGTCGGCGAGAGAGGGGGTGAACGCAGTGCTGCTGTTCTTCAAGAACGGTAAACCAGAGGATAGAGTACTGAGAGGTAATGACGAAGCCTCCAAAGTGGCAGAGATGTTGACGGAGAGTAAATCAACAGAAGTACCCTGAGGGGAGAAGATGTAAGCAACGTCCCCGGTAGCATTGTTTTCTGTCTGTCCGGGTTTTGGCGCTGGCAAGAGGATGCTTGTTGGAATGTACGGCAGCGTTTGCGCCGTGACCGCGACGGGGAGATAGACAAACGCTGCTAGTAGTACCCAGGCGCGGGTAGCCGCCGCCATATGCGAGCCGGCCGGCGGCGACGGTGACAACATCCGGAGCAGAGACTTGATTGCTTCACCTCGGCCGTGATAGAAGCATCGTTTCCCTTTTAGCTGAGATACGATTGGACAGGCGCAAAAGGCGGCGAATCGGAATGGAGTCAAGAAGGAGGAAAAATACGTGGCCGTTTCCCAATGCCTGGTTGTCGATGAGCGGGCCAGGCTATGTGTCGCTAGGATAAATGGTCGATCTAGGTAAGTATACCTAGGAGGAGGGGGAGGTGGGGTGAGGTCCAGAAACAAGGGTTCCGCGATGTCTCGGTTGGTGAAGGTCAAGGGTCGATTGTATTGCAGTGAATACCCATACCTAAGTAATTGTCATTACCTTACCTGGGCTGTAAGTAAGCCTGGTTCGGGGACTCGAACCCGATCTGCGACACAATTCGACAGGGACGAAGACAAATGTAAGTGAAGAATTAAAAAATACAATGTCGATCCGTAACCCCAGGGTCTATCAGTGTATGTAGGTTCCCGAAAGTAGGTTACCTACTAGTTATTGGTATTGCGATTTCTACTCGGCGAACACTGACGCGGGTTGCAGCAGGTTGCACAATGCGCAGCGCGGTTTAGGGGACTGTTTATGCGGGGTGTTTTTGTCGTTGTCGGGACGACACTCCAGACTCCCCCACTTCCTTGGTAACCTCGTCGATCCAATAGCGCACCTTAGTGTACCATTACCCACTACGCCGGTTCCTAGCAGTCTATTGTATGATACTGTGTCTAAACTGTATATATAGACTGTGCTTTTAGCTGTAAGGATGATGGAAGGGAGGGTCCGCTCCTCCTGTGTCACGTATTCGGTAGGTCAATGACAACTACCTACACTATCATTGATGTAGCAGGTGAGTGTTATAACTTCCGAGTTGTTAAATATAGTGATAGGTACATATGGAACGTTACAGGCCGAATACCAACCAACCTAAAAGTTGGATGAAACAAATGAAATCCTTTCTGATTATTGAGGTCGTCTTGCGACTCGACTCGACTCGACTAGTTATTAGCCTCATCCTCATCCTTCCTCCTTCGTGGCGGCGAGGGAGAAAGTCGTCGCATGATGACGGGAAGAGAAAAGGCAGACAAGAGACCATGAACGGCTAACGATCTAAGTATAATTACACGTTGCCACACATACCAGAAACCTCACCGGTTTTCCCCTCCACCTCGGTTGTCATCTATCTAACACCGGCCAGCCATGATACGCCTGCTCCTATCCAGGTTATCCAGGTAGATGTCCCATCTGTCTAAATCTATTGTCGCTGCAGCGCTCTGAGCTGCTCTTGTAGCTCATCCCGGTGCTTCCTTGCCGCGTCCCGTTGGGCCTCGAGCTCGATGACGACAGGATTGAGCATATTCGGATTGGCAAGCACCTTCATCTGCAGCGCCTTGATGCTGTCTTCCAAGTCTCGGATCCTCTGGTTGAGCGCGGCCTTCTCCTCTTCGCAGTCTTGCCGCGCCCTCTCGAGGGCCGTCTGAGCCTTGACGTGCTCTGTCTGGAGGTCATTCCACAGCCTCTGCACCGTTTCCAGTTCGCTCCTATAAAGCTGGATTTCCTCTCTCGCTGATCGAAGCTGCTCGTTCCCTCCGGCTCCCGTGCCCTCCATCACTCCCGCGCTCACGGGCGCAGGCGTCGTGTTGACGGCTGCGTTGCTTGTAGACGCCACCTTCCTCGCCGCGTCGCTGAGCTGCTTGCGGAGCGACGCCACCTCGGTCCGGAGGTTGTTCTCGTTGAGCCGTAGCTGGTCGTGGCGCGTCTGCAGCTCCCTGAGCTGGCCCTCTCTCTTGTCTCGCTTCCTCGTGGTTTTGTCTAGTTGCTCCTGCAAGTCGGCTGCCTGGGCTCTTACATCATTTGCTGACGTGTTCGCCCTCAAGATGGTGATTTGCCCCTCGAGTTGCCGGTTGCGCGCCAGAGCCTGGTCTAGCTGCTTCCGGAGCTCGTCTATCTGGTTCTGGAGGTTCGGTAGGTCGGCGTTGCCCTCTCTGTGTCTCTTCAAGCACTCCTCGAGCTGGTCCCTCACCTCCTTCAGTTGCTTCTGCAGAGTTTGAACGTTCTTATCGCTCTCACGTTGTTGTTGCTGGGCACCGTTCTTGGCCTTTTCTGAGTTCTCAAGCTGGTCATAATGGTCGAATGTGCATATGACCATCTGGCGGTTGGTGTCCTTGTATACCTTGGCTGTCTTTACCTTGGAGACGAGTGCGTCTGACAATCTAGCTTCGGCCGGGGTCCTTAGGCTCTTGACTTCTTGCTCCAGCTCGGCGATCCGATCCGCATCGCCGATAGTACCCTGCTCTATTGCAACGAGATGATCGTAGAATTCCGTGTTGAGTACGATGAGCCCTTGGTTGTCGTCTCTGAAGGTGCTAGCATACTGCAGTCCCCATGGTAGGTTGATAATAGGGGTATATTTGTATGCTGGCTTTCCTCCTTTGCGCTTCAACTCTTCGTTCTCCTTCTGTAGCAGATCGGCTTTGGCCTTGGTTCTGTCTAGCTCTGTCTGAATCGTGTGTACCTCTAGGCCGCCGTTGTCTAGTCTTTGCTGTAAAATGTTCCTCTCATTTTCAGCGGCCAACAAAACGTTGTGGAACGTGGTAGAGCATGCCGTTATTCCCAAGTTGGAATCCTCGAAGGTGCTTCCGTAGTCTAGCGTGAAGCCCTCCGGGAAGTTCAAGATCTTGCCCTTGACCATCTTTGCTTTCTTCAGGTTGTGGACCTCCTGCTGCAGCATCTGTCTCTCTTGCTGGCAACTGGCGAGCTGGGTTTGGAGCTGGGCTACTTGCCCTGAGCCGCCAGCCGCCGGATTTAGTGGTGAGCTTTGGAGGATCCTCAGCGTATCATTATCCCGTTGGACGTCCTCCATCTTCTTTTCCTGCTCTTTCATCGACTTTCGCAATGCGCGCATCTCATTTTCTTGGTCGTTGATCTTCTGGGCCATGGTAATCGTGGGGTCCTCGCCACTTTGTACGCTGACATTGACTGCCTTGAAGGTGTCTATGTCGGATTTGAGAGCGTTCTCGCGGTCCTCGGCTTCTCGTAGCATCTTCTGGAAGTACTTGATGTTTTCCTGAAGATGGACGACCTGCTTAGCAAGGTCTTGGTCTTTGTCGTTAATTTTGCCAGTGTATTGTTTCTGAAGCTCATTCAACCTTTCGATTTCACGGTCGCGCATTTCTACTGATGAATTGAGCGAGGAAACCTTTGCCTCAAGGTTGCTCTTGTCTACGGCGAGCTTCAGCATCTTAACGTCGATGTCTTTGTGCTTCGCTTCCCACGAGTTGATAGCTTCCTTGGAAGTAGGCTGCGGTATGGTGACCACGGTTGGCCTGTCCTCGATATCCCTCGTGTGCTTGGTGTTAGGGCGGTCCCCGAAGGCAGGGAGAACGAAAAGAGGCCCATGGCCACTGTTTCTCAACCGATAGAACCGGGTGTTTAAGTCAACCTTAACGATGCCGCGGAATTTGGCGTCGTCGTTGCTGGAGAATGCCGCGTCGCCTAGCACATTCTGCTCCGCAAATACGGCGTCCCTGGCATCCTGGTGGGCTTCCGCTCGATCAAGCATCTGGTGAATGAACGTGAACACGTCCTCGCCGGCATTGGCCAAGATCCATCTATCCTGCGGGAAAACGATCTCTCGCCCTGAGCGACCATCTGGCCCGTGGACACTAATGTGCTGCATAGGAACGATGGCCTCGTTCGCAAGCAAATCCAGACTGTTGCCGTACGCGATCTCCAGTTCGTGCATACGGACTACGAGATGCTGGGTGTACAGAATCCACTGGCCTACGAGAGTTGTCTTGGCCAGTTTGAGCGCTCGCTGTTCGTCTACATTATCACTGTCGAGGGGGATGAGGCTGAGAATGCCGCCCATGGCGGAGTACTCGTGGTCCAGGCGCTCTAGAATCTCGTTGGCATGCATCAGCAGCGTCAAATGGGACTCATAAGGACGATATTGCTGAAAAGGGTGGTTCTCGGGATGCTCTATCTCTGTCGTATCAAGAGGGCAGTGCCATTTCGGTCCCTCGGTGTCGTTGTTGCTCTTGACCAGATTAATGAGCGCATTTAGGGGCTTCTTGTGCGCTCCGTCGTCTGTGTGGTAGTGTGCTTGCATATCATTGAGCCAGTCGAACGCCTGCTCTGCGGCGAACGGTGCATCTGCATTTGTCTTCCCGTCGAAGGTACCGCCATACTGGGACGGGGCCAGTAGCGAGATTAGCACGGCCAGAGACTGGGCATGCTGCTTCAAGGCAAGCAGGGTCGGCGCTCTGCCGGGAGTTGATAGGTACGTGCAATTGACATGCTCGAGTAGGTGGTAGGGAAGCTGAGGGTTGTTATGGACTAATGAACTGTAATACGGCTTGGACCAATGCGTGCCCTTCAGGAAACCTCTCATTTTGTCGTACACCTCCGTCACTTGCGGCCCAGGCGCCGGGTTAGGCCCCATAGAACCGGTCGCCATCGTAGTGGTAGCCGTGTTAGCCATGTTAGCCATGTTAGCCATAATGGCTGCAAATGCTCTTCAATATGGATGCACTTCGGTCAGACGGGACGATAGCTATTGTCACTTGGACCGAGTGTATGAGGTGCACCTGAAGCAGATCTAGAGTAATTAGGAGGTAACTCTCCTACGGTAAAGGCGGGATTCTATCATTCATTGTCGGCGGCCCTTCAAAGAGAGATAAGGGGACCATTTCTCTTCCGGAAAGGGAATACCTTGAAGGTTGAGAGACATTATTGTGCTAGTGTCCATGGACAAAGACGTTCTCGTCTCGAGCGAGTCGACTTTACGGATTCCAGTCAGAAGTTTTGCGAGAGCATGTAAGACATGGTCTGTATGGAATGCTGCTTGCGACGTTTATTGTTGCCCCGGATTATCTAATATCTACCTATTCTATGGAATTAGCCTCTACCAAACCACAGGATTAGTGGTGGGTTCTGTGTAAGTTGCCCAAAATGTCTGATACTACCAAGCCGGATTGGCCATCCTCTCCGGATGCGGTCATCTTCCTAGGCTTCTTTAACAGAGCTCTCCAGCGATGGGGAACAGCACTGACGAGTCCTCGCAAACAAACTCGCATTGTTTAAGGGTAATCGTTCTGAGTCCACATGGGCCAACATTGATTAATACGTCTGTCGTGTTCCTCGTGGCAATTTGTGAGGTCTTGTTCTGCTGAGCACTCACTGACTTGCCAATGTCACTTCGCGATACCTACCTAGGTAGTTTTTATCTTAATCTGATGGTTGACGGCGCTCATCTGATATTCACCGCCCGGTAAGGCTTTGGGTGTCATCGATTCATTTGGCCTACGATAATATAAACGAAATGATTATTGTATATCCTGTTCGTGATGCTGCCGTATTTTCGTGATGTCGAAATCTCTTGATGAATTTAAGGTGAGCTCAAAATCCACCATGGCTTTTGTCGGTCGGACAGGTTGCCTCAGGGCTCAATTTTAAATGGTCCGCCAAGTGTTCAGCTGTGCTAGTGTCGAGCTGAACATGTCATTACCGGGTGTTCAACCAAATGTACATCCCACCCGTAGATAAAACATTAATACCTACATCTTATTCCTTTGCCACAGTCGCGTGGCACCAGTTCCTGTTCAAATCCAGGGCAGAATTCAGGGTCTCTATCTTGATACGAGGTGTGGTGGTACTGTTCCTGCTGCGTTGTGAATTAATAGGGTTGCTATGCATGAACCGTGTCAAGGTTCTGGCCAAGGCAAAGTGCTTTTCGTTTTCGCACCATATCGGTGAATAATGCGTTGTGGGTACCTGGTGGCACGATGACAATCATAGTTCCTTGTAGTCCCTACAGACATACTATACACAAAATCAGCTTCGGGGATGGCGCTGGAGGAGTTGTTTAGAGCAGAGCGAGACATGCCACGTCCCAAGGGATAACTGCAGGAGAATAATAATGACAATAACAGCGGGATTGATGTCACAGACTTTACCCCACAATTGGCGGCGGTAATAATGATGATGGCTGCTTGATCGATTCAGGTAGCTTGAATAAATTGTCACCATCGTCAATAGCGCGAACTGAAGATTGGAGCTTTTTTGCTTAGCACTCTTGCTGATCAGACATGAGGTCGACAATTTTTGCACTACTAATCTATTAGTAGTATCGTACATATATACTAAGGCGTACTACCTACCTTCAATTAATTAGGATTACTTAGATCAATGTTGTAGTGCGTGTGCGTGGTCTCAAAGAATTCGGCGTACGTAAGGCATGTCTTTAGCAAACCGAATCTGCATGACGAGAGAATCTTCCGTTGCCAAAACATGGAAAAAGCGAAGGAAATCCCTACAGTAGACGTTTGCGTTGGGATCAGAGGGACATAGAATACATGGGCGCAGTACCCCTACGTTACTTCCATCATAGATGATGCTTCCACGACGCGATAGGTATTGCAATAGTCGATATTGGAATGATCTACAGTACCCGCTGTATAATCTGCCCCCCGGCGTCACCTAAATCACCCCTTTTTGGGGCATTGTCTACATGCAATAGTAAGTACCTACCTAGACCGAGTCTGGCGTCGAGCTTCTGAGCTTCTCTCGTCATTGGCCCTCAGCGCAGAGCTCCTCCTCCAGCGAAATTATGCTGGCCTCCGCTTCCCAGTTTAGTGCATGTATGGTGATGTACACAGCATTAGCGCGGACATGGGTTGGGACACAGATGGGACATGGATGGATGCGTATGCCGCGGGCTAGGGATCCAGCTCAGCCAGTGTGCGTGCAAAGTTCCGTCATCGCTCCCCACAGCTGCTAGCTTAGCTTCCAAGATCGCGGGTGCCAAAAACGATAGATTTTATCGCGACGTAGCAACTGGGTCGAGTTCCTTGGATGGTCCTAAGTAAGGCTGGTAAATATGTATGCCCGAACAGGCCTCCCAATTCTTGATTTTTTATTTTCGAGTCTTTTTTTTCTTCCTTCAAGTCAAGAGGTCGGGCTCTTCTGGCTGCCATCGTCGCAACCGACGTTCTTCTATTTAGATACTGTATAGCAACAGCTGTACAGTACAACTAATCGGAGCTTTTCTGGCCATCTCTCTAATAACTCTAGTCTAAGACACTCCGGTGACACAAACACAACAAAGTACGGGCCTATATACACGGTACGTAATTTACCATTCATTCTTCAATTCACCATCGCAGCCCGCTCCCCCACCTTCACGCACCCCCGAAGCTTCTTTGTTTTATTTTTATGTTTATTTTCTTCATTTTTCACTTCACCACTACATAACTTCTATGCTATGCTACACGCGTAGTGTATTGGTTCCCTCTTGGTACATATGCGAGCGGGTGGTAGCTAATTCGCATCAGGATTCTCTAGTATAGCTCGCGTTGGTTTTTTGGACCTATATTCGACTATAATCGACATCCACGCTAAGGCAAACGACACAAGTCGTTTTCGACAACATGAGCGACCAAGGTTCGGCTCGTGATGCATCCGCGTCGAGTAAGTTCTCTTGACCCAGCATATAGAATACTGAATACAGGATCAGTGCTAATTGTTCCGTCTACCAGGTCTATACCTCACAATAGCTCCCGTGGCACTCACTGCTGCTGTATACATATCTATCTTCTTAATACTGCGCAAGAGCCACAGGCGCTACTATGCTCCCAGAACCTACTTGGGAAGTCTGCGAGAGAGGTTAGTTCCGCCAATTGGTACCATATCGCATGTTCCAGGGGTTGTGTTATTGACCTAGCTCTGGATGAATAGTGAGAGATCACCGCCACTCCCAACCGGCTTGCTCAACTGGTTTGGCACGTTTTGGAAGATATCCGATTACCATCCACTTCAGCATCAATCTCTTGATGCCTACCTATTTCTTCGGTTTCTTAAGATCCTCATTGTCATATGCTTTGTGGGATGCTGCATTACATGGCCCGTGTTGTTCCCCGTCAACATCACTGGTTCAGCTAAGAAAACTCAGCTTGACTTGCTAACCTACGCCAACATTGACAACGCTACCCAGTACAATCGGTATTATGCTCACGTATTCATCTCCTGGATCTTCTACGGATTCGTGATGTACATGATTATACGCGAGTCCATCTTCTACGTCAATCTGCGCCAGGCCTTCCTCTTATCGCCGATGTACAGCAATCGAATATCCTCGAGGACCGTTCTTTTTATTTCTGTCCCCGATGATTATCTGGATCAGGCCAGATTGCGCAAGGTGTTTGGAGACTCGGTCAAGAACATCTGGATTGTCGGAGAGACGAAGGAACTTGACAAGTTGGTCAAGGAGCGCGACAATGTGGCTATGAGACTGGAGAAGGCTGAGGTCAAATTGCTCAAGCTTGCGAATCAGGAACGTCTCAAAGCAATCAAGAAAGGCGCAGCAGATGAGAGGGCAGAGGCTCCTATCGACGCCGAGTCGGGAAGCCTGGCCGCTCGATGGGTCCCTCCTAAGAAACGACCAACCCACAGACTAGGATTTCTCGGTCTGGTGGGTGAGAAGGTAGATACGATTACGTGGTGCCGATCCCAGCTAGAACACCTGATCCCAGATGTCGAGAAAGCCCAAGGTGCGTATCGCAATGGAGATTACAAGAAGATCAATAGCGTTTTCATCGAATTTACCGACCAAGCTGAGGCGGAATCGGCGTACCAAGTGCTGGCTCATCATAAGGCTCTGCAAATGACACCCAAATACATCGGTATAACTCCGGGCGAAATTGTTTGGAGCGCGCTAAAGGTTTCATGGTGGCAAAGGGTTGTCCGCCGGTTTGCTGTTATTGGCTTCATCAGTGCTCTCATTATCTTTTGGGCTATACCTGTTGGTGTTGTTGGTATTATTTCCAACATCAGCAGCCTTGAGAAGATCTCTTTCTTAACTTGGATTGGCAAAATCCCGGAGGTTATCCTGGGTTTTGTTCAAGGTCTTCTACCGTCGGTCCTCATGTCGATCCTCTTGTCCCTTGTTCCAGTTGTCATGAGATGTAAGTCATAAAACTATAGCTTTGTTGGCAAGCCAGGACTAATGCGAGAATAGTGTGTGCTAAGTTGGCTGGAGAGCCAAGTCTGTCCCGGGTTGAGCTCTTCACCCAGAATGCCTACTTTGCCTTCCAAGTTATTCAAGTATTCTTGATCACAACCCTGACCTCTGCCGCTTCCGCTGCGGCATACACGATTTTCCAGCATCCCGAGCAAGCTACAAGCCTTCTGTCGGAAAATCTGCCTAGGGCCTCCAACTTTTATATCTCTTATTTTATTGTCCAAGGCCTGGGTATTGCTGCTAGTATACTCTCCCAAGTTGCGGGCTTCGTCATCTTCAACTTGATATACAAATACTTATCAGGGACGCCTCGAGCGCTCTACAACCAATGGGCACAATTGAGTGCTATATCTTGGGGTAGTGTAATGCCTGTCTATACCAACATTGCGGTGATTAGTAAGTGTCCATTTATCCTAGCTTTCAAACCAGCTACTTAATACTAACCCTTATTTAGGTATTACCTATGCTGGTATTGCGCCATTAATGCTAGGATTTGCTACCATTGGTATTTCCATCTTTTACCTGGCGTGGAGATACAACATCTTCTTCGTCACGGATACGAAGGTTGATACGCGCGGTCTTATCTACCCTCGGGCCCTGAAGCAACTGTTCGCTGGTATCTACATTGCGGAACTCAGCATGATTGGTCTATTAGCAACGTCCGTTGCCATTGGCCCCCTCGTCCTGATGATCGCATTTCTGGTCTTCACTGCTCTGTTGCATACTACGATCAACAGCGCTATTGACCCATTGTTATATAACCTGCCAAGATCTCTGGCTGAAGAGGAAATTGCCCGCACTAGAACCGGCGGGTCTGTTGAGAATGGCGAAGAAAAGGAAATTCATGATGGCGAGACCGCCACCAACGGGTCTTCCCCTAACACTGTTAAGGGAAAGAAGGTTGGCATGTTCGCGAAGTTCCTCAAGCCATGGGAGTACTGCGATTATGAAACTTTGCGAAAGCTGGTCCCTCACCATGGCAATGACGTCTATAGCTTGTACGCTCAGGAGGTTGAACGTGATGCTTACTACCCGCCTTCGGTCACCAGCGGAACGCCGTTGCTCTGGATCCCTCAGGATCCTATGGGTATTTCAAAGCAGGAGGTTAATGACACCAGCAAGGTCATCCCCATCACCGACGAAGGCTGTACCCTCACGGACAAGAACAAGATCGACTGGGACACGGAGACTGTCCGACCACCTGTATGGGAAGAGAAGATCTACTACTAAACTGACGCTCTAGTACACACTAGTGCTCGGTTCATTAGGGACAAGAGAGGACATGCGTGCCCTCAATTAATTACTCCGGTGCTACGTTGGAAGCTCACTTACACGAGTACTACGGAATCCCGTCTGGAGACTACGCTGGAGTCGCGGGGGGTTTTGCTCGAGGACCCGGCATCTTTTAGGATTGTTTGTTCGATACCCGTTCTACGTCGAGAGTAGCTGTTTTGGTTTCTTGTATTCTCGACCTAATGTAATGGCTAGTCGTGATATACTCCACATTACCTAATTTCTAGCCAAACCTAGCCTTATGATGATGAATATATTTACGTCTCATTACCAACTGGAAGTCATTCTAGTCCAACATTATGACCGAGTTCCCACCTCGGCAGCCTGGAAGTGTTCCAGTTGGGAACCAGCTCATCAACATTCATGGATCCAGGTATGCTGCTTTTGGGGGAGGTCAACAGATTCAGGTGCACGTACAGTGTTAGATAAGTACCTAAGTATTCTAACAAATGACGGTAAAAGCGATCGAGATACTATTTGTTTAGATGTGGGCAGCCACCATTTTAGGCGCCTATTGTTGCATAGAACGTGAAAAGATAGAAAGCGCCTCGGAGGAAAAAATCCGTGAAGTCTCAAAATTCGTTCCTGATTCAGCTGCATATAGGTTGATCATCTTAGTTTTTATACTTAGAGCTTATGAGTACAGTAGGTCCTAGGGTCCTAAGTAGGGTTGTCTCACATGCCTCTTGCTGGTGATGAATACTTAGAGAGCAGCTCCACGTAACACCGCCTGAGAAGGTACCTAACGCCCCATACCCTTACGGGTTCAGCTAGCGTCAGTTGGGGAGCCTTACTAGGATACTGGCCAATCAAAACGCAGCTCTGAGTCTCATGACGCCAGTCGCCAAGCGCTTCCCTAATCCGATTACAGCACCGCCGCCTCCTCATTATCGCCTCTGTGTGATGCTATCTTCTATCTAGCCTAGACTACCTATTTAGAGTCATCCTCGTCACCACTTCGCCATCCGTTTCACTACCGACCGAACTGCTCTTAGATACCTACCAGGAGTTTCCAAGCCATCACGCCGCACCTCTCCTTCTGGGGATCAGGAACGCTGAATCGATTACCTCCCTCATTACCATCGATCGTCGAACGCTCATCAACCCGACTGCGGCGTTTGTAGGGAGTGACAATGAGGTTTTTCTCCGCTGCGTGCATCACTGCGCTGTCCGCCAGCAATCTCGTCTCGGCGGGCAGCTGGTTTGGCGGCGGCGATGTTAGCGTGAAGGACGCTGAGCCGGTTCCCGGCGACTCGCCTCTCCAGTTCTGTGACTCGGATCACTCAAAGGATATCATGGAGATTCAGAATGTCGACCTGTTACCGAACCCACCTCAGTCGTACGTGAAGCCCTCTCCTTCTATTGCTTCTCCTCACGGCTTTTTCCGCCTGAGGCCTATGCTGTAGGACAGCTCAGGGAAGAGAAACAGGATGGAGTCAGATGGGAGAGAACGAATCGATCTTGTGACTGTGAACGGAGAGCACTGTGAATGAACGCTCAACTGACTGGATACTTCACTACAGGGGCGCCGAGCTTGTTATCCACGCCACAGGCACCGTCTACGAACCCATTGAGGAGGGTGCCACCGTCCAACTGGTTGTCAAGTACGGCTTGATCCGACTCGTGAACCAGCAGGTGAGCCTATGCGAGCAAATCGAGAACGTCGACTTGAAGTGCCCTGTCGAGAAGGGTGTGCTATCCATTACCAAAACTGTTGAGATCCCCAAAGAGGTTCCGCCTGTATGTTTCCCCCTTCTCCCTGGGTTTCAAAGCCCATGTCGTCTTACCGCGAAACCTCGACGCTACCGAGATATTGGGTTTTCCAGCGTACAATCGCTGACCTTTGATGTAACAGGGAACCTACAACGTTTTCGCCGATGTCTACAATGCCGATGGCAAACCCATTACCTGCCTGCAGGCTACCGTGACTTTCGGGATGGGGAAGAAGACGACCCAGTCTATCGAGTCCACCGGGGACCTGTAAATTTGATTTTGCGACTAAATGATGGACGTAATCACACGAGATGGCTTTGAGGAAGGGACGTTTTGAAATCAGACTGGCGCATCACAGACCGCGGTTACTACGGAATGAATACACATCATGGTCTATTCTACTCTGCCCAAGGATTGAGCAGGGCTTGGTTTTTCTTTTTTTTGGCCTGTACTCTAATACCACTATGGCCGGCTTGCAAGAATTACCCAGCATGACACTACTTCACACCATACCCTCCATCATAGCATTGACCTCGTAATACCGTTGAGTTTTATCATTTTCTCGTTTGGCGTAATCGCGATGTTGTAATGGGGGCTTTGATAGTATTTCCTAAGATTGGACATCATCCACGGCCAACAGACCTGTCTTTCCGCCGTGACTTTCTTCAAATCTAAACGTACTCGTTGCGTCTTTATAAGTGATCTACTGCTTGAGCTTGCTAAGTGCCATGCTGGCATGCTCATCATGTAATATAATGTTGTACACCAAGAACACTGTCGCCCGGCCTACGGAGGCTCGCTTGCCCTCGGACATAGAGCGATCCGTAGCCGGAAAGAAATCACGTCCGTCCCCAACCCTCTTATCCGCGCCCTCATTCTCTATTCTCCAAACAGGCGCCGCACTCTCCTCAATACGCTGTCCTTCTCGGGGTCGTACGGGTGTTCTTTACTCGGGATCTCGAGGATGGTCGGGAAGGCGGCTGTGTATGTGTCGATGCGGTGCCTGATTTTATCTGCGATCTAGAGCCAGGAAATCATATTAACATTCCGTTAACGGTGTAGTAACTGCGGGCAGCAGCCAGTTATGAATATATATATATGCCTAAACATCTAGGTAACAGGGGAGGGAGGAAGTAGCAGGGAGACCGACATGTTGGTTGATCAGGACGATGCCGATGTCCTTCCGCTGCGTGGTAAACGACTCGAAGGCTGACTCGATCGCTGACGTCTCCGTCTTGCCGTCGACGACTAGGAAGTTCTTCTGCGAGTCGGGGGGGCTTGTGACGTGCTGAGGCGGCATAGTTGTTAGCTGTGCTGTCTCTTTTCGCTCCGCCGCGCTTTCTTTCTCTAAGGGAATCAATGGCTGGCGTAAATCTCGGGACTTACGCCAATACCGGCCAGAAGCAGGCCTGTTACTGAGTCCTGGATCGCATTATTCGTTAGCTGGTGTCTGCGCTGCGCTATGCTGCTGTTCCCACGCGTACCTCATCCCCGATTACTGCTATGAATTGCCGGTCTTTGTAGTCCGCCTGTGACGCCGCCATGGTTGATTAATACCGGCTGGTTGTAGGGATTCGCCGTGTAGAATGGGGCTGTGGACATGCGATGTTGAACAAGCAGCTCCGTCAGTTGAGCTTCGGCGACTCGTGGGGATGATGCATATGCCCACTGTAGTACGCAGGTAGGAAGTCAGTTAGGGAGCTCTGACCGCCTGAGCCCCGCTATGCACTGTGTGACTACACCAAAGATGCCCGAGACATCATCATTGGAACCTGGAAATGGAAATGGTAGGTATCCACTATATGCACCTAGTGGACCCAGGTTAGCGTTCAGATGCGGGCGCAAAGGTCCCTTGTTGACTTTTCGTCGATAGCAACCACGACCCCTGCAATATTTTCCCTACTGCTACCTGTCTGGCTTTCATCTCCATCTACCACGGACGACAGGTTCACAACACGGGGCATTTCGAAGCTCTTCATCAACATTTCGGGATCAGGCGCATCGATAGCGTTTCTCCAGCCTAACAAAATCTTACGCCTGCAATAGGTAGTATCTACTACACATGCGGGCCGTTACCGCGTAACCAGGCTACACTACACCTAACTATACACATAGACACACAAAGATGCCACGACTTGTGCGGAAGCGGCCGTTGACAGAGCGCGTCAAGGCCATGCTCAACCCCATGGATTTCCTGCTATGGCTCTCCGAAGAAATCGAGACACACGACTGGAGCTCTAAGACCGTCGGCACACAGCTCGGCCTGGCCATGAGCTTCGCTTTCCTGATTGCGCGTGCCAATAGTGGTGGCACTCGTGTCGCGGATCCCGTCTTTGATGAAGGCACGAGCTCTTCAGGCTGGCTAGCTTATTTGGTGAGTAGCAGCAGTATACGGATAGCGACGGTTGCGGAAGGTGTACATTGCTAACTATTACTTGCTATATATGTAGATCGGCGCAATTGTATGGTTCTTGATGGGCTTCTCTGGCGTCAACGCCTACTACACCATGTATCGATCGCGTAAATACCGACTTTTCGAAGCCGATGTTGAGAAGAAGCCGGAAACACGCTCCGCTCGCCGCGTCCGCGTTCAATCCTCGCCCGTTTCGTCCTCCCCGCTACGGCTACTAGCCGACGTCTTAAGTCCCGAAAGCGCTGAGTCGAGAGCACATCCGGATAGTACCCGTGATGTCTGGGAGATCGCTGTGTGGGACCCTCTACCGATTTCCCTACGACTGTTCTGTCTATTCAGCCCGGGCCATATTCTCGTCTATATGATGTTCCTACCCCTGGCGCCCCTCGATGCGCGACCAAGCGTCACTGTCTTCAACTGCTTAGTCCTTCAAGTCATTTTATCCGTTCAGCTTATGCTGTTCCAATCCCGGTTTTCGCAACAAAACAAGGATTCATCGGTTATCCAGAAGGAGGTCATGCACGAATACGATACCAAGCTTGTTCATCCTCTTATGTATCCAACTGTCAGAGATGCCGGAACCCAGTTTTCTAGAGACGATTTTGGTAACGATACCGACTTCGTCGAGGTTGGTACGCCAACCGTACAGCTCCGTAGAGGCTTTAAGACTCGCCCCAATCCGAATTATACGAAGCACATTGACCCTGACAATATGGGCGCAAGCCACATCTCGACGCCGGGCATGTTTACTCCAACTCCACCTACTTCAAGGCAACCTAGTCAGTTTAGTGGCGATCTCCGGAGCCGGGTGCTCTCAACGAAACCGGTGCAGAGGGGCACCCCAGGGCCTACGCCATTAAGAGAGAGCACAACCCGAGCGGTGACATACAATTCTACTGGTGCTGGCAGTGGCGGGTATTTAGGAGTGATGAATCACCCAAACTCGCCTCTGAAGAAGGCCCCGAGCCTGGGAGATCTTGAGTTTAGGTCTCCTCGCAACAATGGGGAGATGGCTCAACTGGAGCAATACCAGTCACTTCAGAGGGACCGTAGCCCCAGTCCAGTGAAAAGCTCGAGAAAAAGTACGGGAACCGTCAAATCTTTTAACCCGCCAGCTTCTAATTCGTGGGGCCGGCGGCAGACTTCCTATGAGAGATACCCTTCCATGTTTCAGTAGTGGGTGTATGAATATGTTGTGGATATGTGCTTATGGGTTGGGTCATCCGGGTGGTCGGAGTGACGCCGAGTGGGCTGACTACTACCACCTACCTGACCAACTTATCTAGACCGAGTGGCATTTGCCTTTATGGCGTTTTGGGGATTCATGGGCTCGGCGTTTACTAATCATATTGTTTCCTGGAGTCAAGGTGGTGCTTTTATGAGAGAATAGAACTGCTACAGGTTCTTCACTCGACCTCTTACGGTATTTGGGCCAAGTGTATATGTACCTGAGTATAATGGCGATTCCCTATCTACCGACGCAGGGGTAGGGACAAATGGACCGATTCGGAACTAAAATACTTCATCTATTATCATCACTCTTCTTCGTGGTATGTGAATAAAAACTTTTGCCCTCAGGTAGGTGCAAATGTTGCCCGACAATGGTCTACCTCGACGCATGGCAGCTACCTTCGCCTCACTCTTGTTTCACAGGCACATTATACTTTCCGAAATGAATACGTCCCGCCTTCCACTGGAGGGGTTTAAAGTTAGACTCTGCCTGCTGGCTGAGAATAAGACTCATAGATTCAGGGTGCCTTAAGGTTACCTCCCTCCCGTCTCCGGAACTTACCCAGAAGTATCGCAGATGCAGTCGCTCAAAATAGCCACGAAACCTTGGGGTTACCACTGCTAGTAGCGTTCGCAACAATAATTCCGGAATACGTAGAGGAGAGGGCTTCAGGCCTGTCTTACATCTTCACTTCTTCTGTAACATCGAATAGCCCCCGGTTAGCCTATGATGGCCCTTCTGCGTTCTCGATTCTGCGTCCATATGCTTTAGACTCCCGTGGTCACACCAGTATGGTTGGGAGCGAAACCGTCCACAATGGCCCGCCGCCACGCAAGCGACGTCCGTCGCTTTCTGGCTTCTTCAGAAAAGTCCTCCCGAGCAATCGTGCCGAGCAGGGCGGTACGGCCCGTGCCAATGATATCACGGGCGACAGCGAATCTGCCTACATCGACTTAGGTATGAACCCCAACGAGCTGACCGAATGGAACGTGGCGCAAGAACGGCCACTTTACTCTCAGCCCCTTGAAGTAAACACAAGAACTCGGCATTACAGGGGCCGTAGCTGGACTTTACAGCGAGGACTTAGTCAATTACATCGTGCTAAAAGCCAATCTTCCCGAGTTCCTCAACAGACTCTCGATCCTGACCTCGCCCGGAGACCACGTCCGAAACTTACCTCCAAAGAATGGCACGAAAAGCCGCGACCCATGAGGAGGGAGGACATTTGTGCTATGCTACAGGCAAAAGAAGAGGCCCGGCAACAACGTCGCGACCTCAAGGAAAGCGGAGACTGGCTCGGTGTTCAAGGCGCCGACCCTTACTCTAGTGAATTCGCGGTGCTTACGCCGACAAGCACCCTAAGCTCAGAAACCACTCCGACCTCCACCAAGAACCGGCTTGCGGAATTGTCGCAAATGCAAAAGGACGCCAAACTTGCGTACGAGGAGGCCAAGTTGGAGGAAATGACGGAAAGAGAGATGATCCATTTGAAAAAGGGACAATCCAAGCTTAAAAAGATGGAACATGCCAAAGAGGGAATTCGAAAAAAGCAACAAGGGTTTCCAATCTGGAGCCAACATAGGCGGCGTTGGTCCTCTGCCGCCGCCGCTGGGCCTGGGTTGAGTCCAATCCCGCAGTCAATAAAGAGCTACGAAGTCGAGGGCAGTGAGTATTGTACCGTTCCATTTTCTAGCTCTTAGCTATTAACTTCTCATTAATAGGCCTTGATGAGGTCGCGGCAGTTCCGATTCGCAATTTTTCACGCCCGGCCAGATCTAATGAAGGATCTGCTATTGACCAATCCAAACCCGCCGAGATAGTTGGCAACTCTGAGAATACCGAACCTCCTAAGCGTGCTCACCGCGAGACCCCGTCGACAGGCACTATCGTTCATAATACTGTAGCAAATATAGACGTTCCAAATATGTCTAAAGCAAGTACGGGAGTACTTTATCCTGCGGTGTTCTCCGATACCGACGATGCCCCTGTCCAAGAACAGAATAATGACAAGCCTTTTTTATGGAAGCGCCGCCGGAGAATGACAGATCCTGGGAAGCTGGTCAAAGGTCTAAGTCCCTTGATGATTCATTCCCCGGCGGGAAAGACAGAGGGGAACCTGGTGTCCAATTCCCACGAGTCTCCGCCCGTACCGCGCCTCCCATCATGCCGAGAACCAAAGGACCACTTCTCGGATCTACTCATCCCGGACTCTCGTCTCCATTTCGTGCCATATCCAGAGCAGGTAGCGGCGATGGGGAAATCAATGGCTCGCATGGAGCGAGGCCCGTCACCGGCAACAGCTACAAGGCCGATAGAGAGCAGCCATAGCGAGGCTCGAGGCAAGCCGGCTCTCGGGATAGCAACAAACCTTTCGGACTGTCGAGAACCCCAAACCAGCCCACAAGTAGCCGCCTCAGACACCAAAGAAGCTACAGCGACCTCATCCCAGTCGAAACCGAAAGGGAACACGAAGCCTACATCCGTCTGCCAAAAAGACATCCCCAGGCGAAGCTCCTCATTCCAGGCGAGACTCACACCCGCGCCAAGGCCGTACATCCAAGCCCAGAAAATCGGCCAAACCTGGCACCTCATCCAAAGGACCCCTTTACGAGGTATGGGAGAGTATCAGGACATACACCGACAGTCGAATTCCCAAGTAGACTTCGAAACGGAGGCTCCGGACAACCATATCAACGTGAGTACGAGCGAGTGTCATGGGAGAGACGTGAAGGGATCTGCGTCCATACCCACCATCACCATTACTGGCTTCGATCCCAGTCCTCAGCTCCAACTCGAAGGAACACAGTCGCATATGGAGATCTGGAACGACAGCGGGGGCAGCGCCGTGAACGCAGACGGAATTCCACCAATTCACAGCCCCCAAAACAGCAATCAAGCACTCTGCGGCGAGTCAGCCACCCGAAGGAAATGGGGCATGGCGATGCTTTCCCACCACACCACGCCACAGAACGACTCGCAGAGCTCCGTGGTTGCCCACGAGATACGAGAACCAGATACTACATTAACGGGCCTTGCGACGCTAGGGGTCGGCCCGACACGCGCGATCCAAACAGACGGTCCCCGCCAGAACCCAGGGGACAC
Source organism: Nemania abortiva (assembly GCA_022578505.1). Classification (NCBI taxonomy): domain Eukaryota; kingdom Fungi; phylum Ascomycota; class Sordariomycetes; order Xylariales; family Xylariaceae; genus Nemania; species Nemania abortiva. The sequence continues at coordinate 373,212 of MU392540.1, forward strand.
ACGCAAGAGGTATTCCTGGGAGAAGATAGAGGAAATCGGCGTCGCCATATCTCCACCCCGGAACCACGAGACCAATCAAGGCCGAAAGGCACAGGTCCAAGAACGCAAGATGAACGGGGGCGGTCTGCAGCGCTCCCGAAAGAACAACAAGGTCCGCGAAGCTCATCGGCGTCACGAGCCCAGCAGCGAGCACAGGGACTCTATGATCCAAGAGGCGGCACGGATCGCGATGCGGAGATCGCGGGCCAAGGAGGTCGTGACGAGAAGCCGCACGCCGAGTCGCACGCCCAGCCCCAGGACCCAAGACACGAAAGAGGCCGCGCCCGCGATTCCGACCGCCCGGGATCTCAAGGGAAACGACAGCGACAACGGCAACGCAGGCACTGATTTGCCTTTTGAAAATATTACAACATCGCCAGGGACGAATCACGAGAACAAGAATGGGAACGCTAGAGATAGCGGCGAAACCATCATGATGTTCGTGCTGTCGTTCCTCATCACCATGTGTATGGTCTGGTTCGGCCTCGCGTGCGCCTGGTGGGTTATGGTCAAGCCGGCGTTCGATCAGCGGAGCCACCTGTGGAAACGCAAACGCAGACGGGAGACTACCTGGGAGGATGTAGGTGTGTTCGCCGCTGCCGGCGTATTCTTCGTCGTCACGGCGCTCGCGGTGGCTGCTGGTGTACGGACTGGGTTTTGGGTTGCGTTGAAGTTGTAAGAGTGGGAATTTGCGTTTGGGGTATTGGGATCCGATCGGCTTGATAAGTGATTAATAGGCATGGAGATAAAGCACCAGTCTCTGTTGTTGTAGCGCGGAGTTCCGCGTCTAATTGAATGAGTTGAGTTGGACGGATGTGGAGGTGAAGATGCTGGCGAGTTGTTTTCTTGCTTTGGCGTTGTTGTAAGTTACAGCATGGCACCGTGAGAGGAGGACCGGGGCTGGGATGGTAGTTACTCTATCGCTAATTGATGGACGGGAAGTGAAGACAACGGGTGTAATGGTAGATATACTTACTCAGCAGTAATATTAGTATCTTGTTAATTGACTCTTCTCTCCTTGTAATGTAAAGAGCCTCGAGTTTGATATAATAGTATTTCTAAGTGTATATTGAAACGACTCGTACTATTCAACACGAACTGCACTCTGGAGGCCCGGGCACCTCCGTACTTAAGCATTTCCAGAGATTTTGAGTATACAGGGGTAAAACAATACTGAATTCTGGGTGGAGGAGACCCCTCTGGGCCACCTTTCCTGCTAACTAAGAAGAAAACTAAGTCCAGGGGCTAGGTCATTATATAGGGAAAATTCAACGCAATCTGACTGAGCTAATCAATAATAGCCCCTTGAATCCACGTCACCCCCACTGCCTCAATATATACTCAATGCTTAAAGTCCGTTGCTTAAGTTCTTGTTGAACGACTCTTGCTAGCCTGGAGTAGGGTGCGGACGAAAAGCGGCGGAACTAAGAGGGCATTCATTTATTGATCGACTTTCGCTCGGGACGGGACTATGATATACGTAATCGAACAATAATACGTCTTGATTTTATGTAATGTTTTTTAGTTTATAGTAAAAGCCTGCTCTAGCATGCCAAAAATAGAGTTGAGACTCTTTACACTGACCCTGTAATTTGTAAAGCTTATACAGTTTCGTTAAACCTTGTGATAAGCATCCTTTCCAATGGCGCTACCGCTTCATCAATACTAACATTGGTATCTGTCGTCAGGACAGACTTCCCAGCCGTCATATGAAATCGTTCTGGAGCGGGCTGTTTGAGATACTGCATTACCCTAGCACGATGGGCAGCGCGGTAGGTCTTTAGAATCCATGTTAGCTGTCTGGACGGATGTGAACGAATTATCAATAACGCTCACCCTGAGTTTCTTAGCGAGCTTCTCGAATTCGTCGGTGATTCCAGTGTTGGTATGGCCGAGCTGTTGTCTGATGGAGTGTTTCTTAACTGTTTCACAGAGCAATCGTTGGTGCAGGGGGATATACAGCACCATGTCTTCGTCGCTGAGGTATCGTTCCATACCTAAGAAAGCATCTAGTACTTGGAAGAGTAGGATATGATTGCCCGAAACCCCGTTGAAGCGAACGAAATTGCCGTTTATCTGTCTGCCGACGCCCCATCCGTGGAACCCCTGCACATAGCTCAGCCAGCACTTCCGCGAGATCTGCGCCTCTCTCATTTGTGCGTGAAACAAACTGAGAGACTCGCTAAGAATGACATCGATCTTTCTTAGGCTCTCTAGACATGAATCGCTGCGACCCTTTCGGAAGGATATATTTGCTAGGACGATCTCGTAGAAAATGTGGAATCCCTGGAAGTCTACCGTTAGATCGAGTTCAGCATATTCAAGTGCTCAATTTCCAAACCAACCATGGTTTCAGTGTCGTGCAATAGTTTGAAGAAGGCTTCTTCTGTTGATTGAATTTCTAGGGGGAGAGTCGAATTGAAAGTAAAGGCTCTCACTCCATCTTCATCGAAGTTCAACAACACGTTGGACGTGTGATTGCCGCTGTCAGCTGCGAAGCCGAAGTACTGCTGGAGATAAGGCCAAGGCAGGCTCAGCTCAGCAGGTAAGTCCACCGTATCCTCGAGCTGTGCGACCTTTACAACGGGCATTAAAGCCCACCTTGAGGTTTCATCAGCATGACCACAGGAGCCTCAATTAGCCTCATTGAGTCGAGCCATGTTACCTATATGCGTGGCGGGACAAAGCTATGCAGGAGAAGAAACCGTTAAGCACGTCTCGAGATAAGTGCTCCCATTTATCCGTTTCAATCTCGTCGAGAATTTCGATGACCGAAGGCAAGTCGATGTTCTCCCGGAGAAGCTTCTCCATGGATCCGCGGAATCTCGCCCGGAGCTTCGTATCGGTGGCTGCGTCTAACGATGGAGTCGGCGTTGCCAATGATGGGAGGACGTCGAGTAGAATCTCCTGATACGGGAGAAGTGCCTTTGGCCAGGATTTGTAACTTGCCCGGGGCGGCCACTTGAATTTAACTTAGCAAGCTGATAAAATTATACGGAAAAGGTTAGAAAATATGTAGGTAAGACACCAAAAAAAAAAAAAAAAAAGAAAGGAAGAAAAAGAAAAAGAGGGGGAGGGGATCCGTTACTACGATTATTCGGGGGCGTGAAGGTTGTTAACTATGAGAACTCACGTCTCCTGCTCCATCTCTATTGATCAAGGTGACTAAGCTTGCGGCAACCTCGTCTTGAGACACGAGACTCCGAAGGTGTTGTATCTTGTTTTCCTTTTCTCTGAGGGTTGTCTTGTTACGCCGTCCAGGTTTCCGCCATAGAGTGGCAAAGAGAATAAAGAAAACAATGGAGAAAATGGACAGGAATAACATCGCTCAGCTTATATGAAGATAGTATTTGGGAAATGATGTTGAATTAGTTCCAACTATTAAGAAGGAGGTGAGAGAAATTGCATTCTACGCTTCTTAGTTATGGTCATTGATGTATCATGGGCAACAGAAAACCTGCCCTGTGCTGGACAATAGATGACAGTTAGTCCTACTGGTTAATTGTGGCACATAAATAATAACCTGGCTCGGCCCCGGTAGGACTGTCACCAACAATGGTTCAATGTAGCTTACTCCAGGGCCGGAAATTAGTAAAATAATAATACTCTAGCTAGTGTGATACGACTTCCCACCTAACCCCAAACTTCACTTGAGCCGGCATAGATCTGAATTACGTTCATTAATACGTTTAGCCTCATCGCTTAAATAAGTTAATATGGCGTTATAAAAGACACCGAGTGTGGCTGCTTGAAGGGAGGGTAATGGGAGCAAAATACTCTGGTCATAGAGAGCCACTGACTCCTCATTGGAAAGTAGTAACCGTGTAGGAAGCTCCTGACCGCCGTGGGCTTTTCTAATAATCACTAAGGTCTTCGAGTTTATGTCGATAGAACACCTATTCAACGAAAGCTTAGGCTCTTGATACCGAAGTTTTGAAAATGGGATACAAGGTACGCTAGCTTAGAGAGTAATGTATGAATTCCCGAAATAGCCATAACTAAAGGTTGGATAGCTGGAATAGGTAGGAAACAATATGCCTACCTTGGTCACTATGTGGAGCATTGAACCGTACTATCGTCATAGACGTCAAGAAGCTATTCATTAATTAATGCTCCACTCTCGCAATTGCGCCTAACGATGAGGTATTGCGACCTGCTTATCACCCCCTTGTGGTTCGCTCTAGCCAGTCGTCCGTCAAATGCACATGAGCCAACAGTGAGACTCAAGTTACTGCCATTTCATACTGCCGCCAAGTATCCTCGTGGGGTTTGCTGGGGTTTATAGCATAGGTACATAAGAAAAAGGATTCCCCTGCTCGGGATCCTGGCAGTAGACCTATACACGGTGACCCGTGTGGCGAATCTAGCCGTGATGCCAATACGGCAAACCGTGTTCGATCGCTTAAATGTTAGCCTTGTCCGAGATACGACGTAGTATTACTCAAGGAAGTAGCTTTAGCATACACAAGGAGGCTTAGCATATCGTGCCGACAGAAACCAACAATTCCAGTAACAGCTTGAGCGTTGGCCGCATGAACGTTCCTGTTTAGCGCTCTTGTTTGGAGAAGCACATCGTCTCATGCCAAGGGTTTCGCTCCTCCACTGTTACGGTTGATGTAACTCCGGGATTACGCTTCGCAAATCCCGGATCGTGCCGTGGTAAGCAAGTGGCCGGTTTAAAGAAAGGTAGATATGCGCACAGGAGCCGAGGAACTCCATCTGGCGGTTTCTACACTGTGCCTTAGTTCTATCCTCCTATTCTCAGCGCCAAGTGCGACACGTAGTGGTTGTTATATTTGTATTGATGGTGATAATTAGAACCTGGGTAACAGTAGTAGCCTTCGATAGACCATAGTATTTATTTATTGGCAGCTTCCGCAAGTTACTTTGAGATTTAATGTCACTGACTGGCTCGTATACGAAGTCAGTATCAAGATTATCTTGAGTTTTCTTTTATATATAGCTTGCTTGGCACTTGGGCGTGGAAACACCGCCGCTGGCTGTCAATTTTTGGGGCAAGGGCGAGCCATATACATTTTAATTGGGTGTCATTCACTAGGTAGTTCTCGACTCGTCCATAGCTGCAAGTAAGGGTGGTGGATCATGTAGGCACGGGCAAATGCGAGACCGAAAGACCGAAAATCCCGTGCATAAGCTGACGTACCCCCTTACGGGCGATCGCGTCGTGAGCCACCACACTGTAGGGATATTAATTAATACGACACCTCTTCTAAATAGGAAAGCAACTGTTTAAATAAATTAAAATGAGAAAAACATTTGGAGAAACCATTCAAGCTTCTGCTAATCTGGCTCAACACTGAAAAGTTTATAGAACATAGACATCTTAGTCAATCAACACATTTGAACTATACGGCCTCCCTTATATTCGTTGAAAGCATATTAGCTTGTTACACTTCGCCTAGCTAGCCTGATCGCCACCACGCGACTCTAACCACTCATCTGTAATGTTGCGGTAGTCCTCGGGGCCATAAGGGAGGATCATCTCGGTCAACATCCCACCTTTCTTGTATGGATTTATGCCAAGGTCATGCTGTAGTAAGTCTAGATAGGGCAGAGCATCAAAAATAAAATTAGGCGCTCTATTTCCCCAGTCAGTCGGATAGCGCCACTTTCCAAAGCGATTGTGCAAAACCGTCTCGTACTGTAGCTGTTTCGTAGCTTCTAAATTCGCGATCGCTACTGAAGGGCTCCTTGCTAGCCGCCCAGAGAAGTAGGCGCTGATCCATAGTGCAGTGATGTGTGACGTGATGACAGTGCTCAGATTGTTCTGAAGGCCGATAAAAGCCGTGTCACGGAGACGGAGAAAACGGGGCGATGCAGGCACAAGGAAGCGGTAGAGCATGTATGGAGTCAATTTAGAAGGATCGTGATCTGGAAGAGGTGTGAAACTCTTATTCCATACCGGCTGCGTTTTCAAGATGGGGAACCGGCGTAAGATCTCATCGTCGGCACGCTCGAGAAGAGAGGACTGGTTTCCGAGGTCAGACTCTAACGGAAGCCTAGCTGTGTCGAGAGCGTGAGGTATGCCAAGTTCCTTCTCGATTCCTTCGGGCAGAAACTTGATAGATGGAACATGATTCCATCCTGTATTTAAGACGAAAGCGTCAGATTCGAGTATGGTCCCATCATCTAGATGAACACGGCGAGGACTGAGACTACTGATCTCGCCAATGTGTATGTCGACTAGATTTTTGTCGCTTTTTATAAGTTCAAAGAAGTTTCTCTCATAGTTTAGAATGCTCAGACTTCCTGCGACATACATAGCGTCGAGCCAAGGTTTCAGTTTGGCTGTCTTCGGATGAGAGTCATATTTGTTGAGCTGGATAACATCGTTGCCAAGGACTCTCCAGAATAGATTTACTAAGAAGCGACCCAAGGCCGTGGAGTGATAGAACTTGCGGATGCCATCATATCCATCTGCACTACCCCATATACATGGGCTAAACCATGTCAGGAATCGTGTATCTATAACAAAACGTTAGAATAGACCTAAGAAAGGATAACCCTTCCCAAAACTACAGACTTACTTGCGAGTTTTTCAATCCACTGCTTGAAAGGCGTTACGAACGGAGGCGACATCCATACCGGGCCATGACCACTTGCTATGCAATGTGTCTTAGCCCAACCAGGAACAAACGAGAGGAGGTATGGGGGTTGACGAACATCGAATAACCCAATTCACCTTAACCCCAGCAGTAGCGTAATAGTAAACAGAATCCCACGATGACTTGCCGGACCCGAATATCGTAACGGCTTTCATTTCTCTCAGCCCTTTGCTCACGATCTGCGGGAAGTCCTTCGTATGGAATATCTCGCCGCCAAACGTGTCCTGACCTTTGAAGCGGGGCATAAATGGCTCCGAAAGAATGCCAGTTGCAACAATGAGATGACAAGCGAATATCTGGGAGGACGCGCCGGATCCTGAGGGTTTCACAGTCAAGATCCATCCACCTTCCTCTGTGTCCTGGTGTTCTGCGGTGAGTACCACTGTTTGTAGTCGCACAAACTTAGCGATTCCAAATGCTTGGGTATATGCCTTGAGATAGGCATTGATAGCGTAGCCGGATATATGTTCACCGCGCTTCACGTCGAACTTGTCGCTGGTCATAGGAAAGTCTGGATATTCAAACGTCCCCAATAGGTTGTTGCTCTTGAGACCCTGATATAGGCGATGGTCTGCCCAAGTGCCTCCTATTGAGGACTCTCTGTCGAGTACTGCTATAGTACGATCGGGTTGCGTGCAGGTAAATTGTTTAGCCGCAGCTAGGCCATTCCATCCTATGGCATATCATTAGCATTATGGTATGCTTTCACTGCCGGGAAAGGATATTTATCAGAAGTGTCTCTTACCCGCGCCTATTACTACACAGTCTAGCTTCTCCATGTTATAGATACTTTTCGTACTCCAATACTGGTGGGCTCGATATCACAAGCTGCGAACACTAGTGATCTTGATACTCGGTGGTAAGTAGCTTGAAGGTACATGACATCTCTAAGGTTGCGAAAAAATAAATAGGATAGAGGGGGTTAGGAGGGGAAGCATGCTGTACCTAAGCGAATACGTCCCCTTAGGGGCCTCATATTACGGACTATCCTACTATACATGTTTTCATATATAAGAAATATGATCAAATAGCACATATATAGTAAAGGAAAATATAGGACAGCGGCTTATGTATTCATTTTGCTGACGACTGTTTCTGTTTGAAAGAACACGATGTTACCCTCCCCTCACCCCCCTTCACAATTAAAATCATGGTTAAGAAGAGGACCCTGTATTTTCACCTTGTCGTGTCTAGGATACCAAACAATATGCAATACAACGTTGGAGATGTAGTTTGATATGTACTTGCGCTGCGCCTACGTTTTCGGCTTCGTCGGATCATAGACCAGGATTCCAGCCGAGCCACCAACAATGTTTTAACATCTGCCGATTTTCAGAATTGACCAACCACCATGACTTCAGAACCCCAGTCAGACGGTAAAGTGGATACTCGCGAACGTGCCACCGATGTTGGTCCGGAAACCTAAACCCACTCACCGCATTTCGGAGATCTCCTATCCAATGCCCTTTCACCGAGGAAGTAGAGGGTGAAGCTGTCTTCTAGACGAGGCGTGTTTTGTCAAAGTAGGTACTTGGTAATCCCGTTGATTCTCTAGAAGTCTAAGTTCTGTAGAGCACAGGAGGGCTGGAAGGGCCTCTTTTGTATGCGTGGTGATACAGCATATGGATCGTAAGTAGGTATCCTAGCCCCCGGCTTCTGGCGTGTCTAAGTACGTAGTTAAAAACTTAATAGTATGTTCCAAAAGCTTGGGATGCAACCCTCCTGGTGGATGTGATAAAGCTAGCTTGCATATTTCATATCAGACTTACATTTGAGCGCTTCTCGGCTGGTGTTCCGGATCGCGAAAGAGTCCGTCCTCCCGTCCATGATGTAGTGGAACGTGGAGGGGAAAAAGCGATGAAACGTGGTTTGTATCCTTCTCGTTTGGCGATGTAGCCTTCTGGGAAGCATATCTGCGGGGAGTTATGAGTATCTAGCACTCATTGCGAAATATGTTCTAGCTGAGCTCATCCGCCGCATAGTTAATGAGCTCACTAATTTGACACTGACTTATTGTCGCTCCCAAAGACTTATCATTAATAACGAAGATTGTTTCGGCAGTCCGGTACCCGCAGAAACCAACTATGCTACCCCCAAGTGCTATCGAGGCATGGACTTATCTAGCTGTCGGCTTGGTTGTGACCGCTCTTAGGACATACTTTCGAGTGAGCCAAGTTGGCATCAGGAAGCTCCAGGTTGATGATTATCTAGTCTGGGTTGCAGCGGTTCGTTACCACCGAGGTCTCGAATTCTGCCTCAGTCCAAAACTAACTAAAGTAGATTTTCTATATTGCCGAAACTACAGCAGCGTACTCGGTCGGCGCGGTCGCGCATGGCCTGGCTAATAATGGCATATCGGACGAAGCTAGGCGGTCTTTATCTCCGGACGACCCTGAGTATCATTTAAGGTGAGGAATCATGATATGCGAACACTAGAGTGGCGGTTAGAATGCTGATATCTTCTTAGGGTGATAGGCTCGAAAATTCAGCTTATAGGATGGTCGACATACTCGGTACTCCTTTGGGCTTTGAAGGGATCTCTTCTCTGCCTCTACCTTCGATTAGTGTCCGGTCTTCCACGAAGCTCCTATAATCTCGTTTATATCGGCTTTTTCCTCATCATCGCAACTTTCCTTGCCCTTCTCGGTACCATATTTCTTGAGTGTCGTCCTTTCCATCATAACTGGCAAATCAATCCTGACCCGGGAGGTAAGCTGGGATCTGAAAGTTGTATAGCGACATACCCCATTGACTAACCACCCCTAGACGCTTGCTATCCAGCATCTTCCGTTCGACTACTTATTGTTTCCTTAATCCTGAACGTGACGACCGATATTTACCTCATCGCGATACCGGTGTCTTTACTCTGGAATTCTACACTCAAATTGACGAAAAGATTAGGATTGGTGGCCCTATTTAGCGGTAGTGTTTTCGTCATATTCTGCGCTATTTTCCGCACTGTACTGATGATCATGGTAAGTGGCCTTGCTATCGGCCAAGTTGTCTCAAGGCTATCTATTAATTATCTTTAGGACCCCGTACATGGCGCCGAAACGGCCGGATCTTGGTCCGTACGAGAGACATTTGTAGCCACGATCACCACCAATCTACCCGTGGTATTTCCATTATTCAAATCTTGGGTCAGGCCTGTCTTCAACGCCCTTTCAAGCTCTGCAAGCTTGGTCAAGAACTCCTCTGGGATATCAAGTATTAAAGACCTCTACACTTTCGGAAGAAGCCCTAGGAATATCGGCCGTCGTGGCGTTGCTCCCACACCAAACCCAATCACTGACATTACATTTAATGAGAGCGAGGAGCGCATGGTAGATGGAATTGCCTTACAGTCGTTGGAAAGAAGTCGTGAAAGTACAATCAACCGGCTATCCGATATTACGGGCAAGGGCATTCGGAAAGACGTAGAAATCCTTGTTACCAGCGAGCCCGTCACCGGCTAGAAGGAAATGGCTAGTCAGCAAGGAAATAGCAATGGATTTCCTAGTTATTGTCTCTGGATGGAGCTATTGCCATAACCAAGGGTGGCATGGACTATCAAACTCGAAACGATCGCGTTCGCACTCAAGGCTATGCGGGTTATGTATATGAGTATCGATGTTTACATGTAGTTAGTTACTGGGCTTCGTTATCCTATTGACCGTATGTGTGTATATAATTAATAATTCAAATATTGTTCCGTGGATCAGAAGAAAGGAGATGTAAAAGGATACAGAAGGTACAATCATGTGCCTTTAGCCAATACCCTTTACTCTGATGGTGATATAACAGCAGCAACAGGCTGCAACGTAAGGGATACAGTGGGCGTACTATTTTTAAAGGCGGGGTAAACGAGTCTTTAGTAACGATACCTATATATGTAGGTAGGTATTTAGAGTGACATCACAACGCTATGTGCTTACAACTTGCCCCCTCTCCCTCCCAAAACCCGAAGTTCCCGAGTATGATCCTACTCGATAATAAACAACGTATACACGTAAATTGAGTTGATTTTTGTATATAGATAGCACACAGTACACCAAAATGGAAGCTCAACCCGTCTTGAATAGATGGTTTCCGTGGGCTGCGTGGCCATGGGTATTCAATGCTCCGATGTTCTCCATAGCAAACGGCAAGATGGCGGCTGAAGTAACGAAGGCCGGGGGAATAGGTAAGGTCGACCAAGTTAGTTCAACCCCGACCCGCGCTGCGTCCTTGACTCGACGAACTAAAACATCTAGGTAGCAGATTCGCTAACATGGTGATTAGGAATGGTACCGGCCGGGATGGATCCGCGTCCGGAATCTCCACACATCGCCGCGCTCGATGAGCACCTGAGGACTGCCGCTGAGCTCTTGACCCACGATACTTCCTCAGCGAAGCCACTGCCAGTCGGCGTTGGTTTTACGACTATGCGTGCCACCGCCGAGATATACAGGACCAGTGCGGTGCCCGTTATTGCCAAGTATAAGCCAGCATTCGTCTGGCTCTTTGGCTCTGACCCGTCCGCTTACGGAGAGATTATCTCGCTATTCCATACTGTGGGGGAGCCCTGGGATATGAAAGTCTTGGTGCAAGTCGGTACAGTCGCGGCGGCGATCCAAGTCGCGCGCGCCGGCGCGGATGCCGTGGTAGCCCAGGGGAACGACGCCGGCGGCCATCTATGGGCTCGCGGAGCTAGTGTGATGACGTTGGTGCCCGAAATAGTCGAGGCACTGCGAAGTGAAGAGAGCCTCAAGACGAGGGACATCTCGGTGATTGCTGCGGGCGGAATAGTCAACGGGAAAGGGGTTGTGGCCGCGCTGGCTCTCGGTGCTAGTGGAATAACTATAGGTACAAGGGTATGTATTTGCGACTGGGCACAGGGCTTTGTGCCGATCTATTCTCTCAGATGCATCTGCCCCTACACATATGACATGAATTAACGTTCTACTAGTTCATTACTTGTCCCGAGTCCGATGCCGTGCCTTACGTCCGCAAAGCCGTCCTTCGTAGCACGGATGGCGGTGCTACGACTATAGTGTTAGTATACCTAACATTAGCTGCTCAAATCATTCTCCCATTTATAGGATTTCCCTGTTAATATTTGCACCAATCGCAGGTCCCCAATGCATGACATAATCCCAGGCTACCCAATCTACCCGAGTCCGTACTCTGGCAGGGCGGTCTTACACAAGGGGATCCAGGACCTTGAGAACGGAGCATCTCTGGAGGATGTTACCGCTGCATTCCAGAAAGCCAAGGAAGAGGGCGACGAGGCACGCTTTGTGACTTTTGCGTAGGTCACCTAACTTGTTTAACTTTCGTGATCTAATGTTTCTATCTCAGGGGCACCGGAGTAGGGCTGGTAGAGAAGCCTGTACCGGCCGGGGAAATAGTTGCGGAGGTCACATCGGAGGCGCTACAGATCATTCAGAAGTTGAAGGCTGTGTTGTGATGTTATAAGTCACATAATAGGCGATGTCGGCCTACGTCCTCCGCCTGCATCGGACGTTTCACCTCGTCTACTTAGCCACCCGGTTACACATCACTTAAGGTCTTTTTCTCCCCTCCAGAACTCCTGCCTATATTTTATTCTTTGGTTCCTTGATGGGTAGTGTTCCTGTCGCTTTCGGAAACAGACGAGTTACTCTATCATTTATCTAGATCACGCAAAAGAATCAAAGTTTCTGAGAACTTACCACTTCCCGCATATTTCCCTTCAAGCAAGATGAAAACCATCATATAGTCCGTAGTGACAGAGGCACACCTTGCCCTTTTGCAAGCTAGAAGTCACATAGACAACATCTGAATGAACTCTCGGACTTATGGCAGCCAGCCAGAGCACACTGACAACAACATGAGCTAGAATAGACAGAAACGAGACTATAGGGGTTCAGGGGAACCATTACGTACCTTCATCTCGATGCCATCATAATGCATGTGTCACGATCTTGACTACCTACGACCTCATACCTACGCCTCCAAGATACAGAACAAAGAGACCGTTTGTATATAGATATTCAGTCATTGGAAGTAGTAGTTAGGGCTCCTCGTGCGTCAACAAGTAAAGCCCGTGACAGCATGTACATTCGGCTTGGAAATGTCGGATAATTTGCTGACGTACCTCCCTAACTACTTGAGTTGTGGTACTTGGTATGTTTTGGTAACTCGAGCCTAGCTTTTGAGACCGTACTACTCCATTTTCGAGTCCGGGATTCATTCACGGATGTAACCGATCCTATGTTGACATCGGCTTCGCGGCGAAAGCTAGTCGAAAGGCTTATGCTTCCTCCAATACAAATACAATCCGAACTGCTAGATAAATGTCCGCCGTTTTAGGAAAAGTCTCCGAGGTTTTGAGTACATATCATATTAATCTTCGTTTTGCTGCAGACTGTTAATACCGCCGGCCTTGCATTCCACGAGACATGCATTTTCTAAGTTTTCTTTTTCTACTCGTGTGGCCATAAACGGGCAAGTAAAGGTTATAGTTGCCTCTTTAGGAAAATAGCGTGGAGTGGCTGTCTGAAGTTCCTGAGCTCTGCCTGAGATAGGCGCAGTCCACGGTTCTGTGATTTATCGTCTGGAGCGCCCTGAGATAAGACATGCAACCACTTACTTGTACGTAGGTACGTATCTAGACTAGGTAGGTTAGGTATGTACGTGAGGTACGTGGTACTTGCACTAAATAAAGCTTTGTGGCTCCGATCACCGCTGTGGAGCAGAAGAAGCAAAAATACCGATCCAGGCAAGACAAAGGAAACCGGAGTGTGCACAAGGTGGAGAATGATTCGGTGAGGTCTCCCAAGGTGGTCTTTTTTCATCCCGTCAATTCCGATCTTCCTGTGCTGGTGTTACGCCAATTGCCAGCAAACTCAATTGCTAGCGTAGCATGGTGAGACTCTGCTCCTTCTTGGCCGATGGCGGACTCGGCGTCTGTGATCATCTCACCACGGGCGGAGAGATCTTGTTGACGGGCAGCGGCAACCCCTCACGTGCTCTGCCACGGTTTCCATAGGGCTCGAGGTGCGAGGTGCGAGGTGGAGGTGGGCACAAGCGAGTGGGGATCGGATGGGGGTTGGCTAGCGAATCAGCACAGCAGTGAACAGGGGCCTCGGGAGCGGGAGCTTGACATCACACTGCTCTTCACTGGCGGCGTTTGCATCTGTCTTCAGGCAGGCTCCACAACCGAGTGCCATTATTTATGTAGCTTCTCCAATTCCAGCAAGGCGTGGCCACTTGCACCCAATCGGACACCGCCAAATTCAAATCGCCTCCCGCGCTGAAGAGCTCCCCGCCCCATTAGAGAATAGAGGCTCGGTCCCCCGCGACCGGAGGCGCATTTGCCATCTCCGATCCTCGGCTCTGTATTTTGCTTTTATTCAAGAAGGAACAAAGCATCGTAGATATCTAGGTGCTATCTGTCTAGACTGCTGTCTATTTCCATCATTGAGTCGTCTACGTAGTCCACGTAGTCAAATCTTCCCTTTTCTCTTCCCAGATTTGTTTGGTTTCGTTCCGGTCTTTTCCCAGCTCCCTTCCCTCAATTGAGCTCTGGGCTTTCCACGTCGATAAAAATAAACGCAGTCTATCTATTGGACGGGCTCCAGCTCCGACGGGAAAGTTTCAACAACAACAACTGGCTCCAAGAGCAAACACAAGGCCAAGATGCCTGTCGCAGAGAAAACGCCGCAGACCTTGTATGATAAGGTTCTCGCCTCCCACATCGTCGATGAGAAGCTCGACGGCACAATTCTCCTCTATATCGGTACGTATCAATTGATCGATATCATGTGCGATGCGAAATAGAATGAACATGAACATGTCTTACTAACGCGCGTGTCTCGGTGTTCCACAATAGATCGTCATTTGGTTCACGAGGTCACCTCACCGGTATGTTACACAGCTCTTAATTCTCGTGCCATCGCGACAATTTAGCTGACACACGAGATTAGCAAGCTTTCGAAGGCCTGAAAAATGCCGGACGAAGCGTGAGAAGGACGGACTGCACTCTTGCTACTACGGATCACGTATGTCACCCTCTTTCTTTACTGTCGTCACCTACATGTGCCACATGCATGTTGGCCATACGCGTGCCGACGATAAGCGAGTCTGGATGCTGATTGATTCCTGCTGCAGAATGTCCCCACCAAATCCCGAAAGGGTATCAAGGATATCGCCACCTTCGTTGAGGAGGAGGATTCGCGGTTGCAATGTCTTACCCTGGAAGAAAATGTCAAGGAATTCGGCATCACGTATTTCGGACTCGGTGACAGACGTCAAGGCATTGTCCACGTCATCGGCCCCGAGCAGGGTTTCACGCTTCCGGGTACCACCCTAGTCTGCGGCGACAGCCACACCTCGACCCATGGCGCCTTCGGCTGCCTTGCGACCGGCATCGGTACTAGCGAGGTCGAGCACGTCCTGGCTACTCAGTGTCTCATCACAAAGAGAAATAAAAATATGAGGATACAAGTCGACGGGGAACTTGCCCCGGGTGTCAGTTCAAAGGATGTCATCCTCCACGCTATTGGCCTGATCGGTACTGCTGGCGGTACTGGCTGCGTCATCGAATTCTGTGGCTCCGTCATCCGTAGCCTAAGTATGGAAGCTCGGATGTCCATCTGCAACATGTCCATCGAAGGTGGTGCTAGAGGCGGCATGGTCGCGCCTGACGAGATCACCTTCGAATACCTCAAGGGAAGACCCCTCGCACCTCCTGCAGATTCCCCTGAGTGGGAGCGCGCCATTTCATACTGGAAGAGCCTCCAGTCCGACCCAGGTGCAAAATATGATATCGATGTGCAAATCGACGCCAAGGACATTATCCCAACAGTCACATGGGGTACTAGCCCTGAAGACGTTATCCCTATTACCGGATCAGTTCCAGACCCTGAGACTTTCCAGACCGAGGCCAAGAAGCAAAGCGGCCGGAGAATGCTTGAATATATGGGACTGACAGCCGGGACTCCAATGGAGGACATCGCCATCGATAAGGTTTTCATTGGTTCTTGCACAAATTCGCGGATTGAAGATCTCCGGGCTGCGGCCGAGGTAGTCAAGGGCAGAAAGATTGCAGACAATGTTAAGCGAGCTATGGTCGTTCCGGGCTCCGGAATAATCAAAGAGCAAGCTGAAGCAGAAGGCCTCGATAAGATTTTCCTCGACGCGGGTTTCGAATGGAGAGAAGCAGGATGCAGTATGTGCCTCGGCATGAACCCCGACATTCTTTCCCCGAGGGAGAGATGTGCAAGCACGAGCAACCGAAACTTCGAGGGAAGGCAAGGCGCCTTGGGTCGAACTCATCTTATGTCTCCGGTGATGGCTGCCGCTGCCGGAATTGTTGGCAAACTGGCGGACGTTCGGAAATTGACCAACTACAAGGCAAGCCCCCATGTCGAAGCGTTTAAAGCGCCGTCGCCATCGCGAACACCAATCGTCGACGAGAGCCTCGAGGCCGGTGATCCAGAAGCCATGGACAGACTTGGTGATCAGCCAGAAGACAGCTCGTTAACCGCCGAAGACTTGGTCACGGAAGCCGCTGGCTCACCTGGTCTTCCTAAATTCCTCGTGCATAGGGGTATTGCGGCACCCATGGACCGTACCAATGTCGACACTGATGCCATCATCCCTAAACAATTCCTCAAGACTATTAAACGCACAGGACTTGGATCGGCCCTATTCAATGCCTGGAGGTATAATGATGATGGTTCGCTTAATCCCGAGTTCGTCCTCAACCAGGAGCCGTACACCCAAGCGAAGACTCTCGTGGTAACGGGCCCCAACTTTGGATGCGGAAGCTCTCGTGAACATGCACCTTGGGCTTTGAACGATTTCGGTATCCGGTGCATTATCGCCCCATCTTACGCTGACATCTTCTTCAACAATACATTCAAGAACGGCATGTTGCCCATCTGCATCACAAACTCGGACGATCTGGAGAAAATTGCAGTAGAGGCCCGAGCCGGCAAGGAGATCGAGGTTGACCTACCAAACCAAGAGATTCGCGATGTGAGTGGCAACACAATTTGCAAGTTCGACGTCGAGGAATTCCGGAAACACTGCCTGGTCAACGGCCTCGACGACATCGGCTTGACCCTTCAGCTTGAGGATAAGATCACGGAGCACGAAAAGAAGGCCTCACAGGTTACCCCGTGGATCGATGGCACGTCGTATCTCCGCAGAAAAGGTGGTAAGCTTCCTGTCAAGGCCGCCAAGGTGCCCATGACAAACCGTGGGCAAGAGCTCAAGGACCCTATTGACTGGTAATAACGTCGGGGAAAATGAAACACAAAGGATTTGGAGTTTTCCAGTTTTTTTGCTTTCTGTTGTTGTGCATATGGAGTGCTGAGAATACGGTGTTTGGTACAAAAGCCTACCTGGTTCAGATATGCTTTTTCTCATCTGCTACGACTAATCAGTAGCAGTGTGCATGGTATGATATTACGTTCTGGGGACTTTAATCCTCAAATTTCTCGTCTTGGCACCGCCGTATTGAATTGTGCTGTAAAACTCGTTCGCCGGACCTATAAGCCGAGTGATATGATGAATTCTAACGCCGCCACCGAGATCGTGTTGGCCGAAGTCGTAGGCGAGGAAAACCTCTTTGGAATAATTATTCTTGAAAATGCTCGAGAGCCGCAGAGCTGCGCTGTAGCATGCCATATGACCGGATCTCTGAGCACTCGTTCGGTCATTGTTACGTCGGTAATTAAAAAGACGGAGTTCCACTTTTGGACTTGACACAAGAGGGGATGGTAGTTGAATTACCAAGCGTACCACTTTGTAGACTAACTAATGGGCAATTAGCTCTTAGGCTAGCTTGTCCAGAGAGAACATCATCAGACGCCCCCTAGATGCCAGTCCCAGATGGCCATATCGCTACCGCGTTAATCCGACCAATCTCAGTACTAAATTTGTTTCTAGTTCTGGTATGCCGTACTCTATGCTATGATATCACAAACATACTGCATTCAAGGGAAAGCAGCATCTCTCCCGGATGAGCGTGGCTGCAGGTAATACAAGTCGTGAATATAGTATGGATGGTGACACTAACACCGCCAATATAACCGTTGCAAAGGGCTTAGATACGTAGCCCAAGAGCTATAAAAAAGCTCCGTGAAGAGCTAAGGGGCTGAAACTACACACGGATTCTGAACTCTGAAGAATTTATCACAACCTTGCACCTCGTAGAGAGTCTCGCATTGTAGCCTAGAAATAGACATGATTCTGAGTTCCTGAACTGAATTCACAAGAAAAAAAGAAAAAAGAAAAAAAAAAAAGGTAGGTAGCCAGTGAGCCTCTTTGTAATACTACGTATACGTAGTAAAGAGTATCGGTAAATACATGAAGTTCACACAAAATAAAGCTCTTGACGGCTAATAAATCACATACGTATCACCACCCCACGTATCTGGTTCGCCCGCCCAACATAACCATTCCTCTCGTCGCCTGCTCAGAGAAGTCCCGCTATCCCTTTGCTCTAGGCTAAACTCAAGTAGCGGATATGCGGTGCGATCAACAACATGCAAGCAAATGCTTAGTCGAGGTTGATTGTCTGAGGGTAGTCCGTAGGATTAGATGGTTGGTAGGCCTGGCTGTCCCTGCGACGTTTAGCACATCAATGCAAACTTGGATAAGTGAGAGTGGTTTTATCCTACTGATGGAACTGGGATCCGACGAATGATAGGTCGGCATCCTGCTGCTTCTTGGCTTTCTCACCCGCAGCTTCTTTGTCGGCTTTAGATCGGTGCTCATATTTCACGGCGTCCCATGGGCGGCTGGCGCCCGAAGAGGTTGCAGCTATACTTTCACGTTAGTATTTTAGATATTCATACTCTAGGTATAATAAAAGTACAAACGTGGCTTATCCATTCTTAGGTTCTTAAAGAGATTGCACAGTATAAAAGAGTTGTCCGTTGTCGCTTAGCTATGAAGACTTGTAGCTTGACAGAACAGCTTGGTATCATTTTCATCTCCTAAGTTGGCGAGGAGACCAGCAAGCCTTAAATACTTCTTTTTCGTCTTGTAGTTCATGTTGTCGCCGTCTTGAGATAAATTGGATTCACCCATGGCGCTTTGATAATGGAGTTCTGGTTTTGGCGTTAGCCAACGGTAAGAGGTCTACCTTTCGGTGTGCTTTTGGCATATTGTAATGATGAACGGAGAAATTTGAAGGCAAATCTCACACGTGATTATGGTTCTGGGCTCGTCCAATCAATACAGAAAGACAAACTAGGGCTTACATGTAAGCATAGGTGTGTCTATGGCTTTACTCACTCTCCGGCCGCGTATTTATAGGCCATTGTGGTTTTGGCACTATCCAATTAAAATTCCGGTGTGATGGAGTTATGGTTTTGGTATAAGCCAATCATGTCGCCAGGGGGTGAATGCAAGTGTGAGTGGTTGCCTCCATAAATGCCATGCCACCACCCACTGCCAACTACTTTCTCTTCCCTTCTCCATTTTATCACCCCAAGAGTCTTCACCATGGCACCTGACTGGGAGCGACATAGGGCGATCATCATACATCTATATATAAATGATAGTATGAAACTTGACGACGTTGTTTCGCATATGCGGGAGAAATATAAATTTGACAAATCGTAAGCGCGGCATTGCCACACTTGCGTGTTAACACTGATATCAGCGCAGCAAAAGCTCGTACGAGATTCACCTCAAGAAATGGGGTGCTAAGAAAAACGTGCGACAAGAAGAATGGAGGAACATTCGTCATCAGATCAATGTAAGACCGGGACAAAAATCTCAGGTTGCCTTATGCGGGATACTTCTGTCCGAAAACAAACTGCGCAAGGAAACGCAGAGATACAATGTTATTCCCACCGCCAATGATTTCCGAAACGGCTGTGAGTCCAATAGAAACTAACGCGCTAATATTATCATGCTGACGGTAGTATTCAGTATCCAGTCCTGGTCTACCTACGGACACCTTCGTTCGCATCCAGAGCCCTCCCACCACAGAACTGGATATTATATGGCCAAGCACTCTTCCATGGTTTCAGTTCAAAAACAGAGTGATACCAAGTCGGTTCTCATGCCTAGCCCTAGCTGCTCAAACTCAGTGATATTCACTAACGCGATACAAGCGCTCCGCTGCGCCTCTAGTCTCTTAAGGGCCTTCTTCAACGATCCTAATCAACATTACGGAAGAATCAATGCAAATTCACTCTACGTGGCATGGAAGAATCCTCTAGAGCTTCGTCAAGCAGTCATTCATCTCAGCAACACAGTTCCAGATGATACCATAGACAGGCAACAAAAAGCCGAAGCCCTGGCGCGCAATAAGTTCCCACCATGCTTGGTCACGGAAATGCTCAAAGTCGTTTTCTTTCGCCTTTCAAACAACATGGACGTAAATGTACAAGACAGTCGGAATCAACGAGAGCATGACGAATTTGTGTTTCAGCTCTCCAGAGCAGTCTCGCGTAGCAATCCGGAAATGTTATCGGCCTTGTTTTCTGGTACGGACGCAACTACGAATGCAATCAAAGAGGCAGTGTACACGTGTGCGATTCGAGACAGAAACTATGAATTTGTGGAGCTGATTCTCAAATCTGGCGTGGATCCCGATCTTCCGGTCAGAGTTACTCGGCATTCGCGGTGGGAATTTAAGCGAGGACTAATGAAACTCGAGTGGTTGATGGAGTGTCACACAAAAACTGGCATGCAGGAAGCGGCTATACTACATGATACACACCTTGGCGAGATTCTATTAAACGCGGGCGCGAGCGTTGACAATGGCACCGAACTTCTGACACTTGCCGCAGTGGAAGCGCGCCCGTGGCGTAATGGCGATGATGTCTTGGATTTTGCGCAACTACTAATTAAGCATGGGGCCGTAGTTAGGCCTTCGGTGTCACAGTGCCCGCGCAAGCGTATCCATGAAACCAAATCGCTACTCTTTGCATTGACTATCGCCGACAATAATTGCCCGCTAGCAGAGTTCTTTGCTGAAAATGGGGCAATTGCAGACCTGTCCCCAGACTCTGAAGTCGCGAGCTGCACCTGCGGTTATTACGGCGGGGCTTGGAGCAGCAAACCGTTTAAACGCTTGCAGATACCTTTTAATTTCATACATTTAGCCATTGTTTCGGAAATAGGGATATAATTGAACAACTGCTCCAGCAGATCTTTCTGTATCCCACACAAACTTCCCGAGAAACAATTAAGCGGCTGCTCATCACTTCGTGTTTGGCCGGAGACGTGGCAGTAGCGTCAAAGCTCCTTATGTTAGACGGTATTGATCTCGACCTAAATAATGGGTGGATTTCTGGAATTACGCCCTTAATTGCATCGGCGTGGAATCCGGATACTAGCATTGCTGAGATGCTGCTGGATCTCGGGGCGGACGTGGGACCAAAACCACAGGGCAAAACTCTCGAAACATCAACACTTTGCCCGATTCATGTCGCGGCATACTACGGGAACTCAAGTCTAATTCGAAGTCTTATAGCTCGCGGTGCTGATTGCAAAGTACGCTATATAATGCTCACCAAATTGGAATGGGTCGATTGGAGACTTGAAAAGTTGACTAATATGTTGCGCTGGGAGTGGCTGGCACCTCTTGACCTGTCAAGTCCGCTTCAATTCGCACTCGAAAGCAACAATTCTCATACGATTGCACTTTTATTACATCATTTGAACCCACTAGAAGGAGGTTTGGATTATGACAGTGCCCTGATCTCCGAGTTTACTTCAGAAGAACTGGATTGGCATAGGATTGCACTTTATGATAAGACACCTTTGGCAGCTGCTATAAAAGCGGGGAGTGAGAAGATAGTTCGGCTCTACTTCCATTCCGGAGAGACCTACGCATCCACAGCCCTCCACTGGGCTATAATTGACGCTATCGAATCAAAAAATGACTCCATGTTCAAGCTCATATTAGGATATCGAGCTCTTGAGCAAATTGACGAGTGTGAGGCCTCATGCCTGGTCCTTGCCATTGCGCGATGCCGATGGGACCTTGTGTATCTTCTGCTGTGCAAGCCATTTCTTGCAGGGACGTCCCAGTCGACATATGACAATTTCGATGCTCTTAGTGGCCCCAAATGGCTGCCCGAAGCCCATTTAAACTATTTCACGGTAGGCATATTAACACCCCTTTCTGCCGCAATGTTGTCTGGCAATATCGATATAGTGGAAGCGATGATCAAATGTGGATATGTTCCCCAGGAGACTGATGTGGCGACGCTGATGGGAGAGGATATCCTGGCCGCTGTCCGCACAGCTGTCTGGTCCAAGTTCCCTCTGCAAAGCATGAGCTTCGAATGCCATCGGACAATGCTTACCTTCGCAATCAAATCTAAGGATAAGATCAAAATTCAGGAGTTGATCGGGCTCTTCCCGTCTTTAGACTTCTATATCTTTCGTTATCGGGACGTAGGATATACCCCCATTACATTAGCTGCAGCCTTAGGCTATATAGAGCTAGTCCGCCTTTTCCTTGATGCTGGGGCTAATTCTTATTTTATCTCGGAGGTACCCCAAGAATACCCAGTAAAATGGGGACATCTGATGATGGGCAAAATGGCGCTGAAAGGAACGGCACTGGAAAAAGCTGTAAGGCCGAAGAGCACAGCCGTGGAAGTGGCCGCATCACAGGGACACCTAAACATTGTCGATTTTCTCCTCAACCAACAAGACGTTGATCTGCCGACTCGAATGCAGGGCGCAACAGAGGCGTTAGGGCTCGTAGCAGGCTTAGGGAATCTTAAAATGGTGAAGTTACTAATCGAGCGGGGAGCAGACATAAATGCTTCTGCGGCTCACGTATATGATTGCACGCCCCTTGAAAGTGCGGCAATTAACGGAAGGCTTGACACGGTCCAGTTTCTGTTGGAAAAAGGTGCTCAGCTCGGCGGATCCATGCAGATGCATTATGTTCGATCTATCTATTTTGCAACGAAGCTTGGCCATTTTGCGATCGCAGACCATCTCAAGCGATGCGGCTACTGGGGCACAGAAGACCAAAGCATTTACCGCCATTTTGAAAAATTTAACTCCGAGAGGTCCAGGTATATTATTGACGTCGAAAATAATCTCTGGGAATGGATTGAGGAGTTCAGTGGTTGGTCGAGTGTGAATCCATTTGTCCATACCACATATCCAGTGCCTTCAGAGAATGCCTCCGATACAGAATATAGGCATGACAATGGGGTTCAAGAAAGGGTCATCAAAGGGGCTAAGGACAGCCCCAAAACGAATGATGTAGTCCAACAAACATCAAGACCAATCTCACTAGAAACGAGTCATGAACCACCAACCGTTAGTGTCGGTCGTAACATCACGGGAATCGCCGATATGGAAACTGGACGAGAGGGCCCTCTCACAGGCGTCAACGGACCTGATAGATCCGGTGATTTCTCGGAGGTCGTTCCTGTTATTGAGAGAACGCCCGATTTTGGCATAGAAGATATAGATGCCGACACACAAAGCCTACTACTTAACTACGTGGATGAGGGATGGGAAGGGCCCTTTACTAATATCGATTAAACTGAAGCGGCATGAGTATTGCCTAATGTTAGCTTTTCATTTCTTACTACGCTGCCTATTTTGTATTAGTTTCATAAACAGAGTTGTAGCGTTGCCCTGGCTAGGTAATTCTCACACGGAATTAATGCTAAACTTCGTGAGGTGTTAGATGAGAATGCTCTGGGATAGACAACACCTTCTATAGGTTAGATAATCTGCAATTAGTGACTATGTTTGCAGTTTCTTCACACTGTCTAATAACCTCAGGCTGTCGCACCCCATAACCTTCCCTACACGGATATTTTGTGCCAAAAGAGAAGCTCTATGGAGCCTAAGCTTTTATCTAGTGCCATAATACCCGGCACCCCAACTGTCAAGAGCCCGAACTAAGGTCTAAAGCAAGTCCGAAGCAATTTGACTGGCAGAATTTTATTTATTTTAAGAATATGAGTGCGCTAAGGAATTACCCATAAATAATTATGTTCGCTTTTATGTAATTTAAGCATCTTGAGTTCTATAATGGCTACATGAATGCACCAGTGATGACTAAAGGCATAAAAGGCTACCCTCCCTAACTTTGCAGTTATCAGCTATTATTATGTTTTGTCAATCATAACGAATGCTATTGCGCAAGAGATTCCTATGCGAATGATTTGACGACTCGTAATGGACACCTCTTTATTGCGGATTAAAGCCTGGGCGCTATGAGCGTGGGCATTTTTAGCCTTTAGTCTAAGCTTTTGGCAGTAAGGCTAAAGCATAAAACAGTAGATCAAGGGTGTTTGAGAGAAACTAAAAGCAAAGTACATCCGAGATCACAGTACTAGTATAGAACGAACTAGCAAATGGAGTAACTAGAATTGCCGCGGCTGCTACTGGATACCCTCTCGCCAATTATCTAATGCTAACAGTTATGCTCCAAATGACCCAAATCCCATTGCATCAGCATCAATGCCATCCTAGTTAGTCCTATTGAGGTACTCGACGAATACTTTAATGATATCTTTAGTACGCGCTACGTATGACTTTAAATGGGTTCTCATCTGGTATAGAGTTAACAGAATGACTCATAAACTTAACTTACTCTAAGTAGTATATTAGGCGAAGTTATTAATGACTACCCTGAGAAACTAGTGATCTATATGAAGCTCGGGAGTGATGGGGAATTCTCACCCTCTATATAATGGACACCACTCCTGGAACATTCATACCCTAGACTCGAAACACGAAAATTTTCAATTGAGGAATCTAATTAACCAAGACGCAAACAATCAAGCTTCGACTACATAATTAATACTTCCCTATTTTCCACAGAACCATGAATCGGAGACACTTGATTAGAGCTGCATGTGGTGTGACTGCTATCGCCGCTGTTACCACGGCATTTACGAGACCAAACGGTCCCAGCAGCAGGCCAAACGGCAACTTCCTCGCTGTGAAGTTATGCATGCCCACAGGCAGGGCCACGCTTCTTAGTCAAGCAGTAGGTTACAGACCTCCTCAGACACCGCATAATTGGGCTCGGTGTACCATGATGCCGACTTTGTTATTGCGACGAGCCAAGTAGTGCATGAGGAAACAGCACGGACGATATCGAGGCTCGTGCCTTGCCTTGGACGTACCGACACGGCCGGCAGTGGTGCAACCCGGCTAGGATATGTCGTAGTTAGCGAGGGACTTAAGGCATATTTGAAGCTGGAAATTGAGAGGGATGGGATGACTGGGGTATTATAGGGAATGAAAATCAAGCTGCTCTAGACCATCGGTGACTTTAACTAATAGGGTGCCAGGGGTGTTCATGTTGGCCAGTTTAGAAATTATCACTTTCATGATCAATGGTTAACATACCATTTCAAGGGATTCATCAATGGAATAGAAGAATCGCGCAAGGGTATTGGGCTATGGTTAAATCTCACGATTGCGATCCAGCGTGGGATAATATAATTGGACCTGGAGTGTCAACCGTGTAATGATTGCGTCATCCACATGATTTCATCAACTACATTCCATTCTACCCAACACCGATGCTATCACTCGATGCATAGATAACTTTCGCTAGAGAATAGCAGTGTATCTTTAGCAGAGAATCCCAACCCCATGCGTTTATTTGTGTAGTCATCTCAACATTCCCTGGGCTTATGGTTCTACTGAAGATAACGTCAATCTATACTAGCCGGTCGCTTTCACCAATAAAACGGCTTGCAAGTCGCCAATTCTTCCACTCATCATCGATCTTTATACCTCAGTCCACCCTTACGCCTCAGTACATGAATCTCAAGAAAATGGACCGTAAAGTCGGCCTTTTCGAAGCAGCGATGCAAAAGGTCTACGGACCGTACGATCTATCCGCACAACCCGACACTACGTGGAGGCCTGGCAACGCCGGTGGACATCGCGGCCGCTACCTCTGGACAGACGCATTCGGCGTCGTCAACTTCATCACTTTGTCTCGGGAGAAAAGCACCCATGGTCCTGCGTACCTGCACCTCGCGCGCCAGCTCGCAAACACAGTCCACGAAGTGCTCGGTCGCGAGCGCGAACCCTCAGTGTCTCCGCCACGTCTACCAGGGGCTACGGACGAAGCGCCACTTCGCGGGGGGCTGCGCATCGGCAAGCCTGCGGCAAGCGGCCCTGACGGCGATGGGATGTACCACCACTACCTGACGCTATGGATGTACGCTCTCGACGTCCTGGCGCGGGCGACGGGCGAGGCGCGCTGGAATGCGCTTGCCGTGCAGCTAGCGCAGGCGATACACCCGCGGTTCATGGTCGAGCGCCACGGCAGAGAATCCATGGTGTGGAAGATCTCGACCGACATGCGCCGTGTACTCGTTGGCAGCAAGGGGCATCTGGACGACGTGACGGGGTTTGTAGTCTATCGCCTGCTGAGGGAAACGGCGCGGCAGTTTGGAACGCATAGTGACGACGTGCTGACTTCTGAGATCGACCAATACGCCCGCATTATGGAACATTCGGAGATGTCGCTCTCGGGCGATCCCCTAGATCTGGGCATGGGACTTTGGGTAGCGCATTTCGATCGCGATGCCGCCTGGTCCCGCGAGCTGAGCGCTCAGGCCTTGGATATTGCACGAGGGAGATTTTTAGTTGCTGCTGCAAAACCTCTGACTGCTGCAAGCCACCTCCATCGACTTGCATTCCGCGAGTTCGGCGCTTGCCTAGGGATTAAGTGTTACGAGAAAGCATCAGAGTCCTTAATGGATAGTGTGCAGACTGTTCTAGACATCTGGGGGCGAAAACTGATCGAGGAAAGCGGGGAAGATGAGGATGACGGAGACTTGAGACCGATTAATCTAGTCATGTATGCTACGGCTCTAATCCCTAACGGTAAGCACCTCACGCTATGAACTTACTAATTATTAGTTTAACATCTAACCGAAAGTAGCACTTCAAGAAGGGTTATCCTAATAGGAGGATAGAAAGTTAAACTCATAATAATATTGAATGTCATAATGCGTGTGAAAAGTAATGGTTATAACAATCTATTGAACCTTGTCATACTTTAGTTCGTTCCTGTGTTGAAAACCCTAGACCGTTTCGTTTTTTCGCTGTTTTTGTTTTAGCTATGCTCATAGTATTAAAAGTTTGAAACTCGGCTTACAGATTACATTAGCACTTGTGAAGATCACTGTCGTTTGTGGGCTCTTGAAAGGCAATCCTCCTGTTGGTTTTTGGCGAGGTCTTGGGTTTCACAGTATCTGACACTGTATCTGGCTCTGTATCTTTTACAGTATTAAGAACTGTGCTTGTCGCTGTGCTTGTCGCTGTGCCTGGAGCTGTGCCTGGAGCTGTGTCGGGAGCTGTGTCGGGAGCTGTGTCTGGCTCTGTGCCTTTGGCTGCCTCCTTGGCCGTGGAATTCTGCGATGATATGTCTCCGGCCTTGGCCTGCTTCAGTTCCTCCTTGAGTATTTTATACTCAGTCCACCATTCACGCATCTGTTTGTTCGTGCCCCCCGCAGTTAGCATCCCATTCATATGCGCCAACTTTGAGGCGATGTCTTGGGGCGAAGGCATTATGGGTAAGATGGTGGGATATTATAAATGCTAATGGTGCAAATATTGGGAGACGCTTGGTTAAGAAAGTATTAGCAATGGCTAGTGAGTAGGGTAGATATTCTGAAGGCTGTTTTTAAACACAATCATGAGGTTAGAGAGTCTGAGACCATCAGCTGACGGAAGAGGATAAAAGCAGCAGCCGTACTATTTAGGACTAGCAGTACGGTCGGGGTAGTAACTAAGCCAATGAAATCGATGGATTTCGAGGACTTTGTTCTCCTCAGATCTTACCTGATTATACCCATGCTAAATGTAGCGCCTAGAACGATAGATACTTACTTAAATACATAACACGCCGCTAAAAAGCCGCTAGGTATCTGTATGCCTAACAATAAAGCTAATAAGCAGAATATGGAACTAACCAGGGTGTCGAAATCTGTACCGGGATACATAGTTGGGGTCCATGCCACCCGTCCGTACGGTTAGGTTGATCAGGCTAACTAATTCAGGTTAGGCTCTATAATTCCCCGCCTCTTATCGAACTTTATTAAATCCATTTCTACTATCACTACCCCCGCAGCTAGTCTCCGTTACTCCAATACACACAATGAATGCCTGACATCTACCGTACTGCGTACTGGCAGGCCCTCTTGCCAAGACCTAGAGTTCTCACCGACTGTAGAACTCTTGGCTGCGTTAGGAGTCCTATTTACTGCCGCTTTAAGCAATGATACCTAAAACCTTGCATTGCTGATGCAGAATCCAAGAAGCGAATGCAAGCCCAGCCGTACATATGAGACCACCTAGAGACGCCACTGTTAGAAGCTAGTGTAGCTATTGATGTTGTAGAGGGTATAGAGAAAGACCTGGCAACGACCGTGAGGGTATCAGATATACACTGTGACCCGTACCTTCCCTACACTACCTTTCATAGCTGCGCCTAGCCCGGTCTCCACATAGCTCAATGACTGCTTTATACTTCAAGAAGTCATAGCCTGTTAATTGTGATTAAACTCTGCGGCGCCTTGTTGGAAAGCGTAGCTTGAGAATATAAAACAGTGACCCCTATAAAAGTGGTCGCTTTTTCTATTGGTCTAGACGGACTCTGCAACAGTCCTATTGGTCAGAGTCTATTTTCGAAATCAACCACAACGTGCTTCGCACTGAGATATAGTATGTGGCTTGCGTACCGTAATAGCGAACATGGTCACTAACGGCCACTATAACTGCAGATAATCGGGCGGTCGAACAGTCAACAAGGCTCAGAGGTATTCGGGAGGGCCTGGCCCTCCTATATCGTAGATCTCGGAGTACCTGGCCTAAAATCGAAAGAACATTTCAATTTTCACCGTATTAAAATGGCAGCTGTACCAACAACGGGAAAAGCTTTCTATTTTAGTGACAGCTTGGTCTGGCGCTACAGGGTATTAAATATTAATGCGTCAAGTTTGTTCCTCTGTAAGAGATTAAAAATTAAATATAAGGTTGAATATAACAGCATTATAACAACTACTTCGATTGCAACCTAAATAACCGTTTCCTTGCTTAAGTGCTAACTACTTAAGCAATTAAGAATTATTAGTTTTAAAGGTGGCAACAAGAATTGACCATTGGCATTAGCAATGGCTAAACATGCAAATACCATAAGCCACGTAGTAGTTCGCGGGCCGCCACCTTCATATTTATTTAATTACTAATTGCATGGATTGATACAATGAACAAGTAAAGGTTAGCTATTATATTGCGTTTGCGGTTAGATCGAGTGCTTGTGGGTACGTAACACATCAAGCAATAACTATCTCTAGTACCTCTTATTAATTCTGTCTTGATTGTTACCCCTACTAGCCATGGATGAGAAATAAGCGATTACCAAACTAAGCGGGAACCGGGCTGGACGTAGCTATGAAAGGTGGCATCTGTAGGCGGGCTCTACCAAGGTCGTCTAGGACTCTTGTCAAGAGTCCTCATCCAATCACTCTATTGTGGCAAAACTGAGGCTCCTCATGGCAACCCTAGAGTAAGCAATAATAATCATGTTGTTAATGCGGCACCATATAGATACCTGCCTTATCACAACCTGTGTGACAGAAACTAGCATATCTATTGCTCCTTTATTGCACATCCAATGAAAAGTTGATATCAGGTTCGTAGCCTACCGGTTAGGCATCACTACATACCCGAATCAAGATATCGGTAGACCTAATCATTCAAGCGGGTAGACAGCCCATGACTAATGCTTGTGGTTTTCTCTATAATATTTGCAGACCTTTACCCTATGCAATGTGGTTTTTTCTCTCTCTTTATATCTTTTATCGTGTTTTACCGCTGCTTGTCTTGCAGATTGACCTAGCAAAGCAAACATGGCTCGCAGAAAGCAACAAGTAAGGGGAGCCAAAACAAAGTCATTCAAGACGGAAACATTAAACCGACTTCAACAAGAACACAGTCGCCTGAAGCAAGAACTTACGAACGTGAATGAGACCATCACCACACTTGAGCACCAGAGCCAGCTTGATCCAACTAGTCAAGAAATTTATAATGAGCTAGCCTCGGCTCTCCAATCGAAAACGATACTTCAGGCTGAAATTGAAATCAAAGAGGAGGAGTATCGGATAATCCAGACCGAGCCTGAATCTAGCAGCGACGAAAGTAAGACGTCTAGACTCTCGGGAAGCCCTGGCGCAGCATCATCTTCTGGATCAAGCGCCCCCGCAATTCTTGGCTGGAGTTGCGGCTGTGGCAGCACCAACTTCAACGATCCTTGGGGTCCAGACAACTTGTGCACTTGTGGTCACGAATTCTGCGATATTGACACCCATTGTTCAGTCGAGTGGGATCCTTTACTTTAGGAATTGAAGATGAGATTGTACAGTCTGCGTTAGCTCAGAGTCTAGCGTTCACGAATCGGAAATGTGATTACAGGGATGCTGGCGATGATGTGCGCCAAGTAGTGGCAATTTCGATAATGGTTGGGTCGGAGACGGGTTTATGTATGGTTCTACAGCATTTCTTATCGTGACGCTTACCCGAGCCATGGTGCAAGTAACTATATAGGCCGCTAGATAAAAATCAAGGCTGCAGCACAACATGTTTTTAGGCAGGGGTATCCTAGTACGGCCAGCTTAAGTACCTACCTATCTTTCTACCTGCCTAGCTAGACTTAAGCCACTTAGCCTACCTAGCCACCCAGCTTACTTAGGTTGTCCCAGTCTAGGGCTTGTGTTTAAATGTAAATAGGCTGTGTGGCTGGAGGGGTTAATCGGCTTCCCAAGGTCAGCTAGCTTCACAGAGCCGCTGCTAAGTTAGCTAGCAAATGCCTGTGGATAGGTTTCTAGGTTTGTGGGGAGGTACGAAGGACAGCGTGTAAGAACACCCCGCACAGGGACTGCCTTGTCAATTACTCCATCTCTTCTACAGTATCAACATTCTATCTCGCTACCCTATAGGTTCGCTACCTAGGTAGCTTATAGGTTAACTACCTGTTGGGGGGAGGGGGAAGAGCATGCTGGAACTCAAGCGTTTTATAGGTTAGTCTGTTCAAAAGATTTTTAGCATTCTGTCGCATGTATTGTACTACAGTTTTGCAGGAAGTCTACGACCAGTTTTTAGTACTGGGTCGGAATTGCCGTACTATTTATACCCACAGCTGCCTTTTTTACAAAATAATACTAGAACGGACCTTCTTGTTATATTCCAACGTTCTTATGACACTGCTGCAACATTGTGCTATCCTAAAACATTACCTACGAAACGACGGCGTATCGATCGAAAAGGCTGGAACTGAAGTGGCCGGCCGGTGTGGCTTTGGGACAGCCTTATAGTACAAAGGTAGACATCCAGCCGGCATCTCCGCTAACACCGTGCCCCATAACCGGTCTTCCCCCTATAGGTAGTTTCATAAGTTAATTTAATAGTTGCATTAAATGGTATATTGCCGAAATCCCAACTACGCGAAAGGCATAGATCCCTATTGTAGCGCGGAGGGTCTGAACACAGATGTTCTTTGTCATAAGGAAGATATTATAACACGTACGATGTCCGAAGTTGGCATCTACACGTGGATCGAGAGGTTAAAGCGCTGCTGCTCCTCAAGGGCATTCATTCTGCTTCTAGACGAAGAAAGCTTCTAGCGTGTAACAGATTTGAGCCTTCTATGTTCTCGTGACGAACTAATATTGCTCACCGGTTACAACACACAAAGCGCAAAACATATCTAGCGGAATTCCGCAACTGATTTAAGACTACGTTCGGGGTGCCCGAGTCCCCGAATTCCCGAGTTCCCGAGTTGTCGTCGATTGCTAACGTCGTCAAGTCCGCAAAAGGAACTGGTAGATGTCTCAGAAGTAAAAACAAAGCTTTGCTTGACCCAAGCCTTCGGTATAGCAATACCAAGAATTAAAGACCCTTGTTGGGGTTGAGCACTTAAGAACCCAGTTAGGTTAGTCGGATAAGTACGCTTAGCGGATCCCACCCCCACTCTCACTCACTGACAACCTCTGTGCGGGTTCCTCCGACACCCTTGTCTAGCGCCGGTACTTGTCTCCTTAGGTCCCTTTACAGGGATATGCCCCCGTAGAGAGAAGCGAACATCACTACTTGGATAGGATGAGAAAATCCAGGGGTAACTGGCACATGCCCCATTGTTTTGCTAGCTTTGTCTGGAAGGTACAAAGGATAAGGACCCCTAAGTGGCGACTGCTTGGTCATCACCGGTGCTTCTTCGACTTCATCATCAATGTCCACTTCGCACTGTAATTGCTTACGACCCCTTTTCTGGCATTCTCTGATTTGTCTACAAGCTTCGCTATGATTGCCACATGATGCCGCCTCGATGTATGAAACTAGACTCTATTTACAGTCCCCAATGCAGGGAATTGGATCTCCACCTATGCTAAATGAAATGCGACATGTGGTATATACACTCAGTCACGAGGGCATCGATTTTAAATCGAAGTTTCTTTGTCGGCCCTATCTCCGTACCATACCGTCGGGTCGGCCGGTCTTGCAATCAATTGATCTCTATCTTTGTCCTCCCTTTGAGAGACTTTGTGAGATCTAATAGACTGTGAAGCGTGTCTCGATTACAGCCGTCAATCACCAGCGTGACCCTGCCCACGCTACTCTCGATCGGGGTCTCTATGTTCTCGTCTGTGCAGTTAGTGCCGCCACTATCTGTCTGCGTTGGGGATAAGAGACCATCTCCCAGGGCGTGGCTATTCATCCCATAGCTCGAGTCAATGATCATAGCGTCTTGCGCGACTATCTCGGGGTCGAAGACGAGGTCGGGCCATGAGCCTGGGTTCGTGAGTCCTGATACTTGTTCACACTCTGAAGCTTCTGGAGCCGTGTTCTTGTGTAATATCGATGGCCGCTTAGGTGACTCTTCTGAGTTTATCAGATCACCGCTCTCAGGCATGTATCCGCTAGGTAGGATATCCTCTACGACGGAATTGTGTCCGTGGTTGAACTGGTCCATCCAAATACCGGAATTGTCGAGCGTATTTACCCAATCTACCGTCAAGCTCTGATGGATTAGAGAATCCATTGCTGAGTCTTCGCTTGGGCTCCGTGTATGACTACCTAGATCAAAATGATCCCCCACTATGCTAGGGTCTTCCATGTCGGTGCTGTAGTCGAGGTTGAATGACCCTGAACTTGGGGACAAGCATACGCTTCCACTCCTGTTGTATGTAGTCTTGGCCTTGCGGGTTAAACCAGTGTACCTAAAATACAATAAACATCTCATCCACTGGGCGAAGAGCATGCGAGATACCTACCTATTCTTTAATTCGTTTGTTGATCGTCGAGGGTAGTTCTGCTCCTGAAATACTTTCCATTCCCGACCGTGCTCTCGTACAAGGCTCAAAAGTAGCTCATCCTATTTAATAGCAGTTAGTATCAGATGCGGCCCAAGCCGTTACGCGAGATTCCCTACTGACTTCTTTTATTGTCCATCCTCCATGTTCAAGATTTGGATTGAGTTTTGATTGCCAGCGCTTAGCACACTCTAAAGCCAAGAAAGATCGTTAGTTATCATATAATCAATCTCATAAAATTAACTTCAAGTATCAAGTCCTTGCGCGTATTCTATTGAAACATTCAGACTCACGATCGGGGCTTCGGAAGCCAACTTCGTTGGCGACTAGTGTCCATCTTTAGGGATGTTAGCGTGCAGCTCAAAAAGGTCCCGACGGGGATCAGCTCGATGAATTGGTCTTACCTCTGACCATACTTTTCGACCGCATCCAGCAACGACTCGTCTTCGTTCTTATTCCAAGGCCCTTTTCTGAGACTGCCACAGACCTTATTCACCCAGCGCTTGCGGCAGTCCTTGTTCGTGCGGCCAGGGAGTTTTGCCGCAATACGATGCCAATCCTTGGTGTCGCCTGCTAATTCTATATCCCAGCATGTATTTAGTCGATGCGAGTGACTATCTGCTGTGTGCAAAGAGTTGTGCTGCATTGTGCGAAAACTGTGGCCGACGTTACTGACCTTGCTTTTGGGTCTCCTCATATAGTATACAGTCTTCTTCTTCCGACCATCGCTTCGGCACTCTTCTTTCCTTTGAATTCATATCGGTAGGTGCTAGAGCCCTCCTGGATTCATAGATGTGATCTAGCATTTAAGTGTACCCCGATCGCTTGTCGCTCGCAAATGACCTCGAAGCCACTGTGTTCCCTGGTGTGACCTAGGTATAGGATGTTTCCTTGTTGCCCTTATCGTGAGATGGTTTGTATAGCTCTACTTCGCCCCGGGATCTCTAGCCAAAGAGGTAGGCTAACCTATGCTGATCTAAGGATGAGATTATTCCATAAATGAGGGAAGAACTCAATAATCAAAGCTCCCCTAGATATGAGGCAACTTTTCATATGGATAAGAAAGCTTGTCCGTGTCCGAAAGAGTGAAACCCTTCAAAGAGGGTAGAAGACTAAAAGCTGAGTACTGTGTAGCTTTGAGTATAGCTCTTTGGCTGTGGGGCCTCAGTAACGCAATAGACTTCGAAAGGGATGAATGTATCTAGGTAAAAAAAAAAAAGAGTAAGAAACCGTTTTGCCGTTTTACCTAAATAGGAAATAGGGTATTCCCTTTGTCTCCTTCAGACGTCTTATAATAGCAGGTAAATGTTGCACGGTCGGAGTACCCTAGGCAATGCCCTATGATTGAGAATATGGCAGGGCTTCGAAGCATATTCTCATGACAATGAAATCCTTGTAACCTACCTAAAGAAGGAGTATTCTAAGAGATAACGTCGGTGAAGAGTGCCAAGCAAAACAGGAGCAACCCAATGACACCTATAGCAGTCATATCATATAGGTCCTTACGTAGTACGTGCAGTCAAAATAAGATATATGCATCAGACTTTTTGTCTGTGCGATATGCAAGTGCTGTGCCGGCGGCGGGCTGACGTACATGATCATGCGCGTAGTCCTACGATGGTACGATTCTTGTTGATTGTGACTGCGCAGGTACTAGACTAGTACTTCGCGATGATCATGATTGTTTCGGCTTGGGCCTAGGGCTACATTAGCTCTGTCGATCTTGTAAGGGAATATACGATGAACGGTGTACAGGGGCCATGTCTAACGGTGTGGTTGCATGCCAATCACTCCATCCCGTCTACAACGTCGATATCCACATTCACTCGCTTCGAGCGCTGAAGGATTCGAGCCCGTGAGGTTTGCTACCGCGGAGGATGTCAATTCTCTCTGTCTACGAGGAAGATTCCCCGTCGGGGAGCGGGGTCCGTTGTCCGCCGTCAGGGAGCCCGCCAGGGATGCTGTGTATAGCTTCGGCGCTCGGATCGCTGTCATCTGCAGCACCTACATACAACCCTTTGTCTATTAGCTTCATCATGGTACCGTCGACAACAAAGGACCGAAGCAATGAAGGGTCGGGTTAAGAGCTTACTACTCAATGGTGAGACCGTGGGACGAGTAGAGCATTCAGCTCGATTATAAAGGTTTGTCTGGCCAGGATTTTCGATGGTTCCTGAAGGTGAGGTCCGGTTTCACCGTCATGGCGCTCGCGGTGACTGGGTTGGGACAAAGGTGTAACGGGCGATGCGAACCGGGCTAATTACCCCGGAAATAGTAAGCCATTTACTGGGTAGTTCTCTTCCTGGCTGGCTGGACCCCGCCCCCGCCTTGGTTATACCACGCTAATGCCTTCCAGAAGTGCCCTGTGCTCTAGACTAGACTACCTAAGGTAAGGTAGAGACAGCGTGGGGTGGGGATCTGGCGCGTCTTTAAGCCCCTGCAGCGCAACAATCGGTCCCGAGTCCCGGGGTCGTTGACAGACGCGATTGCAACGTCGGAAGTGCGAGCACGGCCTATTAGCGTTGCTGGCTCGCCGGGCGACTTTAATAGATGTAACCCTACCGACCCGCCGTGGTCCAGCGGCACCGGACCCGCGTAAATAGATTATGCTACTTGCACAGTAGAATATGGCAGGTGTCTGCTTACTCGGGGTCTAGGCCTATGATCGAAAATGGGATGATCGGATCCCTTCTCACCAGGGCAGAAAGATATTGACTGGTATCAGGAACTGAGCTAAGACCTCGGCGCATACGGAGACAGCGCGGCAGCTAAGCACTAGCACTAGCGAGAGTGCGGTAGGCGAGCGATGCAGCTATAGCTAGCTTACTGTTAAGAACAGCAAGCCTCCGTTCAAATGACAGCGGGTCTTGTGGGTGGCAGCATCTCTTAGCCCATCCGATATATGTATCAATCACGTTGTTGTAATAGCTGCCCCGCGCACCATGCCTGAAACTGCTTTCTTATGCGTAGGTGGCGTAGGTGGCGTAGATTGTGAAAGTGTTTGTAGTATTCGATGATAATGTATTGTGCGTTACTTGTACGCCGCTAATGCTCCGGCATCATGGGCGGGCGGGGTGGCATGCGCAGTGCCAGTCTACAACGCGGTAAAACGTGCGTACTACTTCTCTCTGATGTCGTACTTGTTGAACTCGGGCCCTGTTAGAAGCATCAACCCCTGACCCTTGAGGATTTTTTATTCAGGTGTATTAGGTAATCTAAACAAAGTCATGTGCGGCATATAGAACACACTCTTCTGCAGAAGCTATGACTCAGAGAAGCGAACAGAGTAACTACATGAGAATAATTGGAAGGCCTCGGGGAACCTAGTAGCAGCGACAAGCTGCAATGACGTAAAAGGTACATTGCTGATCGGTTGTAGAGTCAAGTGACAAACTCTCGACTAGATCAGCTGTTTTTGAGAAAGTTGTATAGCAGACATTTAGTAGCTAGTATTAACGCCATCGTGGCAGTTACTACATTTCTGTAGCCTCTAAGGTACAACAATAGCTGACCATCGGATCTACGCTTACTATGATCCTTGTTCTTCTTCTTCAGGGGAGGTCGATCCATTTTCATAAACCCAATGCTCGTTTTTCAAACTAGCTCAGAGTCGGGCAGGACTATCTCGAGAAGACCAACCAGGCTGCGGCAGTCCCAGATCTTCCTTAACCTGAGACCGGCGCGATCGACGAGGTCCCGGAACTCGGCTGGCTTCCGCTCGATACCATTGATAATTGACATCATAGCGAGATCACGTTGGTGCGAATACCTCGCATAGTAACCCCAGTTCGCCGGGAGCGGGGAAGGGGCCGGAGGCAGCTCGCCGCAGTCTATAGTCGTATTCATGACTTGGTCGCTTTTACACACAGAAGTGTTAGTTTCCCTATTTCCCTTCTGTTTCCATCATGGGATCAGGAATTGCTAGGCTTACCAGATCAGGATCCGACTCCGCGGTCCCATTGACGGCTTAATGGCACTAAGGATCTTCACGCAGTAGTCATCAGACCAGTCGTGTATGATGTAACGAAGCCAATACACATCAGCATGCATAACCGGATTCGTGTTGAAAAAGTCGTGGGGCACGAATCGGATCCGGCCTGCGCTCAGCGCCTCCGCGTTCTCCCGTGGCCATACTTCTGACTCCGCTTGCTTTAAAACGGGGGCGCGGTCTTGCAGAACAAATTTCAAGTCCGGGTAGAGATGTGAGAGTTGAAGGCAAAAGCCGCCTACAAAATCCAGCCGTTAGTTAACGGCGACGAATGTCTCGCAAGCATGCAGAGAAAAGGCAACTCGTGTGTACTCACCCATTCCGCCACCTACGTCAACAACCGTAGCTGGGCCAAGTGATCCCCAGGGGAAGTCTAGATGGATGGTTAGCACGCTTAGTAATTCCTTGCGTAGCTTGACTCTCACCATGTAGATGAGCCTGGCCAAAGACACGGCCACCTCCAACCATCGCGAGTCCAAAGATGCTATGCTCCGGGCGTTTGACTAATGCAGTAGGTTCCGAATCTCTGCATGCCTTCTCCAGCTCCGAACCGAAGACGCCGGGATATGCAGATGGCCCACCATTGGAAGAATTATTGCCCGCCTGCAGGGAGGCCACGCTGACTTCCTCTTCGAGCCAGTCCCAGCGCGCCTTATGTGTGTTGAGTGCATCTTGCCAAGGCGTCACATTTACAGCATACGATGGACCTTTGCCAGTGTCACTGAGATAGCGTGGCAGATAATCCGAGGCGCTATAGATATCGAGTGCACTGTAAAGGTAGATGTTAGCCCGCACGGGGTGAAAAGACTATCGAAGCCAAACGTACAATAGCATGATATAAGCACGTAGGGGTTCGTTGCCCACTAAGGATGAAGAGATTCTGTTATTGGTGAATACATCTTCCTCCTTTTCGGAGAAGAGATGGATCGAGCAGAGACAACGCATAACACGAGCTGTAAACGTTTCCACACGGTTAGCATATCAGTCCCTCAACAACTGTCTGAAACTCAAATCGAACGATATAGTTTTGGACACCAATTTTAAATCGCGCTGATGTTTTCGAGAGAAAATATCTAACTCCGACATACATAACTTCCGGTGTTCGATACCGACAGCTGAGGCAAGGGTCTTGATATCAACGCCTTTATCCCCGCTCTTGGCAAGAATATCTGGTATGCGTTTATCTGCTATGATGTGCAAGGCCCGTGATTCAAAATACTGCGTCGAAACTTCGAGCACCCGATTCTGCGGCTCACTGACTAACTCGGTGAGAAGCCCAGCTGCCCCGAGCAGCGTCCTTTGTGCGTCGAAGAGGGGCTTCGCCGGCAGGGTTGATCCATTTTCCTCGATTGATGAATTCTTTAGTTTCACATAATTCGAAATAGACGTCTGTATGAGATCGCCTAACTGAAGTAGTCGTTGAGAATCGTCATCTAGTTGGGTGGCCATGGTGCGGGGTGCGACGGAATGGGGAGATCTGTTCTGAATGAGTGATGAGTCCTGTAAAGCAGTGTTCATAAAAGGAATATTATTAGATTTCAGCATCTAGTGTAGTAGAAACATTAGGACCTAAAGAGAACAGCTACTAGTGTTTAGGCGAACCTATCACAGGGATTCTGGTAGCTTCTTTGACCTTGGACCGGAGACCCGAGTAAATGTCAAGGCCGGGACCTTTCAACACTTTGGGACCCGCAGATTTACGCCACAGGAGGAAGCTGCAGAAAAAAAAGAAAATTTTGTGAAGTTCTATCTAGATATTCATGTATCTACATCGAGCGTATTAATCCAGTCTTGAAACGTCTTAAGTTCGCAGAAACTTGACCAGCTCGAGTTATACGTCCGATCTATTCGATGACTTGGTAACAATGGCATTCGCGATACCCCCGAGCACATTCGAGAATGGATTCAAACAACCGTCGACAGGCCGACCATGGGAGTTTGACCACACGCAGGAAGGCGGTTTCGATGACGATGACTCGCTTGTATATGCGACGCCACCATCGAAGGAAATTGTGACATCGGATATGCACAATGATCTTGGGGTCAACGTCATTCGAACATGGCCAACAATCTATGATGGGACAAACAATCCGCATGGCGTTCCCAGTTGGTGGGCACCATCCGAGCAGGTTGATGTCCTAATTGTCGGAGGTACGAAATCGGATTACACCTCGAAGGCGAGATGGGATGCTAATGATATCTTGGCATAGCTGGACCAAGCGGGCTTGCTGTAGCAGCTAGTCTAGCAAGACAAGGGGTCTCATTTCGCATCATCGGTAAGACAATCCGGTATTGTAAGCGCGTTAAAGCTAGAAGATGTACTGAGACATGCATTACAGACAAATCAGACGGACCATTGGCAGCAGGCAAGTAAACCCCCTGAGAAACGGTGCCAGCGCCGCTAACGGGGAATGCGAGAAAGGCCGAGCCGACGGCGTTCAGCCACGGTTCCTAGAAACCATCGCTACGTTGGGTCTTTCGACGGAAATTGCTGAAGAGGGTCCTCTGATCGAAAGAACAGCTATATACAAAGATGGAGAGAAGTTGGTATTCAACCGCTCTCACCAGTCCGATTCGCGCTACCGTGGGTTGCACATCATTACGCAAGGCCAGGTCGAGAGAATCTACATCCGCGACCTGGCTCGTCATAAATCGATAGTCGAGCGAAGTACTGTGCTGAGCGAGTATACGGTCCGGAACGAGTCAAGCAACCCCTACCCCATACAAGCCACACTCAAGAACGAGCATACGGATAAGACGCAAAACGTGCAGGCGAAGTTTCTCGTTGGGTCCGATGGCGCGGCGAGCATGATTCGCAAGGGGCTGAACATTCCATTCGACGGGGTCAGTACTGGAATCTACTGGGGTATTATGGACTGTCTTTATATCACCGACTATCCACACGCTTGGGTATTTGGGTACGTAAGTTCATGGGAGTGAAGCGAAAAAAAGTATTAACACGCCTCGACAGGAGTGTTATAAGTTCGAAGCACGGAGGCTGCGTAATCATTCCGAGAGAAGATGGATACATCAGGTACGCATGGATCTTCAACACATTCAACCCTCTTTTCTAATGATTTAGGCTGTATACTCAATTGGACTTATCGATGACCGGAACCCTCGCTGCATCGAGGCAAGCAAAAGACCCCTCGTTCAACGAAGCTGGCGGGAAGATCGACATACACTCTATCACCCCCGAAGAAATTCTCGAGCAGGCGAATAGAATATTCTCGCCCTATAAAGTCGAGTTTGGAGCTCCATTGAGCTGGTTCGCAATCTGGAAGAGTAAGAACAAGATAATGTTAGATAAAAAGACGAAAGCTCATATGTTCGCACAGTCTCAGAAAGAGTCGCCCGTGCTTATTCGTCTCGAGACAATCGTGTTCATCTGGTTGGAGATGCGGCGTAAGTTTATTTTCCGTATTTTACTATAAGGTCTTATTTGAAACATTCGGATTGCTAATATCTGTGCCATCGACAGGCAGTGAGTAGACCCTAGAGTCACTTTGTCGTTTCGGCTACCCTTGGAATATCAGTTTTTTTTCTAGTTTTTTGTTGTTGCCAAAGCCGTGTATTAAAACTCCCAAAACTTTCGCAAATAGCATCCGAGATGCATTAACTAACCTCGAGCTCTCAAAAGTGTTCATAGTGTCATGGGGGCGTTCGGTCTTAATGCATCCATTATCGATGGGGCGAACCTCGCGTGGAAACTTGGCCTCGCTGCGAAGGGGAAAGCGAAGACGGACGTCCTGTTACCTACGTATAATAGCGAAAGGCGCCAGCATGCAGTCAGGATCATCGAGGTTTCCGGTACTTACCTACGATTTGTCTGTGGTTCCGATCTCCATGTCCCAGATCTTCGAAATGTTGAGGCCTTGAACGAAAAGGCTCCGAATGGTGTTAATGGAAATGGAACCAATGGCACTAAGGATGGAGACGCCGTGGCTAATGGCGACGGATCTAATGGTAATTTGACTAACGGTCAGGGAAAGAACGGCGAGTCTTATAAGAATGGCATATCAGATGGAGACGTTGCTAGCGAGAAATCAAAAGAAACGGACAAGCAGGCGAGCCTTGAGTTCTTAGCCAACTTTTTCAAGTCCAACGGTCAATTCCTATTAGGGTTGGACTGCCCATACGGCAGCTCGGTTATACGGCCAGATTTCGCCGAGTCAGCGCCAAGACCCCTGAGCGTTAAACCAGGAGTTCGTGCTCCTAATCCGCGTGTCTGCTTCTCTGCCGGGGATACTGGGTATTTATACGACAAGTTTAAGCTCGGAAAAGCGGCACGGTTTCACATCGTCGTTTTTGGGTCGTCTCTCACCGGGCAGCAGATGCAGAACAATCTACGTTCATTTGCCGATATGCTACAAGCCCCTACGGGTTTCTACCGGCGGTTTGGGGGCGCAGAAATGTTCAACATCGTACTCGTCACCAAGCTTATGCCGTTTGAACTGGAAACTTTGCCGCCAAAAGCGGCAGAACTCGTGGACTTACTTCGGAGCGAAGCGGAGGTACTCTTCGATGACCGGCCCCCTGACGAGGATGCCCACACTACCTTTGGGGTAAATCATGCAAAAGGCGGTGTTGCAGTGATTAGACCCGATTTATGGGTTGGCACGACTGCATTCCCGGACGAAACAGATAGGATAGCGGACTACTTCGCAGGCTTCCTTGTTTAGAATGATATACTGAGTGTTGTCTAACTAGTAGACTTTGAAGAATATATCTAGGTAGCATAATTAAACCTTGAGTTGCATGAACTACCACCACTCGAAAGTATTAGTAGGGAGATACACCTGAATTTATGTGGGCTCCCATATCAAGGTTTCATTCTATTTTAGTACAGCCTCGACATAGGACGGAACACTTTCAAAGTAGCTTGCTACAAAGCTCGTAACTATAATGAATAGCTATATAATAGTGCCGTCGACTGAATGGATTGCTTGGTATCATCATATACTTGCGTAGTTCGTTCCTGATTCGTCGACATTGGTTCCCTACACAATGTAGATATTCTTTGTCGCCACGTGCCTTTTGATAATTTGGGTATAGCCAAGTAGGCATAGGTATAGTTGGCTTCTCTTTAGAGAGAAGACACGGAACAGCCCGCGGACGTAAGCGATCCATTGAAGTACAATACATTCAGCAGTTCTCATCCAGATGATATCGACCATCCAACTGGTATCGACCATTGATTGCCCCTATTTCAAAAACCCATCGCGCTGCCATCTTTGGACATATTCGATGATCAGCTCCTTCTGAAGACCGCATGAGCACCTTAAGCGATTTGACAATGCACGCGCCTCCGCTGTGTCTAGCGTTACAGCCCCCCCAGCCAATTCCTGGAAATGGTCCTTGTAGAAACTTTCCAACGAGCGAATCTCACCGGTCATCGCCGCACGCTGCAACCACTGCTCGAGAGGGATTATGTATGGTCGCTGCAGACGCATCTCATGTGCCATGATGGTGAATATATCTTTCAATGGCTGGCGTACGGGGTTCTCGAGATGAAGGAAGTTGTTTATCTTTCCTCTGCACAGTAAGACTTCGCTTAGCGAGGAGGCGGCTCGATCGACCGGAATCCATGATGCCACCTTCACGAACGAGTTAGTTACGCACTTCTCTCATCGGATTATCTCTCGCTTAGTATCTGATCACTCACCCCTTTTAGGTCAGGGAATGCTCCTATCTTCTGACTAGTCCGGACTAGTACAGGTATGTGCTCTTCGGTCTTCCATATACCGGATGTTCTTTCCGGTCCACTGAGTTGTCCCACGCGGACTACCACCGGCTCGACTCCTGACGACCGCTTCGCTATCTGATCAAGGTATGTCTCGCATACCCATTTCGCCTCTGCATAACCCATTGGCATTGAGACAAGGGGGTCTTGTATAACCGATTCGGGCACGATAGACCCAAAGTAACCCTCACTCCGCTTGCCTCCTCTTGCTCCGTAGTATCTCGCTACAGCGATTGATGACGAGAATAAAAGCCGTATCGGCTCTTTTGCCCCTTGTGCCACAAAAGACTGCTCTGCTAGCTTGACTAATCTCTCGAGGAGGTCGATATGAGGTCTAAAACTGTCAAGTGTGCGCTGAAAGTCCATAGGCCATGCTAGGTGGAGGATATGTGTGACTCGGCTGCTAAGATAGGATAATTGAGCTTTGCTCGTTTTGGCGTCTCCCACAATAGACCCCAGATCAAGAAGCTCAATCTTTGCCCAATGTTCTGGCCCGAGATTGATTCCGGCTGCTTCTAGAGCGCTTCGCTGGCGACCTAGGAGAACCGATTTGGTTTTCTCGCCGTTAGATAGCGTTGAACTGGAACCATTAGTGACTAGTTGCTGGCCACGGACAAGGCAAATGATCTTGCCAACAGTCCTGATGTGAGTTAGTTTTGCAAGAGCGTGAGCCCCCAAATTTCCCGTAGAGCCAGTCATTAGAACGGTGTGTTGAATCGGGGACACAGCCGTCTGGCGATCTAAACCTGCTACGAGTTCATCTGCGAGACTCCTCATTCTTTCGGTCCGATCACCATCCTTGCCATTGTGGATTTCTCCGTCTTGGTCGAGTAGACGTGTACTTTCAGCTGCTAGCTTCTTGATGGAGGAGTTCCGGTAGATGAAATCGGGCGAGACTTGTAGTGCTTCCCCTCCATTTTCTTTTCTTAGTTTCCTCAAACTAGATCCAAGGTACCTCGAAAGGTGCACAGTTTGAAGCGAATCCATACCCCTTTCAAAGAAGTCTTCCTCTGCATTCATCTGGTTACCATCGAGGCGACGGTTTGTGACAACGGTGAGAAGGTGTCTTATCCCCGTTTCCATTTTAGCGGGATCGAGAAAAAAGCTCTCGCCTAAAGAGTCAAGC
This sequence comes from Nemania abortiva, assembly GCA_022578505.1. Lineage (NCBI taxonomy): Eukaryota > Fungi > Ascomycota > Sordariomycetes > Xylariales > Xylariaceae > Nemania > Nemania abortiva. The sequence continues at coordinate 417,031 of MU392540.1, forward strand.
TCCCTGGCAGCGTACGCGTCCCTAATCTCTTCCTTGAAGATTTCGTGCACGGCCTGTCTCATTATGGATCCCTTATCAGACCGCGGTATCGATTTCCCCTTCGGCTTAATAATTATTGCCCTTTTCGACATAATGCGTGCGTGTTGGTCGACCGATGGGTTTGTAGCGGATATTATTTTCCATGCCTGATCCTTCGTGGTTTCATCATCAGCATCCTCATTCATCGGATCTATGATAACAGCAAGCTCAAAAAAGCCACTCCCAACACACACGGCCGCTCGGATGGTAGAGTCCGCGTTGAGCGCGTCTTCTAAATGCCGTGGTTGTATCTTCTCTCCCGTTTTCAGAACAATAACATCGTCGGTTCGGCCGAGAATTCGGACTTCCACACGACTCGAAGCTTCATTGCGTTCCAACTCGTCTTGGACCTCGAAGGGCTTCCCCCAGCCGATCGGATAGCCGACCAGTCTAAAATACTGCGAATCTGGAATCGGTCGGAGTTCGAGACCAAGATCGGATCGCAATCGAAGGAATTTCCAGTTGTAGTCTGATTTTGGGCGAAATATAGGCGCTATAGCACCAATCTCTGTCACGCCGTAGTGATTCAAAAGTTTGATGTTGTGTTTAGCTAGTAGGGCGCCATGTTCTGGTCTTAGAGCACCTCCGCCGACAGCTAGAAACTCGAGTTTAGCCAACAATCTAAACGCTTCGTTTCGTTCATTCTCGTCGGATTGACCCAAGATATCCTCAATTATGCTTGGCACCGTCATAAACGACCGGCAGTCGAAAGTCCGAATGAGATCTAGTGTCGACTTCGTAGCTGGGATGATGGAAGGTGGTGGGAAGCAGACGGGCATGCCAACGGACAGACTGAGACATGGCGCTAAAAGACCAAAGCCGTGATACATAGGTAGCGTGGATAAGTTTACCCAGTCCGTATCTTCATCGTGAGCGAACTCGTGGCAAGCAGCATAACCGAGAAGATATCTATGAGTGAGAAATATCGGTTTCGGACTATAACGCCTAGAGTCAGTCAACGCTCTTGGCGATATAACTCACGGGTTATACTTGCAGGCCAGTAGTACCAGATGAATGGAGTATCAGTGCGGTTTGTTGTCCATTATGTTGGTGTCGAGACTCATCTCCATTCGACTCCCTATTCTCGCCTGTTCGACTGCTGTATGCCATGAGTGAGGAATATGGCTCAACCTGAACTACGTGCGCTAAGTCATTGATATCATCGGATAACGAGGGCCTAGTTCTTTGGGAAACCAAAATCGCCTCGGCGTCTGTCTCCTTCAGCAGATGCATTACGCTTGGGGAACTGAGACGAGCGGAAATCAACAAAGCCTATATACGCTTGTGTTAGCATTTCTGAGGCTCGGATTAAAGCTTAGAAGACTCACTTTCGTATCCATAGATAGAAGAGCCGCAAGATAGACGAATAATCCAACACTGTTTTCTACATATAGAGCGATCGGCCTCTGCTGACCGAGCTTTTCATCTTGCTTGGTGGACATGATCGCTTTACGGATCCATCTTGCACAACCATGAACCATCTCGTTAAGCTGCTCAAATGTAATCTTAGAAACTCCATAGCTGTCATCTTCCCTCCTTGCGTGGGCGGTCACATTCAATTCCGATTGAAGAGCGAAGGTATGATGAGGATTCTCGCGCGCATTGAACTGGATCAAGTCCGGTAGAGATGATATGTCATTCTGCGCGTCGCTGTCGGGAACATCACCACCAGAGAGAAATTCTGGAGCTTTTGGGCTGAAAACGGGCCTCCTGAAACATGTGTCGCCGTATTTTCCCATATTGGTGATTGAATTCGGTGGTGCGAATGCTTAGATACGTCACCTCCAGATACATATAAGTTGGGCGTCGACTCCATTGACGTCGAAAGATCGTTCATTGGTCGCGTCTAATTACATTGTCAATCAGTTGGAATATCTAACATTAAGCTTGGATAGCCATTTTGAGACTGGAGGGTAGTAACCGGGGCTAGCTCTGCCCGGGAACGTGGTCCCGGACCCGAGTACAAAGCCTTTCACACATTGACGTTTGTCTGACATGGGCAAGTTTCAGGGGCAGAGTAACACATAGAGCACAAAGTAAGATGGCGGCAAATATCCCCTTGCACCAAAATGAGTGGCGACATATACAAGTAGACATATAGTCAGCCATATCATGGCGATGGGGAGCGGAGTTTACCAGCCTCACTTTTTTTCAACACCCTGCGAGTTCACTCCTTCAACAGCCGTCGTGGGAATACAACCGAGGTCAACCCTCACAGTTTAGAAACACGCTTGCATAGTCCCCCGGCTTTCTCGCATTTCTCTCATTTCAAAGGTTCTTCGTTCGTTTTAGAGCTTAGACATGAAGTATGGAATCCCTGGCGATATCCTTCTCTTCAGCGGGCAGGGCTCGAAAGAGCACTTCTCTGACCGAGAAACGGTTGCTAAATTAGAAAAGAGGCTTGGGAGTGTGAATTCATCGTTCCAACTATATTTGCAAGAATGTCTAGACGCCTTTCACTTCGAGTGTTCCGATCTGAGCGAGAAAGAACGAAGCGTTCTGGGATGTGACTCTTCGAAGTTCTACGAAAACACTGAAGCCCTCTTTTTCCCACCAGAGTCAATCAGATCACACCCCGTTGCTGAGACAATTTCCCTATACATACGTCAAATCCTGGAATTGGTCGTATACGCTGTGGAAAGCAAAGCCCACCCTCGGGTTGTCGAAGTAACCGGTGTCTGCACAGGCCTTATTCCCGCAGTCCTGGCCGCATCAACCTTATCATATGAGTCACCGGAATTCCTTGATATAGCACTCCACGGGTTTCGGCTATCGTTTTGGATAGGTCTCAGATCCGCACTTGCCTGCCATGACTTGCACGGTGGCCTAGCTCTCGGCCCTCCGTGGGTGCTGAGTACGTTTGGCTGGTCGACAAATGAGTTGCAGACAGCACTGACCGAGTTTGGTGGCGAGCAAAACCAGGTATCCTACGAACTGCTAAACAGACCGAAATAAGTCCAACTAACTGTGCAGTAGGAACTTAATCGTGCAGTCCAAATTTCAGCTATTTTCGACAATGATGTCCATTCGTTGAGTGGCCCTGGACATGTCCTAGCGGACTTCAGATCTACAATGATTCCGTCTTCTATTCAATGTCGTCCAGCCCATGTCCATGGGTTCTACCACGGCGCCTCGCGAATGCACAGTGTGGTAGCACAAGTTTTGCAAGATGTTGAGGCCAGAAGGATCAACTTCCCTACATGGGATAACCTGCACGCCCCATTAAGGTCATCAACTACTGGAAGTCGTATGATCAAGGGAAGCAGCCGCCAGTCTCTACTTGAAACAGTTCTATCAGGCATCTTCGTGGAGGTTTGTGAGTGGAAGAAGACGCGTGAGAGCCTCTTTGAAGAAGCTTCGAAGTACCTTGAACATGACCGTAAGGCTAAATATCGGCTGCTGTGCGTCGGTCCTGGCACGAAATCTCTTCTTCAAGGTGCGCCTGTACACGACCGGCTAAGCGTTGCCGGAACTATACCCGAGCTTGTCGAGGATGACATGGAGGACATGATAGCCATAGTTGGCGCGTCCATCAATTACCCAGGGGCTAATGACATGGACCAACTATGGGAAGTGCTTGAACAGGCACGGTGTACTGCTTCCAGAGTAAGTTCGGGTATCGACCGCGCTAATCGTGAAGCTGAGATCTAATCAATACGAATGTAGATTCCATCACCACGCTTTGATACGCCACCACAACTTAACAACAAATACGGAAATTTCCTTGAGGATCCCTTCCAATTTGATTGCTCATTCTTTAACATCTCCCCTCGAGAGGCCAAAATGATGGACCCCCAACATCGTCTTCTATTGCAAGCAGCTGTTGAGGCCCTAGAAGACTCAGGATACCATCCTGACTCTACGCCATCTTTTCAGAGGAAAACCTTTGGTGTCTTCGTCGGCGTTGCAACGAACGACTATGTCGATAACTTGAGACAAGAAATTGATGTATATTACAGTCCAGGCACTCTCAGGGGCTTCCTAAGCGGTCGAATCTCTTATGCATTCAACTTTCTAGGCCCATCTATCGTCGTCGACACCGCATGCTCGTCATCTCTTGTTGCCCTTCATCAAGCCTGCCAGGCTCTTCGATCTGGCGACTGTACTGCAGCATTAGTTGGTGGCGTGAACACGATCACTAGTCCTGATGTGAGGATTCCATAGCTAAAGTCCTGTTAATATTGCCACTAACATACAAATAGATGTACAATGGTCTTGCCCGTGCACATTTCCTTAGCCCAACAGGACAGTGCAAGCCGTTTGATGCCGCCGCCGATGGGTACTGCAGGGCTGAAGGATGCGGGTTAGTGGTTGTCAAGAAGCTATCAGACGCGATCCGGGAAAACGACAATATCTATGGAGTAATTCGTGGAACCGGAGTCAACCAGTGTGGGACCGCAAAATCAATCACACATCCGGATCACAAGACTCAGGCGGCCTTATTTAGGCAACTTCTACACTCAAGTCGAACAGACCCAAACACTATTAGTGTAATCGAGGCGCACGGGACAGGGACTCAAGCCGGCGACTATGCTGAAGTTTTGAGTCTGGGAAGCACTTTTGGGTCTCGGTCTGCGTCAAATCCGTTGCACGTGAGTTCGATTAAAGGAAATATCGGCCATGCAGAGGCTGCATCCGGGATGGCAGGTATTGCGAAGCTATTAACAATGTTCCAAAGGGGCCAAATACCTCCGCAAGCTTCGTTCAAGTCTCTCAACCCTCGGCTTGCAGACCATATTGGTAATATGGTGATCCCTACGCGACTCACTGAATGGGAGAGGCCCAAGAATCAATCTCCGCGACGAGCAATGCTGTGTAATTTTGGAGCAGCAGGGTCAAATGCAGCCCTCGTGGTTGAGGAATACGTGCCCAAAACGAAGGCCAGTTTAAAGATCGAGCCAATACCAAGTCGATCTCATCACGTCTTGAACCTTTCGGCAAAAAGCGAGAAGGCGTTACACCTCCTCAAAGACAAGTTTATTTCTCACATCGAAGCCCATCCACAAAAAGGTATCAATGACCTCTGCTATACGGCGAATGCACGGAGGCAAATATACGAAGGTTTCCGTCTGTCAGGCACAGGAGCAAACTCGACCCAACTTGTCAATTCACTACGCCGGTCTGCACCCAGTCCGCCAGGCTCCATTAACAAATGCTCCCGAAAGTCCATTTTCGTGTTCTCAGGCCAGGGCCATGCGCGAAAAGGGATGGGTGCAGAGCTACTTTCCACTGTGCCTGAGTTTCGCAAAATCGTGGATGAATGCGACGAAATTCTATCTGAGAACGGATTTCCTGTTGTGACTCCATTTCTCACAAGCCCTCTAGCACCTGAGACTAAAGAATCCGCGGGGAATGATATTCTTGTTGCACAATGTGCTTTGTTCATCCTGGAATTTGCGCTCGCTCGAGTCTGGATCCAATGGGGGCTGTTGCCGGATGTTGTTGTTGGGCACAGTATTGGAGAGTACGCCGCCATGGCCATCGCTGGCGTGCTGGACATGCGGGACGCCTTACTACTAATTGCGAGACGTGCTCAACTCATCGCCAGTAAGTGTGTACCAGGCACGTCCGGGATGGTGACCTGTAAGACTACAGTCGAAAACATCCAACTCTCACTCGAGAGCAATGACCCGCAATTTTCGGAAATCGATATTGCTTGCCTGAACAGCCAAGAAGATATCGTGGTTTCTGGCCCAATCGAGCCTTTAAACCTCTTCATCGAACATTGCCAGGTTAGTGGAATTAAAGCTAAGCGGCTAGATGTTCCATACGGATTTCATTCGTCATGCATGGATCCTATACTGAGCGATTTTGAATCTCTTGTCTCCAGCGTTCAGCTTCGCAAAGCTAGGCTTACTGTTGGATCGAGTCTTCACGGGAGGCTCTTGGACTCTGACGAGAAGCTGCACCCAAATTATTTCATACAACACACGCGAGATTCTGTAAGCTTTCACTACGCCATTGCAGATATCGAAAGAGCGTTTCCGGACAGCGATTTGGACTTTATTGAAATCGGCCCTTCTCCGTCGACCAAGCCAATGATTCGGAGAATAGTTAAAACACGACCCTACACATTTCTGCCAACTTTACGGCCCTCAGAAACCCCTTGGGAGACCCTATCACAGAGCCTGAGCTATTTGTTCCTGCAGAACTACCCTGTAAAGTGGCGGGAAGTTTATGAAGGCTCGGCGGCCAAGTTCCTCACTTCTCTCCCAAAATATCCGTTGAATACCTCACGTTACTATGTTCGATTTGAAGAGCAGTTAGTTCAGACAACTGTGCATAGCGACCAGCCTGCGAAACCATCATTCGAGTTTCTTGGCTGTGCGGAACCAGATATCTCAAAGGACATAGCTAATTTCCAAACAAAACTGACGCCTCTGGCACCATACATCAAGGCACATACAGTGGCTGGTGTTCCACTTTGTCCGGCGTCTGTGCTTATAGAGGTTGTTCTAGAAGCTCTCAGCATATCTCGAGGCCCATCAAGCAATAGCTTCCATGTGCTGACGGACATGATCTTTGAGGCGCCACTCGTCTATACGGACCAAATCGGGAACGAGCAGAGCCTACAAACCGAACTAGATATGGGGCTAGAAAAACAAACTGGGTTTTCACTTTCTTCCAACGACCATCACCATTGCTCCGGGTTAATCGCACGCAAGTCGCCTAATGAGGTTATCGACGCATTTATCCGAAAATCAGCACTTGTCGAAAGACAGCGGCGCACGCTGGACCAGGGTTCGGGAGCCGCCTTCGACTCATTCTCCGCTAAAACAATCTATCAAGTCATATTCCCACGAGTAGTAGCCTATGATAAACCATTCCTGACTCTCAAACAACTCTCTGTCAGCGAATCGGGTCTTGAAGGCTGCGGAACAATGCAACTAGACGGCACATTCTTAAAGAATAAATTCGTCTGCCACCCAGCTTTCATAGACACACTGCTTCATGCCCCAGGGTTTATGGCTAATACTTACGTTCCTGCGGATATAGCTTGCATTTGTACTAGCATTGAGCATGCGTATTTGCCTCCCGTAGAGCAGCTGAAGGAAGGCGAGATGACAATCTACTGTAGCCTGACGGACGTTGGTCACTCCATCATCGCCGATGCATACATCATCAATTCGAAAGGGGAAGTAGTGAGCTTTGTTGAAGGGTCCTATTTCAAGAAGATCCCCCTAAAATCTTTCAACAGTCACCTGTCTCATACACTTCAAACATCAGTCCGCAAGTTATCACTCCAAATCTCGACGCCAACGTTGACCCGTAAGAGTTCTATGGAGATGAAAGATGACACTACACCGCCGACGCCGCGTAATAACGGTGATGGCGTCACCCCTATGAAGAGTCTTCTCTTCGACACCTGTGGAATTCAAATCGAGCCAGGCATGATGGACCTGACGTTAGGGACACTGGGTGTTGACTCACTCCTATCCATCGAGCTCAGCAATGAGATAAGGGAGAAATTCGGCTTCCTCGTCGATGATGGGATTTCCGACCTTACATTCAATCAATTACAAGAATCACTTTCGGCAAATATGCGTACATCGAATGACTCCCCCGAGTCGCCTAATTTTCCAGCTAGCGCGACAATGCCAACACCCAAAACTGCAACCTTCATATCGCCTAACCGGGAGTACGACTACCAAAAGATTATTCAGCAGCAGAGCCATGGGCCACAGAAATGCAACACTTACCTGATTCATGATGGAAGTGGCCAGTGTAGCTTTTACTCCCGAATGTCAGACATGAACCGTAGTATAACTGGAATTTTCAGTCCAGATTCATCAACCAACATTGAGCGCCTCGAGGACCTTGCCAGCTTGTATATAAAGCGGACAAAACTCCATGATGAGAAAGAGGTTGTTCTCGGTGGTAAGTTTACAAAGTAATACCAACCCAACTTCCTGATACTAACATCGCTTTTGCTTACTAGGGTGGTCATTTGGAGGGGTCCTGGCCTTCGAAGTTGCACGCCAATTACGATCCTTGGGTCAGTCGGTCAAGGGGCTAATTTTAATCGACTCGCCACCGCCGGTCGTTCACCAAGCACTTCCGTCGGAGATTATCTCCTACATCTTGAGCAACAAAACAACCAACGGAACAACATACGCTGCTGAGTCGTCAAAGAAAGCCAGAGAGAAGATCAAGCAGAAATTTCTACACCATGCGATGTTGCTGCAGAATTACCACCCAACACCCAAAGCCGACGATTTTCCGTGCGTGATGTTGAAGTGCTCCCAGTCAATGGATACTGCCAAGCTCTGCAATGTGACATATCCTTGGGTTAGCGACGATGATTTTAGGGAACGGTCGGTGTGGCAATGGGAAGAACTAATAGGGAGAAGTATCCCTGTACTCGACGTTGCTTGCAATCACTTCCAAGTATTCGATGCAGAACACGTGAGTTCCAACTCTTATCAGTTTGGTTCCAGAATTGAAGCTAATTGCTTTGCCAGGTTGAGGACGTTTCCCAGAAAGTGATGTTGGCATGTGAAATGTTGGAGAATTTTGACATTCAGGACGACAATTAAAGATTGGGACATTCGCAAGGAGATTTCAATTCTACGGACCGGATCCAGTTTCACAGCTTTATCACACCCTAGATAGAATCCTATTCTCCAACAATGTTACATTTTATACCTTCGTACCCTAATCAGGAAACTATTGCCGGTAGTGCTTAAAGACCTAGTCCGAGGCCAAGAGCCGAACGCCCCCCCAGTAGAAGGCTTGGGGTCTTGGCAGCCCGTTGGGCCTCACCTAACCGAACCCATGGGTTGTGGCAACATACTTTGAGAACGACAAACTCCCACTTATAACAATCATGAGTTTGCTTAGTGTGGCGCCTCGTTATACACGCGCAGAATCACATCGCACAATAAGCAGATTCCCTTCGAACAACATGTGCGCGTAAGACATGTTTCATGGGCAGCTATGCTGTTCCAAGGTGACCATACGTCATTGGATTGTTACTGTGTGAGGGGTCGAAACGGTGACGTACCGACCTACTATTTACTAGGTACCTGACTTTGAGTACCCGTTCGTGTACCTAGGCGCTCATGGACAAGGGCATCTGTGTCCTGACAGGCACCCGAGAAACTCGGGGTTTCGATGGGTCCAGTGGGTCGTAGGAAACTTGCCAAGGACAAAACATGTCGTATGTTATATAATATACAGAAGAAGGCAGTCGTCTTTAACTGGACGTTGTGCTTAGTGGTATTGAATAGAAAAGTCCAGGTGTTTGGCTACCTCTCCGACTAGGCTCCCTATTACCATATTCAATAATCAACATGTTGGCGGCTACTCTCCTGCTCTTATCCCTATCCCTAGTTACGGGCAAAGCGACAAGCAAACGCGATCCCAATTCCGGGTTGGATACTGCGGACTGCCAGCTGAGGTGCCCTAAAAGCACCAGCCTCAATCAAATCATACTCCCAGCCATTACGCAAAAGCAACATGAGACGGGCGAGTGGGAAAACGTACTCGAGTGCTGGTCTGTGGACACCACGACGACCGACATGCCCGGCGTAGACAACGCCTTCCGGCTAGACTGGGAAGGGGGATTCGATGCCGCCTACTCATACATCTTCTACGGGTCTTCTTTCATGAAGGCGCACTCGACACCTGAGCCGAGCTTGGCCATAATGGGCACTGGCATTGGTACGTACCTTACATTGTCTTTGAGATGTCTTAATTCGTTCCCACATCTAGAAATTGATCTCGGTACTTTTATCTCTGTCAAAGCTAACAGGAAACTCAGGTGACGTCAGATTTCCGTCCGGTAGATGTTTGCGAGTTGAAGCTGGGGATATCTTCTTCAATGCTGGGATGAAGGGTCAGATGACAGCTTGGTGGTCGGAGGGAGCAGTAATTTCAGATCTCTACTTTAAAGACGGTAGAATTCCAGAGCATAAGGTAGTCCCAGAACTTTCAAGCATCACTGGACACGGTTACGCAAACGGAGATGAGTTATGAGTATTCGAGTCTGTGTAATTAACATTCAAATCACGCGCAAATCAGCAAGGAGGTTAAAACAGTACGAGAACGAGTGGGGGTTTTGAGGCACCATATCGCGTGAAAATACTGCTATCACACATTCGAAGTTCTTAGCAGTTCCAATTCATATGGTCTGGTAACATCGTGAAGCGTAACGTATTTTCGCGAGGGACTAGCACTGTCCGAGAAACAGGGTGACATAATGTGTCTCAGTCGGGTGTTGAATTCCGTGCATAACCATCATGCAGCCACCGAATCCGGTGATGAAAGCCATGATGGGCAAAGAAAATATTCCCTGTCCTATTCTATCAGTCCGTGCGAGATATTATAGAATACGGCGTTACATAATTGCCAGTCGAAATTCTACTTCATGGGGGCGCGCGGGTCCCCATGCAACGACTGGGTCGTGAGACTCGGGTCCGCGCCCACTATTTCCGAACAGAAATAATAAGTGCCTTGCCGTCAACCAGTCAACCACTGAGATAGTAACCGCTAGAGAATTAATCATTCTCGTGGGAAACATGAAGTCACAGATTCCTCTGCTTTTTTCCGCCCTGTCGACGTGGACGCAAACCTCGCCATTATGCCACGATCTTCGCATTCCTGTCTCCGTCGAGAAGACGGCGACTGGTGAGTTCGGCGGCGATGTTTATACCGACGAAGTGCTGTTTGCCCTAGCAGGGCGAAAAATCCTCGTCTCAAACACGTACGAAATGTCTGCGAGGTTGTGCATGCCAGAGAACAGCGATTCGCTACATGCGGATACGCTCCAGTTGCTCATTCACGGCGCCTCGTTTAATAAGAACATGTGGGATTCGCAGTATAAGCCGGAGACATATAGCTATGTGCAGAGAATGAGCCGTGAAGGTTATCCCACTCTAGCCATTGATCTGATTGGTAGCGGGAACAGCACGTTCCCGGACGGATTATTCGAGGTGCAAACCCAGATGTACGTCGAGACAGTACACCACCTAGTCCAGAAGCTCCGAAAGGGCGAGGTAGCCGATCGGACCTGGGACAAGATTGTCTTAATTGGATTTTCGATCGGTGGTATGATGGGAACTTCCCTGGCGCAACAGTACCCCAACGACTTTGACGCTCTCGTGTTGCATGCCATCTCATGGGATATCTCCTGGATCTATCCGGCGTTTCTGTCTGGACTCCAAGCTCCTGCTCAACAGGTCGACCCAGAAAAATGGGGTCACATTCCGTTGACATATCAGACCCAGTCGACGCGAGATGGTCGACGGGTAGCCTGCTTTGCCGGATCTTACGAAGAGGGCGCCGTGGAATACGATTGGTAAGTAAAACTGGCAACCTAATATCGGCTCGTTACCCTCAACTCCTTTCATCGTTTTTACTTGAATGCATATCTGACAGATTTCAAAAGGCAAATGCGTGACTTCGATACTCTAGGAGCTGCTATCACATTTACATTCCACCTTGTGGAAGCTCCGGAGTATGATGGCCCAGTATTCCTGGGTCTTGGTGATCGTACGTGCCGCTATTTCAATTCATATAGTGAATAAAGTACGCAGGTGCTAACTTCCTTATGTAGAGGACTCGACGTTCTGTGGAGGACAATTTTGCCGTGAGCAGCCGTATGCGGTGTATAAAAAGTTCCCAAAGGCGAAGGCACACGACATGAAAGTATATAAAGAAACGGGGCATCTTATCCTATATCACCACAGCGGACAGGCGTTGATCGCTGATACCCTCGCCTTTCTCAGCACTCACGGCTTTTAGGGGCTATCGCACTCAATTTCGCCGAGACCTTCGAGGAGGAGGGGATAGAGATAAATAGAGACCGATAAATCATCGTCTCTCATGAGGGCTAGAATGTTGTATCAGGGACACTGGGACAGTACATACCGTTACTTCCCTAGTAGCAATGATGGTATTATTGTGTAACACATTACTATCTAGCGGGATTGAATAGAAAAGGATCAATGATAATCGACGCATAGAGCCTGGTGCAGGACTAAAGAAATGGCGGGTGCTATACCTATCTTGTAAGCGATTGTCCTTGGAAAGGCCAAAGGAATGGCACAGGAACGACTCCATCGGTGACGCCTGGGCCACTGAATGAATGGCCTTTGCGTATGAGTGCGAGTGCCATGGGGTAAGATCCCCTGTCTACAGCTGATGCATCATGAAACGCAATCGGGTAATGTATCGCAGCGTCTTACGCTTTCGATGCATGTCGGCCGAGCACTTCTAACAGATGAGGCGAAGACCACTTGGCGCTGCAAGGAATTGAAGACCCATCGGCGGATCCTACATAGTAGGCAGGAAGGATAAGGACTTAAGTACCTCCTACGCTAGCATCTCTGATTTTGGTAAGTATTCTCTCATTCGTTACCGGTTAGTTGGGGACCAATCAAATTCGTCATCCTGTGAGCTGGGAACCAGTAAATTCCGCATCCTCGGAGCCGGGAACCATCATCCCGCTAGGCGTCCATGAACTGAGCCGCACGGCCCGTAAAGCGCTTCACGCGCTAAGGCTGTCTGCGAATTGCGTAGTACTTGGAAGGTGAGTCGGCCAGGGTTTTATCTCACTAATCAATCTCATGCTTTTCTATATCTTCCTGGCGTTCCTTCTTTTATTTGGGAGATAATTAACTCTTTTTTCCTCCCAGAGCCGTCTGTTATTGCATCCTGTATCAAATTTTAATTTATATTACGAGTTCACATGCTGAATGGCGCTCTCTATTGAGGCCATCCTTGCTATCATAGCACTATTCCTTGCACTGCCACCAGCTTTAGTAACACTCATGCGGTTATTCCGTAGACGGAGATTGCAGAGTGGAGCAGAAGGGCAATTCCTAGGTTGGTTTAATCCTTTCCTACTGTGATGTGATATAAGCCGATTGTATCCCATTCATACACACTTGGTATTCGTGCATTGCTGGAGCTGAAAAGACGAGCCAAACAATACTGTATTCTGGGCTAAGTTTGGTCAACTAGTACTCGAGTCGCAGCGCTGGGGACCACCCTCGCATTCGTTAATACGTCGTGTGGTCTTTGAACAGAGGCATATTTTCGAAATTGCACAAGGCCAGCCGTCCGACGAGATTACGACTTTAGAATCTAACGAGGGTTTGCTGGCAAGTAGCCAGATCGCCGACACACACAGAGACAATGAAAATCGCTTGTCTGCGACTCGTCGCTGATGAACTATGTAATATGTTATTAGTAGGTATGCAGCACACCTAGTTTCTCCCAAAGCAGCGCTAAAATGCGAGCAGGTATATGGACCCCTCCATTAAAGGTGAAAAATATAAACAATAGGGCTGCTATGACAATAAGGAGTGGTTTTCTAGTGTTGCTGACGATGTATATAAGGCTTAGATAGTACTCGAGGGTCTAACTTGTAAGAAGTACAAGAAGGTATTACCGTTCTACAAGCCAAGAAGAGGGAGGATTTATGATCCAGCTATCATTATGTAGAAGAGGTCCCCTGAACACTATGGAACCATCCACTCCTCTCCGCCGTTACCCGAAGGCGCGAGGCGGGGGTCTCCCAGTGTTGACGGAGGCGTTGCCTTTTCCCTAGCTTATGTACAAAGTAATGAGTGCTATGAGAGGCAACAGGTATTTACTTTCTGTTGGTTTCGCCAACTATGGCCTCGCTGCCATACACGAGGAAGCTTTCAACAGTTACTTCCTGTCATACCATTGGGGTTAGCTGCAGGTTGATTAACTTGCATCTTCTGCACATTTTTGGGCTATGGGTGATAGAGTGGGTAGCAAGGATTGAAGTCCCCAAACTATTCCTAGAAGGTATGGCTGTTCCTTCTTCTCATGTTCACGATCTGGAGAGAGATTTTAACGGGTCAATTAAGGCTCAGGCTTCGAGCTAGTTTCACTCTTGTCATAACTAGCCGAATCTGGTGTTACCTGTTGTGATTGCAGTAAAGGCGACGCTGCAATAAGAAGGAAATACTGTACATAAAAATACCTATACCTAGTGGTTTACCTGGGCAAGCAAGCGGGATCTAGACTAGATGCGGTATAGGGCGGGCTCCAACTGTCGGCCATTTCCCTGTAGGTACCACCCCACCTGCGCCGTAGCACGTAGAACTGCATCGAATCGCTGCATCCTTCAACAGTTCCGTCGCCTCCGGACTCGAGTCCTGCAGTCTACCGTAGAACCGGCTTGTTTTTGAGCCCCCCCAAAATCGTATATCGGTCGGTCGTCTACGAGGCAATGGGAAGCCAGCAAGAAGCGATGCGGCTTCTGAGCCTACCGCCCGAGATTCGCGACCAGATCTACACCATCATCCTGCACCCGAGCAACAATCGCACGTTCCAGCCAGACGACTACACCGACTACGACTATCGCGATGCCCTGGCGCTGTTCCGCCTAAACCGACAGATCTACTACGAAGCCCGTGACATCTTCCGAACCCTGAACGTCTTTCTGCGCGTCGAGACGCCGTGGTCCGAGGCCGAACAACATGTCAACATCGTCGGCCACGTCCCCATTCTGATGCGCGGCGCCCGCGCTGCCCGCTTTAAGGGCCACACGCTGCAAGTCACAATTGAGACGCCCGCCGCCGGGGACCCTGAGCAGGGTACGCACCAGTTCATCATGCTGGCCGACGACCTGCCCGCCTTCACCAAGGCCTGGTTCTACTGGGACCTCTCGCACCCGGGCCTCAATAGATGGCTATCGCTCAAGCTCTTCCTGCGCGACCCCTACACTCCCGACTGGGACGAGAAGCACGTGCGTCGCGAGGTCCAGAGGAAACTACTTCTCCCCTTTGGCGACGCCAAGGGCCTGAGCGATTGCAACGTGTCAGGCGATCCGAAACCTCAACCGAAGATCACGGCCGAGCTGCGCGCGCTACAGGCCGTCAAGCCGCCGCCGCCAGAGCATTGTCTCGCCGAATGCATGAAGTTGAAGAATGAGGGGAACCAATTGCTGCAGAAAGGCGAGGTTCGCGCTGCACTAGAGGCATACAACCACGCCTGGGAGGCGATACACATCATAGTGCGAGGCAGGCAAAGGCACGTCCACGCCGAGGCCTTCTTCGCGCGGGATCTAGTCGACGAGCCGTTCGCGGGCAAGAACGGCCAGCTCGAGCGCATGAACCTCCGCCTCCAGCTCGTCGCCAACACGTGTCTGGCCTACCTGAAGTTGGAGGACTGGGAGGAGCTGAAGTTCTGGGGCATGCGGACGATCCAATTGATGCGCCAGGCAACGGGCGCCAACGACAACCCCATCCCGCCCGAGGACGAGGCGCTTTTGGGATTTCCCAGCGCCACGCAGGTTGGCAAGATTTACTATCGCACGGCGAAGGCGTTGGAGCAACTCGGCGATCGTGACGAGGCGAGGCGGCTGTTAAGAGTTGCGCAGGTTTACCTGCCAACTGACCCCGTTGTGAAAAAGAGCTTAGCCGGCATGGCGTTGAAGATTGGATAGATATGGTTTTGACTTATGATACATTGCTAGAGCGTGATTTTGAATATGCATTATGAGACGATGACTGTCAACGAAGGAGTTGGTTTTTTTGGCCATATCCATTCTATGTAGTAGACACATAACATCATATAACAAATTTATAGGTAGATCCTAGGCACACATACATACATTAAGTACATACATATATATTATATGGCATTACATAAGTACGAACTCCTCTTGTGATATTCAAGCAGTGTATTCTTTCATTTTAGCGTCACTTTTTTGTCTTAAATTCCGTATCTCTATACGCTCTCATAAACTCCCTCGAAGGCAGTTAGCCACACTAGTCCCCTAGTCTCGACTTTATTTCCACGACGTGACTGATCACATCTTTACATGCCTATTATCAGGCGTATATTTATTCGTCACCACTCTAGTTTCTTGTCCTTGAAACTTTATAAGTGAGGTCCTATAGTTGACAACTGCATTTTTTGTTCCTGGCAGTGTACCAGATATCGTTTAGGAACCATGCATTACTATGCAGGAATGAAGCCGGCTGGAGATATTAATATTGGACTTTAGCATATGGAAAATTGTGTTATGTAGTAATGTTTTTGGGCCGATTAAACCTTTTATTAGTTATAGCACGGCGCTGTCCAAAGCTCTAAGCTCAGCCGTCATCATCCTGACGGTGCCGTACTCTGACAGGAGCGGCAGTCTTATTAACAACGTTAGTTGCGGCTAATCGTCTAAATCTATGTATAATTGCATTGGCTTAGAGCGAGTACCTAGGATAGTGAAACGGCTGGTGCTAGTCAACACGTAATACCGCACTCTGGAGGTTTAAACTTCTTCATCGAAGAGCTTCTATAGAGTTTTACTTAGAAGAGGAAATTATTTGATATTTGGAGGAGGCCCAACCGGGCCAATCCCCTAGTAAAAAATGAAAAGAAAATCTACCCCTGAGGTGTAGCTAAATATGTATATAAGAGTACCGCAGGCCTGACTATCTAACCTACTGAATCAATCAATTACCTATAGAAACCCGATTCCCGTACCGTCTCAATACTTCCATATATATATGCGACGCATTCTTCGAAAATTTCCACGTATCAAGCAATAATAATCTAAACAAAACTCTCACCCCTCAATAACGTCATCTAGCCCTTAAGCTCAACTTAGTTACAACGAGAAGAAATCAGCTTTTCAATTCGACATGGTTTTCCATTGGAAATCTTTATCAAGAAACTGCTGACAATCGACCCAAGCCTCCCGAATGGCCTGAGCGCGCTCTGCGCTCCGGGAGGTAATGTTGACTTTAAACAGCGGCGGGAAAGCCACCACTCCGTCAGCAAATTCATCGTACGGGGGCA
Source organism: Nemania abortiva (assembly GCA_022578505.1). Lineage (NCBI taxonomy): Eukaryota > Fungi > Ascomycota > Sordariomycetes > Xylariales > Xylariaceae > Nemania > Nemania abortiva. The sequence goes on from MU392540.1 coordinate 433,891, forward strand.
AGACCTCGCGGCCAAAGTCGTCAACCGCCTTGCTAAAGTTGAATGCCCACAGTAGACGCGCGACGCTATACAAGATAGTTCGCTCCGCAATATGCGAGCCGGGGCACAGGCGCCGACCAGCGCCAAAGGCAAAATGGTCCCGCTTGGCGCCATCGTGAGATCCGCTCGCCAAGTCCGCGCCGCCGCTAAAGCGGGTAGGATCGAAGACCTGCGGGTGCGGGTAGCGATCTGGGTCCCTGTGGAGACTCCTAGTGCGAGATGTTAGCGGCTGATCGTGACGAGAGGGGTGTGTGGGACATGGACGCCTACCAGACGTTCGCTATAACTGTGGCTCCCTTGGGTATCTTGTAGCCGAGATACTCATCGTCTTGGATCACGCAATGTGGTAAAGATAGGGGAGTGGCCGGTAGCCAGCGGAGGGTCTCTTTGACGCAAGCTTGGATGTAAGGTAAATTCATAGCGTCCTCTAGAGAGGGGAGGTTGTCGCCAAACGCGCGGTCGATCTCTTCTTGGCCCTTCTTCTGGACCTCGGGGTGCATGACTAGAGCTTGGATGAAAGCTAGTACCGACACGGTGGAAGTATCCGCAGCGGCTTCTTGTATTGTGGCGCATGCGTAACCGGATACGCTGTCGTCCCATCCCTCGGATTGCTGCGCTTTGTAGAGCTCATCCGCCATGCAGGGCTAAGGCTTATGGGTCAGCATTCTCTTCAGAGACGTTTCCAGGGGTTATTTACATTGATATTCCCAGTTTTGACGACCTCCTTCGCCCGCCTCCAGACGTTAACGAGGAACTCTCTTTCGCCCTCGAAATGTTTACGAGCAAGCTTCCTTGCCGGTAACAGTACATCTGGCAGATTTTTCAGGAATGGGAAGTTGTCGACTAGTGCTGCGGAGTGGGCCAATTCAGCAACTACGTGGACGTTCTTGAACACCTGCTTCGTGTACTCGTGATCTGGAGTATGTGTGCGAAATCCGAAAATCACTTGTGTTATGAGAGACATCGTGGCACGTTCTATGTGCGTAAAGAAGTCCGCTGGCTTGTCTAGAAAGCCTAATAGCATTTGAACACTCTCGAGATCCTGGTAGGGAACATAAGACTGCGAAGTGTTAATGTTGAGCGCTGAGTGTCCGACGCGTCGAAGTTTGCGCCAACGGTCTCCGTATTCCTGATTCACTATTAGCGAGTAGTCTCGTTGAAAGCCCGGATTCAAATAGCTTACCATCAGCGTCCAACGCATCCCTCCACTAGCAATTTGCTGGCTGAGATAGAGACTAGGCCGAGACGAGTATATACCGCTTCTCTTATCCATCAGATCGCTCACGGCCGTCTCGGAAGAGAGTACGATAAGAACATTGGCTCCGAGTACCAGAGAGTACACAGGTCTGTTAGGTGGTGAATAACCTAAAGAAATACATTGCAGTAGTCTGGATTGAGTGCGACTTACCCGTACTCCTTCGCCCATTTCTCGAATTGGAGGTGCATTTTCGTTTTTGGTATTTGATGAATGTTCCCGATAATAGGCAGAGTTGGAGGGCCAGGAGGATATCCCTTCGGTCTGCGACCGAGGTTCCTGAATCGCACCGCCAACCATCCTAGCGCGAGGACTCCGATCAGTAACGGGAGCGATATAACAGCCATCCTTTGAAGCTATGATTGAGACACTTCAGCGATATGTTGGCAATCTCCATGTGAGCAGAAATTGGAACCCCCATAAATCAAGAAAGATATAGGTCGCGAGTCTCCGCACTCACTGAGGTATATTGTAATCTAAGCGAATGCAACCCCCTCACAGCTTATTACGTCTTCACGCGATCCCTCTCCTTATCTATTCCTGTTCGTAGTCTACACTATTGTCGCATTGGGTGGCGTTATAGTTACGGCTTTATTACTTCCTGAATGAGTGAATTTCAAACGAAGCCATGGAACTGAGACGGTGCAGACATCCAGTAATCTCTCGCCCGTATAAAAATATAATTATATTTCTTAGCATATTCTGTAACTTGCGCGCTTGCAGCTCTATGACAACTCAAGAGCCCTGGTAACGAGCCAACCTGCATCTGCCACCTTTCCTAGCTGGAGGCCCTCCCCAGTATAGTATCGCCCCATTTTCTACCTATTTCTACTCAACGCAGTCGCAAGGGCTAAAGCCGTAACCCGCCCGCTAGAAGTAGCTTATTTAAATTATATGCTGTATCAGCGTTATTTTAATGCGCTTATACACTATACAAGCAGATTGTATACGAAGCTTTAAGTATGTGTTTAATCGACTTTTAATACCGGTAGCCTTGGAAGCATTTTTAGTACAGTAGGTAAATTCGGATTAGGCAGGTAGATACTTCTTGAAGGAGTGCTTTTGTTCTTACTTTTACATGATCATCGCAGGATCAGTGAACTAGTCCTGAATAAGGTAGCAGGGAAGGGTCTCCAGCTATGAAAGGTGGCAGATGTAGGTGATCTCTTGTTAACCCGGCTTACTATTGGCACGAATGGTGGACTGGGGTAGGGTTCGCAAAAGCTGAACCCATGGGTGCCCGCCAAGGACTCATTCGTTCTTTATTGGGTTAGGCTTTTAAAGCCAAGACTGGGGTCGGGTAAAAATTTGTGTTTATGTATATGAGTACGCGCGGGTATTACAACCGGATGGTTGGCAAAAGTGTCTAGGTATTTCCGCCGCAGTTTCCGCGAATTTGAGTATCCCTACTTTGTAGATATCCGGAGAGCACCCAGGTACCCAGGTAGATACCTATCTAGCACGTTATCCCTTCTCCCGGACCTATCCTCTCAAGAACCTCAACGGTATCTCTGTCGCAAGACTAGTACACATATAGCTAACTGCAGATAGTCAAGTGCTCGACTTGACAACGTTCTACCTTTTGTGGTGTTACGGTATGGTGTGCGGTGAGGGTGAAATACCTCAAGGGAGAAAAAGTGATTGTTACACATATTCGTAAATAAACACAATTATAACATCATTGATGGTCTGATAGCTGCCGGGATGGTTTTCAAACTATTAAAACAGGAGTTTCATTTATCTAGGTGAAGATACATTTCCCTTATCACAAGCCTGCAGTATCGTAGAAATTATGAAGCATGGTTTCCATACTCAGGTTTCGTCTTTCCTATAAGGAGAACGTCGGGATTCTCGCCCCTCTTCCTCTTTCTGCTTATAGTTGGCGAATATGTAGAAGCGACATCCTGGAATGGTTGAATTGGGTATTGAACTCGGCCCGTCTTGATCGAATTTCCAATATGGCTCTGTGTAACTATGTCAGAATATTTGACTAGCCGATAGTAAAGAGCTATACGCATAACTTACGGCGAAGCCCGTTAGGGCCCATTCCAATGTAACTGTTGGACGTAGCGACCCTGGCAAAATTGTCGGCAAGCGATGTAGCGCTTCAGCGTAAATCCTTTGCACATGAGGTGCTTTCCACTCCATATCCACTTCCTCATAAGTTGGAGCCAGCATTACACTGGATCCCATGTGCTTAATGATGCCGCGGGACAACAGGGTGGACAAGGGAAATAATGAGTTTCCAGAGCGGTGCCCTGAGCCAACAGGCAAGCTGCCTGCGAAACGGCCAGCAAGTGCGGCCATACTGTCAGCTAACGAATTCCCTTCAATACCGACGTGACTTGGAACCTATCGCAAGTCAACTTTGGTACCTAGTTGTTGAAGCCGATGTAACGGGACCAGCAAGTCAAGATGGAAATGCAACGGCATTGTATCGTTTTCAATGCGATGACCCTGCCGGATGCGATGGAAGTAGTTTAAAGCTGACAGGCCGTCTGAATGAATTATCACTCTCGGTATCCCATGTGGTGGCGTTTTGTCGGCGTTGCTGGCTATGCTGCGACTTTCGTGCTTTCGGATCCAAGACATTATTTCCATGTGGGCAGCTTTCAATGCACAGTACAGGCCGAGTGTTTCAGCGTTGGCTATATTGAAGTCTCCTCGGAGGCCGAATCCATCGTATATCCAGTCTTGAGTTTGCCAATCGCTTTCTGGGCCGTCGAGACGCTTGTACACAACCCCGATGCCTCTATTCTCTCGACCCCGCACAGATCCATCAGCGAAGAAAACAAGGCGGGGCTGAGATCCTGCAACTGATTTTGACACACTGACAGCAGAGGCAATTGCAGAACGGTGTCCCAGTGCTTTGATTGTTAGCAATGGTTCTGTGGGATCAATATCGAAGCTCCCAGCCTCAGGACTAGCGGATGATTCCGCATCTTTCACCATTCGCCGCATGTCGTTTTTGCTATATCTTTCGCTATAGGTTGGACCACCTACTTGAATACCTTCTACACGTGGGGTATTTCTTCGGTTTCGTCTAGTTTGACTTGAGGATTCGGTTTCTGTAAGATTTAACATTGCTCGCTGGAACGATTTACTGCTAGTCGGGCCCTGTGTTCTTGGGGCAGCTCGCGCATCTCGCGCATCTCGTTTACGTTTCTTTAGCTTGTTAAGTGGTTTAAATTCTTTGTCCGAATGCGTTGTCGGTGATGGTGGCATGATGAAAGAGTGATGAGAGGCTCAGGATTGGGGTTATTAAGTTGCCCATGTACGCACAAAAGGAGGTCATCGCGGGACTGTGCAGTTGGAAATCGGATACCGATGTTGGAAAATAGAAGCTAGATGGCAAATCAGTACTAGGAAGGCACGTATCCAATTCAGTACTTAGGTACTCTGCCAAGTGCAATGTTTGTTGTGGCTGCTACTTGGCAAGCAGACGGTACGTAAGAAATAGTCTTTGACAAGCCCCAAACTACTTCGGGGTCTAGATATCACATTCAACCTCACCAAACGCGTAGGAATGATCCTCGGAGGATAAATATCTAGACAGACAAGAACCAGATATTTCGAAAATGAAAGGTTAGTGGCTATTTTTGCATTGATCTTCATCGGCATAGTAAAATAGGCCGTGTGCCTACCCCTAGAGGCCTGGCCACTGCCACATAGCACTTCTAGGGTAGGGAGGCGTAGCCTCCCTCGAACTGAAGAGAACAACTTGTACTAGAAACTGTATATATATGAGCTATAAAACAGAAAGTAGGAGAAGCTCCAACAAACTGCGATTTTTAGGCTGGCACAAGTCACACTACGTATGGCTTGAGTGGCTTAATCACTGACCCTGTCACTAGTCCTAAGAGCCATGTTTAAATATATAGAAGAACGCAATAGATGACAACGGTCTATCATATTTGGTAAATCGGGAATCGGTGTAAATGGGTCTAGTGGCAGGACAGGCGAAGGGGGGATGGAATATTAGGAGAGAGAGTGAGAGAGAAAGACGAAAAAAGTGTGGCCTGGGGCTAAATCGAACTACAGACCTAAAAATGGCAAAAGAAACATCATCATCGGGCAGTTATCTGCGCTCTCACGTTTCCCCAGGACGCTATGGTCAGCTTTGCCTGTAACCGTTGAGTCATCCCACTTATTTTGTTTGTGGAAGAAGGCTGGAAGGGAGCAAGCTTTTTAATATTATAAGCGCCCTACATTAGGTACTTTCGTTCATTGTTGCTTTACGGGAGAGCCACCCCGTACCACTTCATACAAGTATCCATTATTGGAAAAATGTGGTGGCCGGCTAATGCCGGTGGTTGGTATAACGCCCCACACCAGTCTGCTATATAGTATAAAAATACCCTTTATACCATTTTATTATAAAACTAGTACTTTAAGCAATTAATATAATAGCTATTTATAACTTATAACTTAATAGGTTATAAGCTTAAAAGCTTATAATTATAAAACTATTATAATAATTTTAAGTTTTTAGCTACTATTTTATAATATTATATTATATTATAATATTATTTTATTTTTTATTTTTATAGCTATAAAACTATTACTTTTTTTATTAAACTAACTATTAAAAAATAAAATAAAATATTATAATAAAAATTTATAAACTATTTTATAAATTATATTATAAAGCTATTTATAATAAAAGCTATAATAAAATAGCTATTTAATTATATATTTTAATTTATATATATTATTTTATTTAATATTA